>OZ025254.1:43872591-43937442 GCA_964019135.1 Arenicola marina | reverse complement strand
GCAAAGTTCAGGTGGTGGACGACAATGAGGAGGATGACTTCGAGACGGACTTCACGAAGGATGAGAACGAGGAGCGAGGGAACTGGTCCGGGAGGCTGGACTTCCTCTTGGCCTGTTTGGGCTACGCGGTGGGACTGGGAAACGTTTGGCGATTCCCCTATCTCTGCTACAAGAACGGAGGAGGTGAGGTCTTGTGTGATGAGGCAGGGGGAATAATGACGGATCCCTCCCTGTGTAAATGACCAATCCCTCCCAGTGTAATGACAGATCCCTCCCAGTGTAATGACAGATCCCTCCCAAGGTTATGACAGATTCTTCCCAGTGCAATGACAGATCGTTCCAATATACTGACAGATCCCTCCAATATAATGACAGATCCCTCCCAGTGTAATGACAGTACCCTCCCAGTGTAATGACAGTACCCTCCCAGTGTAATGACAGAACCCTAACAGTGTAATGACAGGACCCTCACGGTACAATGTAACCCCCCCACCCCCGCCCGCCACCCCCTCTCCGCAGTAGGCCTCACGTGTCTCTCGCTTTCCTTACAGCGGTGTTCTTCATCCCTTACATCATCATGTTGGTGTTTGTCGGCATCCCCATCTTCTTCCTCGAGTTGTCCCTCGGCCAGTTCACCAGCAACGGACCGTTGACATGCTGGCAGATGGCGCCCTTCTTCAAAGGTAAAACGCTGGGGTGGCATTTCTGCCAATAACCCTTGTGTTTATAACTATTCATTCCTTGATATCTGGATTATGACTTACGTGGCTGAATGCAGACTGTTAAGATAACACAACGATGTTTTTGGAACACGACGGATGTGATGCAATTTGAAGCACATTTATGTCTAAATGAACAGTTCAACTGGGAATAATAATAATGTTTATTGTCGAAATGCACGTGTCTTACGTAAACATGAGCATACATAGCGTAAGACAAAACAGAAGCCGAAGCTTATATGCTAATATTTATCGTTTATGGTGTTCTTGACAACTTTGTCTAGTTTTAGTACATCAATGTCCTCAACAGCGTTTTTCGTTCGGAGTAGAATTTGACTAACAAGTGACAATTAAGCTAAGCTAGGCCGCTCAAAATATTTAATTAAAATGTCCAAAAAGGCTTTAAGATTACAAGCTGTTTTTGTCGTTCTTTATGATAATAATCAGCGCCATGAATTAAACGAAAAATGCGTCGCCGTTGCATACACCTGGGAATTAATGGGCTCATTATAAGTTTGTTACCCATGTTGACTTCCAGGAATCGGCGTTGCCATGGTGATTGTGTCGTCGCTGGTGGCTATCTACTACAACATGATCATCGCTTGGTCGATCTACTACCTGTTCGCGTCCTTCACGAACCAGCTGCCCTGGACCGATTGTGACAGGGAATGGGCCAACGACTGTAAGACATCGCGCCAGTCCCACCATCAACGCCTGTATAGCACCGCGATGTCGGGTCCACGACTCCCCAACACACCCTCACTCCCTCTCTCTGGAGCGACCCCCCAACACACCCTCACTTCCCCTCTCTGGAGCGACCCCCCAACACACCCTCACTTCCCCTCTCTGGAGCGACCCCCCAACACACCCTCACTCCCTCTCTCTGGAGCGACTCCCCAACACACCCTCACTCCCTCTCTCTGGAGCGACCCCCCAACACACCCTCACTCCCTCTCTCTGGAGCGACTCCCCAACACACCCTCACTCCCTCTCTCTGGAGCGACCCCCCAACACACCCTCACTCCCTCTCTCTGGAGCGACACCCCAACACACCCTCACTCCCTCTCTCTGGAGCGACCCCCCAACACACCCTCACTCCCTCTCTCTGGAGCGACTCCCCAACACACCCTCACTCCCTCTCTCTGGAGCGACCCCCCAACACACCCTCACTCCCTTTCTCTGGAGCGACTCCCCAACACACCCTCACTCCCTCTCTCTGGAGCGACACCCCAACACACCCTCACTCCCTCTCTCTGGAGCGACCCCCCAACACACCCTCACTCCCTCTCTCTGGAGCGACCCCCCAACACACCCTCACTCCCTCTCTCTGGAGCGGAGAAACGCTTTTTATTTTCCGTCCAACATATAAGCCATGATAAGTGTAAGCCCCCCCCCCCCATTTTTTCGGGACGGTTGTGGAGACTCCTCCCTACGTACCCAAAGTGGAGCCCCCCCCTCATATACCCCTATACCCCTACCTGCCCAAAGTGAAGCCCCCCCTCCCCCTATAACCCTACCTACCTGAAGTGGAGTCCCTGTATAACCTTACCTACGCAAGGTGGACCTCCTATACCCTCACCTACCCAAAGTGAAGCTCCCCTATGTCCCCCACTAAGCCAGTGGCCTGTTCGAACCTCCCGTGTGGCCTAGTGGGTAGCGTGTTCGGCTACCTAGCCCAAGCGGCCGGTGACTAGTTCGTATCGCACGCGTGGAAATGTGTCACTTTGTGCAGGATTAAGATTGCATGCCTCTCTTCGTTAAGGGTTAATCTAGATGACATGGTTCGTTTCTCTCTTGACCCCTTCCCCTATCAGATAACAGTCAGTCCGCTAATATTGCTTTATTTAACGAAGTGAATACATAGGTTGGAGTACTAATTGATTAAGATCTGTTGGTCGCTGGCACTAAAGTCCCTCGACACGAAGTACAGGGACGGATCCAATGGGGTGGGGGACGATATTTATAGCGTTTAACACATGAAAACCGAAAGCTGCCCCCCAATCCAGAAAATCTGGATCCGCCCTTGGAAGTACACAGGTTAAAGGTCCTACGTTTAAGCAACCAACCGACCAACTAACCAACCGCGCTTGCCACTGCATGGCTATGACGTCCCGGTGTTCCTCTACCCCCCACCCCCACTTCTATAG
Organism: Arenicola marina; assembly: GCA_964019135.1. Taxonomy (NCBI): domain Eukaryota; kingdom Metazoa; phylum Annelida; class Polychaeta; family Arenicolidae; genus Arenicola; species Arenicola marina. The sequence goes on along the minus strand of OZ025254.1, from coordinate 43,934,576 downwards.
GGTGCGAGGACTACCTGGTGAGCATGGGAGGCAAGACGGACACCGACTGCCAAGCTATGACGACTCCGGGGCTGTCCTACAACGCCACCAGCGGCGTGTGCTGGGAGATGAACACAACCGTGAGCGGCGCTGAATGGCGACCGTACGGCATCTACAACCAAACGGAGGCCAGCTTGACCAACGCCAAGTGGAAGCCCACACTGGCCACCGAGCAGTACCTCTAGTAAGCAACGCCACCATTAAAGCAATATGCTTACATGCGCCATCTTAGATTTTTTACTTACTTTTAATCAAGACTAAAAGTATCTAAAAAATTATTTTGCATATGTTATTATATATCTTTGAGTCTCTAAAACAAACATTTCAACATAAAATTGCGCGGTTTATTTATATCGCTCATTTAAATTAAATACCGAGTGTACTTATTTGACATGGAGAAGAGGTTGGTAATACAAAAATTACGGAATATATTGCTTTAAAGCAATATGTTCTGTAATTTTTATGTTATCAGTCGTTCACCGGAGCAGAAGGTGTTGACCGGGCTTTATTTCCCTGCGCGCCTGTTCGCTGTTCGGTGTTTTGTGTAATGTCGACCGCGGCTTGCTAGGACGTCCACGCGCGATAAACTAATCCGCCCGATTTTATGTTGAAATTGTTATTTTACAGATTCAATGAGATATAAATCATACATGTATCATAATTTTGAGATAATTTTAGTCTTGATTCTAAAATGCAAACGAAATAAGATGGCGCATGTCAGTAGGCTGCTTTAAAGCTGCTTGTCGAGCTTTTCCCGCCAAATCTAAGCTCAGGCAACATATATATAGTGTCCACAGTCACTGCAATGCCACGTGCCGGGATGTCCCTGGCACTGGTAATTGTAGCCCCCCTGTCCACAGCCACTGCAATGCCACGTGCCGGGATGTCCCTGGCACTGGTAATTGTAGCCCCCCTGTCCACAGCCACTGCAATGCCACGTGCCGGGATGTCCCTGGCACTGGTAATTGTAGCCCCCCTGTCCACAGCCACTGCAATGCCACGTGCCGGGATGTCCCTGGCACTGGTAATTGTAGCCCCCCTGTCCACAGCCACTGCAATGCCACGGGTTTTGTGTTCCAGTCGCCGCGTGCTGCGCCGAGACCAAAGCACGGGTATCGGCGACCTGGGCGAGTTGCACTGGGACCTGGTGCTCTGCCTCATTGCAGGCTGGACCATCGTCTGCCTCGCCCTCATCAAGGGAGTCAAGTCCTCGGGCAAGGTCAGTCGAGAGCTCCACATAATGGCATTTAAAGCATTATGTTGCTTTTTACTTTTTAATATACAATTTAATGTACATAGTGTGTGTTGATTGTACGGTATGGGGCCCAGGAGTACACACAACTGAATATACAATTTAACATTCAATTTTAATGTACAAGTTAAAATTAAATCTTAATCATTTACTTTGTAGTCATTTACTTCGTAGTCATTTAATTCGTAGTAATTTAATTTATGGTCATTTAATTTCATAGTCATTTATTTGATAATGGTTTAGTTCGTAGCCATCGAATCTGCTCTGCCAAGACAGGCTAAGGAACCGGTTCGTGTTTCAAACCCCATCTGTGCAAATGTCTGTTTGTGCATGATAGTGTATCCCATGTCGTCCATCGCAAAGAGTAGGGGGGATACTGCCGAAAAAATTGCGCCTCCATAGACCACTTCGCTAATGGTAGTTCCAATTTTGCCACCGTGAGGCGCCACTGCATGTGCAATGCATTCTGGGTATTATTTTGGTCTTTGCGAGATGTCAAGATGGCGTCATCGCCTGACAACGTATTTTGTAGACATTTAAGCATGAAATAGTGTCATCTATGTAAGGGAAAAGTTACGTAATCTGAATGTAAGTTAGATATGCTCATTAATTTTATACTTGCCTTGCCAATACGTGGAAATATGGTATATATCTCCATAGAAAAAGTCCAGATAACACCAAAATATTTCCCATAACTCTTTGCGCCAGTCACGATTTTTCCAAGATGGCGTATAATTGCGAAGTCGTGCATGTCCTCACCTTTCTCCTTCTCGTGACATGATCCACAGGGGATAATGTTGGTGAAATGAGAAAAAAAAAAAAAAAAAAAAAAAAAATCCACACAAAAAGTACAGAAAGAACCAACACCTCGTGTACTTTTTCTCTTTTCTCTCTCCCCCCCCCCCCAGGTGGTGTATTTCACCGCCCTCTTCCCCTACGTGGTTCTGGTCATCCTGCTGGTGCGCGGACTGACCCTCCACGGTTACTACGAGGGCATCCAGTTCTACCTGCTGCAACCAGACCTCTCCAAGCTGAGCGAGTCCGGCGTCTGGAAGGATGCCGCCGTCCAGATCTTCTTTTCGCTGTCTGACTCCTGGGGAGGCCTCATCGCTCTGGCCAGCTACAACCGGTTCCACACTGACACCCTCAGGTAGGTAACAAACACACAGTCAGACCTTTATAACCACAGCCACACAGACACCCTAAGGTAGCCAACATGATGAACAGGGAACCAGACAGTCTGGTAATTAGAACGAGCAAATTTTGGTAACGGGACCCAGTCAATTCTGGTAACTGAAACTAGCCAGTCTTGAGAACTGGAACCAGCCAGTTTAGTCAGTTATTAAGAATGATACAATGATGAAAAGACACTATGTTATTCTTATTAGGAGCATGACCACTTCCATGTATTATGCAGTTGACAAAATCAAATTAGTTAGTGTAATTCCCTGTAATTGTGAGTATGATATGGCTCTAGTCACCATCCTCTACATGCAACTAATGTCTTTCTTGTCGCTTTCAGAGATTCCCTGATAGTTTCCGTTGGCAACTGTCTGACGTCCTTCTTCGCCGGTTTCGTCATCTTCTCCTTCCTGGGTTTCCTGGCCCACTCACGTGGCACGACGGTCGGCGAAGTCACCGAAAGCGGTCAGTGCACGTGTACTTAAGTCTCCACTCGATATGACGTCACAGGGCTTTGGCTTTATATGCACAAATGTGGCCTACAGAGCCAGCGCATGACCTTCTTTTCGTCAGTGGCCTTACACGAGCACGCCATATATTATGCCTGGGGATCTCCATCCTGCCACTAACAGAACTGCATTATGTCTTGACCTCCTAGTCTACGGATCAGTATATTTTATATCTTTAATTACTTGTTACTCGGCCCGGTTCCAGCACGTCAGCACGACCGCGAGCTGTCATTTAGTGCCATTGACATGCCACAATAAGTACAACTGTTGACCTCGCTGCACGCTGATCCCCGATGTTTGATTCCAGGTGTGGGATTGGCATTCATCGTGTATCCGGAAGCCGTGACCTTGATGCCGGTGTCCGTCCTCTGGGCAATCCTCTTCTTCATCATGCTCCTCACTCTGGGACTGGACTCCGAGGTGCGGTTCATTCCGACCAATCCCGACCAATCTCGACGGCTCCCAACCGTTTCCGAAGACTCCCGACCAATCCCAAAGACTCCCGATCAATCCCTACGATTCCCGACTTATCACGACGATTTCCTACCAATCCCGACAACTTCAGACCAATCCCGTCGACTCCCGACCAATCCCGACGACCCGCGACCAATTCCGTCGACTTTAGACGGCTCCCGACCCTCCCGACCAATTCTGACGACACCCGACCAATCCCCACGACTCCCGAACAATCCCAGTTTCTCGATGCCTCCCCACGATATCCGACGACTCCCGATGATTCCCGAAGATTTCCGACCAAGCCCGACGACTCCCTAGGACTCGCGACGACTCTCGATGATTCCCAAGGACTTCCGACGACTCCCGGCTATATATTCTCGACGACTAGATCCTCACCTGTTTCATCATATTCCTTTTACGTTTTAACGCACGGCCTACCTACAAATCACGGCTTTCGCCGCCTTTAGCCTCAATTTTACAAAGGCATGACGAAAGGACAACAATCCCTATATTTGGCCTATTGTATATGGCGTTCGCCACACAGTAGATGGTGTGGCGTAGTAGATGGCGCGATTTGGTCCTACGATCACAAAGTCCTGATAAACTCAAATAAAAGCAAGCTAACTGTTTAGTCGAATGTTGCAGGGAACGAGATCGCGGTGTCTCCGAATGTCTCTTCATCCGTATAATACGTAGACCGGGTTATCACGAGTTTGTCGTTCCGTTGTCAGTTCGCCCTGGTGGAGACTGTGACCACTTCCATAATGGACCAATGGCCGGGCACCCGGAAGCGGAAGTGGCTCGTCATCCTGCTGACGTGCGTAGTCGGCTTCCTGCTTGGACTCACCCTCTGCACCAGCGTAAGTCGGCACTCCATTATCGCCTAAAGACCTTGCTGAAGATGCTATGCTAACTATTTTTTTGGGGAGTAAACAATATTTAGTTCACTGTGCAAAATTATATAAGCTTACATGTATCAATGCCCCCAGTGGAAGTTACTAAATATAAACAAGTGAACCGCCAATGTTGCATGAACTAATCTGCCGAATTCCCGTCTATAATTGTGACTGTCCATACACTGGGTAACTTCTGTATATATATCCACCAGCCGTAGTAGTCTTCTATATCTGATGCATTGGGTCATAACATGGATAGTTACAAAGCATCAGGCGCACTTTTTAATGCACAGAAATGTGCATAAGCATCTTATGTTCCATTTTTTTTGTAAAGTTTCATGGTTTTAAATGTATTTAAAATGCATTTAAAATGTACATTTAATGATGGTTAAAGTATGTAGCAATTGCAATGGCGACACAGACTGCCCATTCCCAGCGTGTTAGACGGTCGCCTTACGGGCGTGTTGTATCTTCCAGGGAGGTGCTTACATGCTACAACTGATGGACCATTATGCTGGAGGCTGGAACGTGCTGGTCATCGCCTTCTGCGAGTGCATCTGCGTCGCCTACGTCTACGGTGGGAAAAAAGGGTTAAAGTAGGGGTTCAGGGTTAATGTAATTGCGGGTTAAGATTGCCCAGGTACTTAAATATAGGGCAAGTTTCAGCCATTCATCTTTCATTACACCAATAACAGGAATTTCGGGTTCATTTGTCAACGTTTCGTGTGACTGTGGATCAGTGCGCTCGCGTTGAGTGCCCTGGCCACCTGAGAGCCTAACAACACGTTGATCGGTGGTTCGCGCCCCGCTGTGGCCATGTCTGTGTTGTCTTAGGATAAAGATCCCATGTCCCTCTTCGCAAAGATTAGGGGTTAAACCCGGGCGACATGGCTCCTCTCTTCTCTTCCTCCTTCCATTCACGCGATATGACCGGAATTGGTTAAAGCGTTCTCAATATACAACCAACCTTCGACTGTGGCAGCCATTTAGGGATTATTATTGAGGTTTTTTTTCCGGCGGATATCCCTGTTCGAGTAACATTTGCCAAATATGACTGATCAACGTGTACGGTAGACAATCAGACTGAACAAAGCCATTCCATAGAAAGTTGCAAAGGACAAAAAGACTACAGGAACTTCCATTATAACCGATCCAGAATTCTTGTTATTATCGGTATCGAGCCAGACGTTGAACAATGTCACGTGTCCAACTAACCCCCGTGCTCGCGTGTGGTGCGAGAACACGGCGCTTCTGAATTATCGCCCACTCGTCTTCATATCACGACTCTTTTTCCGACTTCCATCCTCTCAACTTGACATTTTGCTATGTATTTCAGGTTTCTGTCGATTCAAGGAGGACATTCGTGCGATGATCGGTAACACTCCTTGCTGTTGCTTCCCATGGAACTGCTGCTACTGGTACTGGGCCAGCATGTGGTACTTCTTCACCCCCGTCGGCGTCTTGGTGAGTGATCCCGTCGTTTTGGCGGGCGCCCGTCACACGCAATCGTAATATCACAATATGTACTATTTACATATATGTCCCACAGATCCACGTTGTCAAGGCAACGTAAAGCGCCCCCCACCCCCACCCCTCCATCTGTTTCTTTTTGGGTGGCGAAGATGTTCTTTTCAAATGTGGATCCCCCCCCCCTTGAAGTCCGAAAGCCTTCCCCCACATCCCCGGTCTCCCCGTCGTCTTCAAAGCCTCACGTACCCATCCCGCCCCGCCCCCCCACCGTCCCCGGTCGGAATTGTGGACACACCCACATATTTACGCCGGTAATATGTAATATCACCATATGTACTACATGTAACATATGATATATATTGTGGTTATGACTGCGCGATAAAAAGGACTTTCGACATAGTGATTTAATTTAACGGTGAAACAGTGTTTTCTAATTAAATGAATTTCAAAGTAAAAAGCAAAACAAAAACACGAGTGAACCAGTTCATCCATATGAACCAGTTTATCGAGATGAACCAGTTTGTCGACATGAACCAGTTTATCCATATGAACCAGTTCATCCATATGAACCAGTTTATCGACATGAACCAGTTCATCCATATGAACCAGTTCATCCATATGAACCAGTTTATCGACATGAACCAGTTCATCCATATGAACCAGTTCATCCATATGAACCAGTTCATCCATATGAACCAGTTTATCGACATGAACCAGTTCGTCCATATGAACCAGTTCATCCATATGAACCAGTTTATCGAGATGAACCAGTTCATCCATATGAACCAGTTTATCGAGATGAACCAGTTCATCCACATGAACCAGTTCATCCATATGAACCAGTTTATCGACATGAACCAGTTCATCCATATGAACCAGTTTATCGAGATGAACCAGTTTATCGACATGAACCAGTTTATCGACATGAACCAGTTTATCCATATGAACCAGTTCATCCATATGAACCAGTTTATCGACATGAACCAGTTTATCGATATGAACCAGTTCATCCATATGAACCAGTTCATCCATATGAACCAGTTCATCCATATGAACCAGTTCATCCATATGAACCAGTTCATCCATATGAACCAGTTCATCCATATGAACCAGTTTATCGACATGAACCAGTTCGTCCATATGAACCAGTTCATCCATATGAACCAGTTTATCGAGATGAACCAGTTCATCCATATGAACCAGCTTATCGACATGAACCAGTTCATCCATATGAACCAGTTCATCCATATGAACCAGTTCATCCATATGAACCAGTTTGTCGACACGAACCAGTTCATCCATATGAACCAGTTTATCGAGATGAACCAGTTCATCCATATGAACCAGTTCATCCATATGAACCAGTTTATCGACATGAACCAGTTCGTCCATATGAACCAGTTCATCCATATGAACCAGTTTATCGAGATGAACCAGTTCATCCATATGAACCAGTTTATCGAGATGAACCAGTCCATCCATATGAACCAGTTCATCCATATGAACCAGTTCATCCATATGAACCAGTTCATCCATATGAAGCAGTTTATCGACACGAACCAGTTCATTCATATGAACCAGTTTATCGAGATGAACCAGTTCATCCATATGAACCAATTCATCCATATGAACCAGTTTATCGACATGAACCAGTTCATCCATATGAACCAGTTCATCCATATGAACCAGTTATCGAGATGAACCAGTTATCGAGATGAACCAGTTCATCCATATGAACCAGTTCATCCATATGAACCAGTTCATCCATATGAACCAGTTCATCCATATGAACCAGTTATCGAGATGAACCAGTTCATCCATATGAACCAGTTCATCCATATGAACCAGTTATCGAGATGAATCAGTTCATTCATATGAACCAGTTCATCCATATGAACCAGTTCATCCATATGAACCAGTTCATCCATATGAACCAGTTAGCGAGATGAACCAGTTCATCCATATGAACCAGTTCATCCATATGAACCAGTTCATCCATATGAACCAGTTCATCCATATGAACCAGTTCATCCATATGAAGCAGTTTATCGAGATGAACCAGTTCATCCATATGAACCAGTTCATCCATATGAACCAGTTCATCCATATGAACCATTTTATCGAGATGAACCAGTTCATTCATATGAACCAGTTCATCCATATGAACCAGTTCATCCATATGAACCATTTTATCGAGATGAACAAGTTCATCCATATGAACCAGTTCATCCATATGAACCATTTTATCGAGATGAACCAGTTCATCCATATGAACCAGTTCATCCATATGAACCAGTTCATCCATATGAACCAGTTCATCCATATGAACCATTTTATCGAGATGAACCAGTTCGTCCATATGAACCATTTTATCGAGATGAACAAGTTCGTCCATATGAACCATTTTATCGAGATGAACCAGTTCATCCCGCCGACAACGTTGGTCGTCGCTTCTACTGCATTCGTTTCCAACCTTTTTTACCGCGTTCATTTCAAAATTTTCCTACCTTTATTGGCGTTTTCAGTTCATCCTTATTTTAACCTTTGTTGTCGCTTTCAGTTCATTCTGATCTACTCGTGGGTGGACTACTCCGAGGTGACGTACGGGGACTACGTGTACCCTCAGTGGGCGGCCAGTCTGGGGTGGCTCATGACCCTCGCAGTGGTCGCAGGCATCATCGTCACGGGACTCGTCTTGATCATCATGCAAGTCTGCAACGGGGTGAGTGCATGTCTTGGAACAGCCGGTCTTACAACGGGGTGGGTGAGCGTAGCTTGGAACAGCCGGTCTTACAACGGGGTGAGTGCATGTCTTGGAACAGCCGGTCTTACAACGGGGTGAGTGCATGTCTTGGAACAGCCGGTCTTACAACGGGGTGAGTGCATGTCTTGGAACAGCCGGTCTTACAACGGGGTGAGTGCATGTCTTGGAACAGCCGGTCTTACAACGGGGTGGGTGAGCGTAGCTTGGAACAGACGGTGGCTTGACCTGCAACGGGGTGGGTGGACGTAGCTTGAAACAGCCAGTGGCTGGTCATGCAGCGGGGTGGGTAAGCGTACCTTGGAACAGCCGGTAACCATCGGGGTGGAAGGACGTGGGAATTAAAGCATGTAAGCTTAGTACAGTCCTGTTAAATGTGAATCTTGGATATTTCATAGCAGCATATGGTCGTTGTTCCATTTTAGGGCGAACGTTAGAGCGTAGCTGAATATGAGCATATTTAGAGCGAATGTGTCAGTATAGCTCACGTATGGCTCATGCCTTCCATACCGTGGGCTTAAATGAACCTAGAAAATGGGGGCCAGTAAACTAATATATCAATCTCTTATAAAAAAAACTGTCAGAAACCGCCCACCGCCATTGCGATGTGGTTAGATGAATTCACTTTCCTTAACGAAAGAGACTTTGCTGTGTTTTATAAACTTCCATATAACGTGTCACTATCATCTAAGCTACATGTTTTCCAATATAAAATGATCAACAGAATGATCTCGTGCAGGAGTAATTTTAAGAAATGGCACATATCGGATGACGAAACTTGTAAGATGTGCCATAATTTAGAAACGGTAGAGCATCTGTTCTATTATTGCCATGAAACAAAGCTTTTCTGGCAAAGAGTTAACGCTTTAGTAGAAATCTCACTAGATATTAACAACGCACTGTCTGTAACCGATATTCTATTCGGGATTCCTTTTCACCATACAGGGGATATACTTGAATTGAACTTTATTATCCTATTGTGGCAAATGGTATCTATAAAGCAAAAATATACAGAAGCAGAGACTGAATTTTAACTTATTTGAGCAACAGCTCAAAATCGCAGTACAAGCGGAATATCACATTGTTCTCGCGAAAGTATCAAATGGTTATAAAAGTAGACTACATAAGCTATGTAAATTGTATTGTGTACAAACGCTTCACTATTATTTCCATGTATTATCCCGCAATGAATATGACAACTGACTCGTACTTGATGTAGCGCCTTTCAAAGAAATGAAAAAACAACAAAAACAACTTAGAAAATGGGGAATATATTGCAGCATGTTATTGGACGATAAACGTTATTTTGCCCACAGAAACCGGTGTCGGAGCTTTTCAAGCCCAGCAAGTACTGGGGCCCGTCCCTCAAGAAGCACCGACGGCTGATGCTGCGTTACTTGGAGCCCCACCAGGTGGACCTGGACCCATGGGGGGAGCCCGAGGAAGGACCCATGGGAAGCGTGGAGCTGGGCAATGAGGCCAAGGTGAGTGAGGTGGGGCTCATGGGAAGCGTGGAGCTGGGCAATGAGGCCAAGGTGAGCGAGGTGGGGCTCATGGGAAGCGTGGAGCTGGGCAATGAGGCCAAGGTGAGCGAGGCGGGGCTCATGGAAAGCGTGGAGCTGGGCAATGAGGCCAAGGTGAGTGAGGTGGGGCCCATGGGAAGCGTGGAGCTGGGCAATGAGGCCAAGGTGAGTGAGGTGGGGCCCATGGGAAGCGTGGAGCTGGGCAATAAGGCCAAGATGAGCGAGGTGGGGCTCATGGGAAGCGTAGAGCTGGGCAATGAGGCCAAGGTGAGCGAGGTGGGGCTCATGGGAAGCGTGGAGCTGGGCAATAAGGCCAAGATGAGTGAGGTGGGGCTCATGGGAAGCGTGGAGCTGGGCAATGAGGCCAAGGTGAGTGAGGTGGGGCTCATGGGAAGCGTGGAGCTGGGCAATAAGGCCAAGATGAGTGAGGTGGGGCTCATGGGAAGCGTGGAGCTGGGCAATGAGGCCAAGATGAGCGAGGTGGGGCTCATGGGAAGCGTGGAGCTGGGCAATAAGGCCAAGATGAGTGAGGTGGGGCTCATGGGAAGCGTGGAGCTGGGCAATAAGGCCAAGATGAGTGAGGTGGGGCTCATGGGAAGCGTGGAGCTGGGCAATGAGGCCAAGGTGAGCGAGGTGGGACCCATGGGAAGCGTGGAGCTGGGCAATGAGGCCAAGGTGAGCGAGGTGGGGCCCATGGGAAGCGTGGAGCTGGGCAATGAGGCCAAGGTGAGTGAGGTGGGGCTCATGGGAAGCGTGGAGCTGGGCAATGAGGCCAAGGTGAGCGAGGTGGGGCTCATGGGAAGCGTGGAGCTGGGCAATGAGGCCAAGGTGAGTGAGGTGGGGCTCATGGGAAGCGTGGAGCTGGGCAATAAGGCCAAGATGAGTGAGGTGGGGCTCATGGGAAGCGTGGAGCTGGGCAATGAGGCCAAGATGAGTGAGGTGGGGCTCATGGGAAGCGTAGAGCTGGGCAATGAGGCCAAGGTGAGCGAGGTGGGGCTCATGGGAAGCGTGGAGCTGGGCAATAAGGCCAAGATGAGTGAGGTGGGGCCCATGGGAAGCGTGGAGCTGGGCAATGAGGCCAAGGTGAGTGAGGTGGGGCTCATGGGAAGCGTGGAGCTGGGCAATGAGGCCAAGGTGAGCGAGGTGGGGCTCATGGGAAGCGTGGAGCTGGGCAATGAGGCCAAGGTGAGCGAGGTAGGGCTCATGGGAAGCGTGGAGCTGGGCAATGAGGCCAAGGTGAGCGAGGTGGGGCTCATGGGAAGCGTGGAGCTGGGCAATAAGGCCAAGATGAGTGAGGTGGGGCCCATGGGAAGCGTGGAGCTGGGCAATGAGGCCAAGGTGAGCGAGGTGGGGCTCATGGGAAGCGTGGAGCTGGCCAATAAGGCCTAGGTGAGCAAGGTGGGGCTCATGGGAAGCGTGGAGCTGGGCAATGAGGCCAAGGTGAGCGAGGTGGGGCTCATGGGAAGCGTGGAGCTGGGCAATGAGGCCAAGGTGAGTGAGGTGGGGCTCATGGGAAGCGTGGAGCTGGGCAATGAGGCCAAGGTGAGCGAGGTGGGGCTCATGGGAAGCGTGGAGCTGGGCAATGAGGCCAAAGTGAGTGAGGTGGGGCTCATGGGAAGCGTGGAGCTGGGCAATGAGGCCAAGGTGAGCGAGGTAGGGCCCATGGGAAGCGTGGAGCTGGGCAATGAGGCCAAGGTGAGTGAGGTGGGGCTCATGGGAAGCGTGGAGCTGGGCAATGAGGCCAAAGTGAGTGAGGTGGGGCTCATGGGAAGCGTGGAGCTGGGCAATGAGGCCAAGGTGAGCGAGGTGGGGCCCATGGGAAGCATAGAGCTGGGCAATGAGGCCAAGGTGAGCGAGGTGGGGCTCATGGGAAGCATGGAGCTGGGCAATGAGGCCAAGGTGAGCGAGGTGGGGCTCATGGGAAGCGCGGAGCTGGGCAATGAGGCCAAGGTGAGCGAGGTAGGGCCCATGGGAAGCATAGAGCTGGGCAATGAGGCCAAGGTGAGCGAGGTGGGGCTCATGGGAAGCATGGAGCTGGGCAATGAGGCCAAGGTGAGTGAGGTGGGGCCCATGGGAAGCGTGGAGCTGGGCAATGAGGCCAAGGTGAGTGAGTTGGGGCCCATGGGAAGCGTAGAGCTGGGCAATTAGGCCAAAAGTGAGCGAGGTGGGGCCCATGGGAAGCGTGGACCGGGGCAATTAGGCCAAAAGTGAGCGAGGTGGGGCCCATGGGAAGCGTGGAGCTGGGCAATGAGGCCAAGGTGAGCGAGGTAGGGCTCATGGGAAGCGTGGAGCTGGGCAATGAGGCCAAGGTGAGCGAGGTGGGGTTCATGGAAAGCGTGGAGCTGGGCAACGAGGCCAAGGTGAGTGAGGTGGGGCTCATGGGAAGCGTGGAGCTGGGCAATGAGGCCAAGGTGAGCGAGGTGGGACCCATGGGAAGCGTGGAGCTGGGCAATGAGGCCAAGGTGAGCGAGGTGGGACCCATGGGAAGCGTGGAGCTAGGCAATAAGGCCAAGGTGAGCGAGGTGGGACCCATGGGAAGCGTGGAGCTGGGCAATGAGGCCAAGGTGAGCGAGGTGGGGCTCATGGGAAGCGTGGAGCTGGGCAATAAGGCCAAGATGAGTGAGGTGGGGCTCATGGGAAGCGTGGAGCTGGGCAATGAGGCCAAGGTGAGTGAGGTGGGGCTCATGGGAAGCGTGGAGCTGGGCAATGAGGCCAAGGTGAGCGAGGTGGGGCTCATGGGAAGCGTGGAGCTGGGCAATGAGGCCAAAGTGAGTGAGGTGGGGCTCATGGGAAGCGTGGAGCTGGGCAATAAGGCCAAGATGAGTGAGGTGGGGCTCATGGGAAGCGTAGAGCTGGGCAATGAGGCCAAGGTGAGCGAGGTGGGGCTCATGGGAAGCGTGGAGCTGGGCAATGAGGCCAAGGTGAGCGAGGTGGAGCCCATGGGAAGCGTGGAGCTGGGCAATGAGGCCAAGGTGAGCGAGGTGGGGCTCATGGGAAGCGTGGAGCTGGGCAATAAGGCCAAGATGAGTGAGGTGGGGCCCATGGGAAGCGTGGAGCTGGGCAATGAGGCCAAGGTGAGCGAGGTGGGGCTCATGGGAAGCGTGGAGCTGGCCAATGAGGCCTAGGTGAGCAAGGTGGGGCTCATGGGAAGCGTGGAGCTGGGCAATGAGGCCAAGGTGAGCGAGGTGGGGCCCATGGGAAGCATAGAGCTGGGCAATGAGGCCAAGGTGAGCGAGGTGGGGCTCATGGGAAGCATGGAGCTGGGCAATGAGGCCAAGGTGAGCGAGGCGGGGCTCATGGGAAGCGCGGAGCTGGGCAATAAGGCCAAGATGAGTGAGGTGGGGCCCATGGGAAGCGTGGAGCTGGGCAATGAGGCCAAGGTGAGTGAGTTGGGGCCCATGGGAAGCGTAGAGCTGGGCAATTAGGCCAAAAGTGAGCGAGGTGGGGCCCATGGGAAGCGTGGACCGGGGCAATTAGGCCAAAAGTGAGCGAGGTGGGGCCCATGAGAAGCGTGGAGCTGGGCAATTAGGCCAAGGTGAGCGAGGTGGGCCCCATGGGAAGCGTGGAGCTGGGCAACGAGGCCAAGGTGAGTGAGGTGGGGCTCATGGGAAGCGTGGAGCTGGGCAATGAGGCCAAGGTGAGTGAGTTGGGGCCCATGGGAAGCGTAGAGCTGGGCAATTAGGCCAAAAGTGAGCGAGGTGGGGCCCATGGGAAGCGTGGACCGGGGCAATTAGGCCAAAAGTGAGCGAGGTGGGGCCCATGAGAAGCGTGGAGCTGGGCAATTAGGCCAAGGTGAGCGAGGTGGGCCCCATGGGAAGCGTGGAGCTGGGCAACGAGGCCAAGGTGAGCGAGGTGGGGCCCATGGGAAGCGTGGAGCTGGGCAATGAGGCCAAGGTGAGCGAGGTGGGGCTCATGGGAGGCGTGGAGCTGGGCAATGAGGCCAAGATGAGTGAGGTGGGGCCCATGGGAAGCGTGGAGCTGGGCAATGAGGCCAAGGTGAGCGAGGTGGGGCTCATGGGAAGCGTGGAGCTGGGCAATGAGGCCAAGGTGAGCGAGGTGGGGCTCATGGGAAGCGTGGAGCTGGGCAATGAGGCCAAGGTGAGTGAGGTGGGGCTCATGGGAAGCGTGGAGCTGGGCAATGAGGCCAAGGTGAGCGAGGTGGGGCTCATGGGAAGCGTGGAGCTGGGCAATGAGGCCAAGGTGAGCGAGGTGGGGCTCATGGGAAGCGTGGAGCTGGGCAATGAGGCCAAGGTGAGCGAGGTGGGGCTCATGGGAAGCGTGGAGCTGGGCAATGAGGCCAAGGTGAGCGAGGTGGGGCTCATGGGAAGCGTGGAGCTGGGCAATGAGGCCAAGGTGAGTGAGGTGGGGCTCATGGGAAGCGTGGAGCTGGGCAATGAGGCCAAGGTGAGCGAGGTGGGGCTCATGGGAAGCGTGGAGCTGGGCAATGAGGCCAAGGTGAGCGAGGTGGGATTCATGGAAAGCGTGGAGCTGGGCAATGAGGCCAAGGTGAGTGAGGTGGGGCTCATGGGAAGCGTGGAGCTGGGCAATGAGGCCAAGGTGAATGAGGTGGGGCTCATGGGAAGCGTGGAGCTGGGCAATGAGGCCAAGGTGAGCGAGGTGGGGCCCATGGGAAGCGTGGAGCTGGGCAATGAGGCCAAGGTGAGCGAGGTGGGGCTCATGGGAAGCGTGGAGCTGGGCAATGAGGCCAAGGTGAGCGAGGTGGGGCTCATGGGAAGCGTGGAGCTGGGCAATGAGGCCAAGGTGAGCGAGGTGGGGCTCATGGGAAGCGTGGAGCTGGGCAATGAGGCCAAGGTGAGCGAGGTGGGGCTCATGGGAAGCGTGGAGCTGGGCAATGAGGCCAAGGTGAGCGAGGTGGGGCTCATGGAAAGCGTGGAGCTGGGCAACGAGGCCAAGGTGAGTGAGGTGGGGCTCATGAGAAGCGTGGAGCTGGGCAATGAGGCCAAGGTGAGTGAGGTGGGGCTCATGGGAAGCGTGGAGTTGGGCAACGAGGCCAAGGTGAGCGAGGTGGGGCCCATGGGAAGCGTGGAGCTGGGCAATGAGGCCAAGGTGAGTGAGGTGGGGCTCATGAGAAGCGTGGAGCTGGGCAATGAGGCCAAGGTGAGTGAGGTGGGGCTCATGGGAAGCGTGGAGTTGGGCAACGAGGCCAAGGTGAGCGAGGTGGGGCCCATGGGAAGCGTGGAGCTGGGCAATGAGGCCAAGGTGAGTGAGGTGGGACCCATGGGAAGCGTGGAGCTGGGCAATGAGGCCAAGGTGAGCGAGGTGGGACCCATGGGAAGCGTGGAGCTAGGCAATGAGGCCAAGGTGAGCGAGGTGGGACCCATGGGAAGCGTGGAACTGGGCAATGAGGCCAAGGTGAGCGAGGTGGGACCCATGGGAAGCGTGGAGCTGGGCAATGAGGCCAAGGTGAGCGAGGTGGGACCCATGGGAAGCGTGGAGCTGGGCAATGAGGCCAAGGTGAGCGAGGTGGGACCCATGGGAAGCGTGGAGCTGGGCAATGAGGCCAAGGTGAGCGAGGTGGGACCCATGGGAAGCGTGGAGCTGGGCAATGAGGCCAAGGTGAGCGAGGTGGGACCCATGGGAAGCGTGGAGCTGGGCAATGAGGCCAAGGTGAGCGAGGTGGGCCCCATGGGAAGCGTTGAGCTGGGCAATGAGGCCAAGGTGAGCGAGGTGGGGCTCATAGAAAGCGTGGAGCTGGGCAACGAGGCCAAGGTGAGTGAGGTGGGGCTCATGGGAAGCGTGGAGCTGGGCAATGAGGCCAAGGTGAGTGAGGTGGGGCTCATGGGAAGCGTGGAGCTGGGCAACGAGGCCAAGGTGAGCGAGGTGGGGCCCATGGGAAGCGTGGAGCTGGGCAATGAGGCCAAGGTGAGTGAGGTGGGACCCATGGGAAGCGTGGAGCTAGGCAATGAGGCCAAGGTGAGCGAGGTGGGACCCATGGGAAGCGTGGAGCTAGGCAATGAGGCCAAGGTGAGCGAGGTGGGACCCATGGGAAGCGTGGAGCTGGGCAATGAGGCCAAGGTGAGCGAGGTGGGACCCATGGGAAGCGTGGAGCTGGGCAATGAGGCCAAGGTGAGCGAGGTGGGACCCATGGGAAGCGTGGAGCTGGGCAATGAGGCCAAGGTGAGCGAGGTGGGACCCATGGGAAGCGTGGAGCTGGGCAATGAGGCCAAGATGAGTGAGGTGGGGCTCATGGGAGGCGTGAAGCCGGGCAACGAGGCCAAGGTGAGCGAGGTGTGGCCCATGGGAAGCGTGGAGCTGGGCAATGAGGCCAAGGTGAGCGAGGTGGGCACAGGTTACTTGGCCCAAATTAACGTTTATCGGCGCAAAAGCGGCATAAAAGCCCAACATGTCGTTTGATAAATTCACAATTTTTCGCCACTCTTTACTGGATTAGATCAACATACAATTAAGTTTTATTTTTTATTTTATCGTCATAGTTTCAATAACCGTCATTTTCTGTTATTCACAGGGAGACCAATATGGCGCCGACAACGAGGCTTACAACGAGGCGTACATGGAGAAGTTTTAGAGGCTGGGCATTTCTCTGAGACTGCCTTCCAGTCTCGCTGGGATTTTATTCTCTATGCCTATAACAGGAACGACTGAAAATGTGTTTACATTACAATAGTAGAATATGTTAGAAACTGTTGTACATATGTTGACACCATTTGGAACTCCTGCTCGTTATTGACTGTTGTACTTACATCGACATGCATCTTGCGAAGAGATTTCTATTTTCATAAAGTTATACATTTTTTATCACATTTCTCGTGACGCCGCTTTCCATCATTGCACCACAGACGACCGTGTATATATACACAACACGCAGCACGGACTTTAACTGCTGTTTTAACTAGTGATAGCATGGCGCCATATGTATCACCGTTATGCGTAACGTTGTAATGTGTTTGCTGCGCCTTGGAATATCGCCCACCGGGGTCATTGGGTCCCCCTGAGTACCGCAGCACGCATTGTGTGTGCGACCCCCAGCCCTCCGCCGCCTGCAACTTACCGTGCTTGTCAGCTTTAGGCAATAGATTTCTTTAACAAAAACAAAGCATTTTCTTTTTATTACTTTGGAATCAGCCAGGGCGCTCTTAACAACAAAACGCCCAGTAAGAGTTTAAACAAAATTTTGGGAATGTAGGTGAATCCAGACGACCCTTGGTGAAGAAGTTCAGCACTTTGCGGAGGTTTCTGCTATCCATGCGGGGCAAATCTAGTGTCTCAGCGAATGCCTAATGTAAACTGCTCTAACATCTAACAAGAAAGACTTAGGACAGACTCACTAATTAAAATTGAGGACTGAACTCTTTTGCGAAGAAGGAAGTTTGAGAACGCACAAAAAGGAAATCATTTAATAATATATACATATATATATTTGTTTTGGATTAAAACCTGAGGTCAAAGACGAGGGATTATTGCAAAAAAAAGTGATGGACTGCGACACAGAGACAAATCCGCGCTTTATCTGTTGATGAATTATCTGCATGGGCTTTTAAAATATATATACCGTTTTGTTATCACATTGTGCCCAATAAAAGAGTTCTGTCCAGTACTGCACTTTGTTTGTCTAGTTCATGCGTGGGCCATCTGTGACGGGTAACTGCTTGGGACTAGACCTAACTAATATTAAAACATTGTTATGACTTCATTCTTTTGTTATAATATTAAAACATTCTTACAACGTCGATTCTTTTCTCACAATATTAATACATCGGTATGACGTCATTCTTT
Source organism: Arenicola marina (assembly GCA_964019135.1). Lineage (NCBI taxonomy): Eukaryota > Metazoa > Annelida > Polychaeta > Arenicolidae > Arenicola > Arenicola marina. The sequence goes on along the minus strand of OZ025254.1, from coordinate 43,916,733 downwards.
TGTAATAATATTAAAACATTCTTATGACGTCCTTCTTTTCTTACAATATGAATACATTGTTATGACTTCATTATTTTGTTACATTATCAATATATTGTTGTGACGTCATTTTATTTTTATAATATTAAGACTTATTCTGACCATTCTTTTATCACGATACTGAAACATTGTTATACGAGTTCATTCTTTTATCACGATATTAAACCATTGTTATGACGTCCTTTTTTGCTACAAGCGCTACGAAGGAACGGTTAATTCGCCTTCTGTACACACCGGGAATTCCCAGGCAAGAACCACCCAAGCGCATATGTTGAGTGGCTCTGGTGTTTGGCGCAAGGCCTTTTGTCTCCCTTACAGTTATGTTCATGAATGGGAAAATGTCATAAAGTCACCAAGCACGTTTTCTGTAACCCATCTACCTCCCAATAGTCTGTATGCTATCGGTCATTCGTGTCTACCGGGACCCGCATCATAACCTCCGGGTTTTTCCTATAACTATCTGATCGATGATAATCTACGGCAGCCCCCTAATTCTGTTCTTGCACTGCAAGCCCCAATATTGATGTATTATTACAGATCTGGAATAAATAATAATATTCGGCCGGAATGTCTTTATAGAATTCAACAATTGAAATATATCGGATGTCTTTACGATGTATTCTGGACGTTATATGTATATGACGCAATGAATGACGCGCGGGGATATATATGTATATATATATATATATATATATGTGCATCCTACAATAGTACTGTGTTGCATAATGCTTGGTCTGTCACGTGCTTGATTTACGCTGGAAGGCGCCATCTGTTGCCTTGCCAACAGTATACACCAGGTGTCTATTGGGCGTTCATAGGGCTGTAAGGTCTCGTTCGCCAATACTTCCGGTTTACTTATTTTAGGGAAAAACAAACGAAGCACGTGTTCGAAACGAGTTGTGAATCTCTGGGCACGCTGGTATCCTGACTACCTGTGACGTAGGCGTGACGTATATGCTACGCAAAGACAGAGACAGGGCACCAGACTACCTGCGCAAGACCTAGGCGCCGAGGGGTGGCGAGGGGGGGGGCGACAGCTCAATGGGCGAGTGCTCTGGTCACCTGAGAGCCTAACGGCACGTGGGGCGGTGGTTCGAGCCCTGCTGTGGCCATGTCTGTGTGGTCGCAGGATAAAGATCCCATGTCTTACTTCGTAAAGAGTAGGGGGTTACCCCCGGGGAAATGGCTCCACTCTCCCTTCCTTCTCCCATTGACGCATTATGACCAAACGTGGTTAAAGCGTCCTGAATAATCAACCAACCAACCGAGAGGTGGGTCCATTGCGGAAGGTTTAGCGATATGATCAAGAATATTTAAGAAATATAGCTGCACAAAACGGATAGACGACATATTTTTTATTCATTTGCGCCATCACAATGACGAATATTTGTTACGACGGCTGAGAAAATATCGTTTTTTTGCATCTCCTACGAAAACGAGGCATTATGACGTCACACGGATTCTCCCCGGTGACAACGTTGGCGCAACGCAAAAAACAGAAACTTACAAAGAATGAAGAAACTTTGTCTTTTCGTGATTCAAAAGTTACACGAAAACATTCAACATGATCTTATTTTATCTTTACGATGTGGTTTAATGACGCATCCGTGTGTTGTTACTCCATGCACGGCACATGTTGACGGCGGAATGGTTAAGTCGATCACTTGCACTGGACATTTTTGTTACCGCGGAGGCACGTGAGACCCTCTGACGTCATTCCCTGTTTGGGGAACTCGCGAAAGCCCGGGTGCAGGGCTAAATTTAGAACGCGATTTTTCGCTTTCGAGTGTTTTGAAAACGGATTTTTCCTTGTATATTCCAAAAGTTCTGCCGTTCAGCGCTTCCAAATATTTTAACGTATACCTCCCAAAGCCATATTTAGTGAAATGGGACTAGGCTTCAAAATAAAATTGGTAATAAATTGACTTATAGCTGCCTATACTTCAGCATGTAACACGTGTGTTTGTTTGTCTCCAAAACTGTCTCGCGAGAACTGTATAGCCCTATAGCTTACTAGTTACCTCACTTCGCCCTGCTCCTACTTTGAAGTTCTACTTCAACAAAATGTCAACAGTCCAACCAGCGGGGCCGACTGTATTAGTATTATCCCGAGTGGTCTTGGAATAGCTGATAACGGTCGAGGAGTTATCTCTATCGGGAATTGAACGCACAGCCATACGACCGGAAGTTCGCCGCCTTACCGACTGTGCCACTGGGCTTCAGACGACTACTTACATGTGCCATCGTAGATGTTTGTGCATTTTAGAACCAAACTTAAAAGTATCACAAAATTATGATGCATATGTTTTATATCTCGTTGAGTATGTAAAACAGCAAGATCAACATAAAACTGCACGGACTAGTTTATCGCGCGCAGACGTCCTGGCGAGTCTCGGTCGACAACACACAGAATACCGAACAGCGAACAGGCGCGCAGAGATATAAAGCCGGCCACCAACGTCTGCTCCGGTGAACAAATTTGCCACTCTCTTGATAGCCCATAGGCTTTCACGATTTAAATTGGAGACAGAATATACTTATTTATACTAATATGGAGAAGACATTTGTAATATAAAAAATACAGAACATATTACTATAAAACATTATTAAAAACCCTGTGAGCCATAATCACTTACGCCCATTTGAAAAAAATATGAACTTTAGCAATCTTTATTGAACATATTGTGCGCCATAATCTACTTAATGAACTGACTGGTTTCTATATCTCTGTTTCTAATTTCAGTAGCATCTCTAAAAGAATGGAAGCTGTACATGATATTTGTCGAATCGGATCTGGAAGGATGTTGCGATCTATAAATAAATGCATAAACACCAGAATATCTTTTTCGGTATATTTATTTATTGATTACTGCACCGTCAATGTTTGCCCCTTGACAGAATGATTACGCTGGGTAGCAATGATTTTAAACCCGTAAAGCAGAACTGACGCTGTCGGCTTACCTGCCGAGCAATATATATACTTACAAACACAGCGGCTTGTCAGTTCACAGATGAAACAGATGCATGCTTACCCACTCAACAGATGTATACTTACCACCCAGCAGAGGTATGCTTACCCACCCAACAGAGATATGCTTACCCACCCAGCCGATGCATGCTTATCCACCCAACAGTGCATCACTCATTGAACGTATGTTGATGTAGTGAATATATTATGCTGTTCAAAACGCATTAATATTATATGGACGTTTTATTAGAGCATTAACGTGACGTCAGCACATTTACGTGACGTCAGCACATGAACGTGACGTTAGCGCATTAACGTGACGTCAGCACATTGACGTGACGTCACCGCAATACACGACTTCGCAATTATACGCCATATTGATAAAGGCATGACTGGCGCAAAGAATTCTGGGAAATCATTTGGTGTTTCTGGAATATGCCCGCATAGGTATATACCATATCTGCAGGTTATTGACAATGCATGTATAAAATTACATTTACAATTACATAACTTTTCCTTCACAGAGATGATAATGTTGCGTGTTTAATTTCTATAGAATATGCTGTCATGCAATGACGCAAGCTTGACATGTCACAAAGACCATAATATAATACCTATAATGCATTGATCATGCAGTGGCGCCTCACGGTGGAATGGTGTGAACTAAAGTATTTGTGACTCGTATGGTTCACCAGGAATAACACAATAGCATTAGCATTATAGCATTATAACAGTAAATCTGTAGGCCGCTAAAATCGTCCTGTGGCCCCCTCAATACTCAATCGTTGCCATAGTGACATTGTTTCGAACAATGAAAAATGACGTCACGCACAAACGAATTGGAGTTAATAGGACCACCAGTACTTCCCGTTGCGTCGAGAGAGTTTGCGTTGTTTGAGGGATTTCCGGCCATCTTGGCGACGTCGCGCTGCTGCGTGCGTACAGGCTGTGTAGTAGCGACGAATTCAACGGTCCGCCTAGCGGCCTAGTTGCCCAGCTGCACGTGACACGTTTCTTGGTAGCGATATACTGATATCTGGTATCAAGATGACAAGAGGCTTGTAAGCGCTAAACATTTTTCCGAACGTTGTATGCAAAACCAAAGAAGCAAGAAGCCATGTTAACGCCCAGGATATATGCGGCTGAAGTTGAATTTTAATTCAACTCGTATTAACAATAATAGCGCATGGCGAGTTTTGCATGGCGTCAGGCATTTTCGTTCCTCTGTAGCAGCCCTTCATTTTGATTATCCGCCCACGGCCACGCGACCGCGTGCTGCTGCAGCTTGATGCCGGGCCAATAAAAGCACCTAACGCCTCGCGCTATGTTTATATTTTACCGTTTTTTCTCCTTCACCCCATTGTCTCGGCGTTCATTGGCCCGATGTATCCCTGGCTCGTCTTCTCATTACAGGTGCAGCACCTACATTTGCAGCAGGCGTGCGGTGATCATTCGTTTCATTAAGTGAAACGCGTAACATGAAAAAGCTTGGATACATTTGTAATATGATATGATGTGATACGTTATATGTCGCAGGATGGCTCCACAGGGCGTGTTATATGCACCTTCACGGTGCGTACCTCCCATCGGCTTCGGTAGGACAACCACAGCGCCACCTATACGAGACGAGACTTGGCGGAGGCTCCAGCCAAAGATCAATCCGTTTCCGGTGAGGGGCACGTACAGTTGGGATAGGCAGTCACGTGACCGGTATACCATTGAGGCACCCTGATTACAAACGTCCAATTGAAGACACGTGGTTGGCGGTCAGCCCCACAGAGGGCACAGAACGTTGGCTTAAGCATTATAATTATATTGCCTAAGCCATCCATGTTGATATAACAAGCATGCGCACCCAATTGAAATGTCTGAGTATCAGCATGCGAAAAGGTCATATTTGATACGATTCACCAATCTTACACCATCATTCTTACTGTACGTCCGTGGGTGTATCACGGCATGCCACAAGCAGCCGCTGATGTCCTTCAGCCTTGAAAATCAGAAAGGACCTTGCAGATCGATGACGGCCGGGAAGGTCAGCCATGCCCTTGAAGGTCAGCCATGGCCCTGAAGGTAATCTATAAGCCTGGAGGTCAGCTATGACCTTAAGAGTCAGCTATGACCCTGAATGTCAGCCATTGCCTTGAAGGTCAGCTATGACCTTGACGGTCAGCTATGACCCTGAATGTTAGCCAAATCCTTGAAGGTCAGCTATGGCCCTCAAGGTCAGCAATGATCCTGAAGGGGAGCCATTGCCTTGAAGGCCAGCGATTCTTATGTAGCTCAGGCGTTACCCTGAAGGCAGATGCGACTACCCGGTACCAGACGGCGGAGTACCATTTCTATGATGAATCTGGATCGTTGCGTTGGGCGGTAAGACGCGATCCATGGAGACAATCTATGGTGAATCTGGATCCTTGCGTTGGGCGGTAAGACGCGATCAACGGAGACATGTTCTGGTCAACTGCTTTCAATGTATCACGCGAATGGCTTCTGAGCCTCCATTTCGACATCTTGTCGCAGCTTGGAGATCCTGTTCTTGTTGTGCTTACTCAACTTGTCCTTGAGGTCGCTAGCCAGGCTTGCGATGCCCCCACTGCTTTTCGACGCCCCGGGTCGGGGCTTGGTCGGCAGCGGGGGCCGGCTCTTCACCTCAGCAATATTGATGTATTCCCCCGTGTCACCATCCGGGTCGACGACCCCGTGATCCAGAGGGGTGTATGATTTCACCGGCTCCAGGTATGGCTGACTCTGGTCCGTGACGGGGATGTTTCGGCGCAGGTCATTGGAGAGTTGTCGCGAGAGGCTAGGGGTGGTCGAGGCGGCCGAGGCAGCCGAGGCTGGCAGGGCGGGCAGGGTGGCCGAGGCGGGCAGGGTGGCCGAGGCGGGCAGGGTGGGCAGGGGGGGCAGGGCCTGCCGGGCGGGCAGGGTGGCCGGAGAGCGGCATGTATCGGGGCGGCCTGGCCGGGTATTCACCTCCAGCACTTGGCCCACTATGTTGTTTACGTAGTCGTCCTCGTCTTCGACAAAACCTTCATTGGTCACTGCAGCCCCCTCTACCGGCGGTCGCTGCCCCTGCCGTGTGATAGTGGTTCTCACGGCAGCCATTTTTCTCTCCTTCTTCCTAGAACATTTCAAAAATCGCGATATTATGATCAATGGCATTGCCCCGCGTTCATCCAAAATAGTATTTTCGTCATAATTAATATTTAGTAATTACATTAACGTATTTCCTTTTCACGCAATAAATCCATGCATAACAAGTGCAAAGTATGTCTTCCATGTCCCTGAATTAACAAGCTTTCAGAGTCTAATAAGTTACACCCTCGATTTAGATTATCTTCTTCAGGGGCATCACGTCACACTGGCGTCACACTGGCGTCACACTGGCGTCACACTGGCGTCACACTGGCGTCACACTGGCGTGGTCGAGGACATGTTTTTTATACAATAAAATGTGAGTTTTCTTTGTGTTAAACAAAAAAGAAGCGTTCCGGATTGGCACCTTCTCCTCCGCTTCTGACGATCCCGGTAATCCAGGACTGCAGCCACGATGGCCACCGTCAGGATTATGATGGCGATGAAGGTCATAACCGCAATCAGCAGCGTCCAGAGGTAATCCGGAATCGTCGGCTTGCCGAAAACTGCATCAGTTGGAACTGGGAGAAACCCGGATTATAGTTTTTGTAGAACGCCAAAACCCGAATTACACTTATTTTAGAACGCCAAAACCCGGATTATACTTATTGTAGAACGCACAAACCAGAATTATACTTATTGTAGAACGCCAAAATCTGAATTATACTTATTGTAGAACGCCAAATCCCGAATGATACTTATTGTAGAACGCCAAAACCCGGATTATACGTATTGTAGAACGCCAGAACCCGAATTATAGTAATTGTAGAACGCCAAAACCTGGATTTTACTAATTGTAGAACGCCAGAAGATGGATTATATTGGATGTAGCATGTCAAAACCAGGATTATATGGGCTGTGGCGCATCATAACATGTACATGTATTATACTGGCTGCACCGCGTCAAACCCTGACATGATATCATTGTGTTGCATTGTATGTGGGAAGACCGACATCACAAACTGGTCTAAATTGGGTCAGTCTCCATGATCCTTAATACACTCCTTAATATCATATCCCAGACGTAGGCTTCGACAGATTCCACAGCTAAACAATGGCATATACCGTGGTTCTGGTCTGAACACCAGCGTTCAGTGGTCTATTCCAACAGGGTTGGCACAATGGCACTCACACCCGAAGCAGCAGTGCAGCTCAGAGTGTCTCTTGGTAGAATTTGCTAACCTTCATGTGCATGTTACGTTGAATATTGTTATTTTTATGTCATTGATATTTAATATTTGTAAATTGCAACTTAAACAATAGTAAAAAAAAAACTTCATGCGCACAAAACCGGCCTAAAATATCAACATTTCACTTGACCCCGTAACCCTGGTCCTGTGAGTGGCTGAGGGTGACTGACTGGCTGACTGACCTGGGCGGGGCGAGGTGGTGGAGGTAGTGGGGGTGGTGGAGGTAGTGGTGGTGGCGCACCTGTCCCCAGCCTCCGGGCAGACCAAGTTCGTAGCATTATCATAGCAACTGCAGCTTTTCACATTACAGCTCTGACAGCACAGGGATGTCTCTGTGATAAACATGAATGACCGATTAAAGGCAATATCAACGCAAATAGCATACACAGGCGGTTCTACAGTACTCCGGCCAATATCACACAGCGGTGGCACCAAACCACCACGCTGACCGACCCCAATAACAGACACTCTAGCTGTATAATAGCCCGCCGGTGCCGTGACCAGGATCAGTGCAGCAAGACCAATCTCACCGAGCGTCGGTGTCTCGTGTGCACCGCCTCAGCTGAGCGGTGACGACCGAGAGAATCACGGCCATTCCTGGCATACAGTACTAGACTTGACCTGTGCTGCATTATCGACCTACTAATATGGGTTTGTTGGCCATTACAACAAGGTAGCATCATAATCCATGGACACTCCAGCAATATATGACAACAACAAAGAACGCCGTCACGGCACCAACAACCCTGTTGTACCCATTGGATCCATGTACCTTAGTTTAATATGTAGGTAACATGCGATCGCAATATAGCTATACCTTCCAAGTATGCATTCCATTCAGCCAAATTGCCACTTCGACAGTTGTCCATCTCAAAGATGGTCTCCATGTTGATTGCATTCTTGTATCCCCCGACTAACGCCCCGTACGTGTCCAAAGTAATGCCACTGGCGTTTAAATCCAGGACCAGTCTGTTCAATCTGATACTGATCGCCGTAGCGTTAATCTCGTGGAAGTCGCTGACGATGAAGAGTAACTTGTGCTGAGTTGTGCTGCTATTGTATAAGATTTTCGCCTGTTCAATTGCACCTGCAAACAAGGGAAAACAGTTATATGCGAGATAATGTGAAAGGAAGTCGACATTATGAGGGCTAGGGTGAAGCAGGAGGACCCATTGTTATCTGGTAAAATCTACAGTCTAATCTAAGTCTCATTTGCCAAGTCAGAAAATGCCCCACTGCACTAACAAAACATGACGTTAAACCATCGTTTGAACACCAAGGTACTGTTAGCAACGAGTTAATGATGGCGATGGCCGGGAGGGGGGGGGGGGTTAAAACATGTTGTCTTGAAATTTACTGAAAACTTGTGCACACCTCGCCCCCCCCCCATTTCCATAATCCCGTAACCAAACGGTCCGTCCTGGACTGACACCTTACACAGTCTTACCCCATATACTGCGGTGCCTGTGGTCAAACTCTGTGTTGTTGGGAAACTGCTTTTCGAACACTCCACCAGGGGCGAAGAGCTCACAGGAAAACACCTGCTCTTGTCCCGCGATCATGTCGATCTCCACATCTGTGGTGTTAGCCGTCGTTATGACAGCCACACGGCTGTACGAAGCGTCCTGGCTCGGTGGTCCCACCCTGATGAGCTTCTGGAGGATGTCCTTCACCAGCCGCATGCTATCCTTGTACTCCTCCCCGAGACTCTGCGAGCGATCCACCACGAACACGACGTCCGAGGGTCCGGTCCAGGTATAGTTGCACGTGTCGTTAATGGACCACGTGGTCGCCAGAAGCGATGATGTCACCAGTAGGATGAATGCCACGTGAGCAACGGATCCTCTAGATATAATCCTCGGCATCTTTACCTCCGTTTCTGAAAAAAAAAGGAACGTCGGTTTATTTATTGCGAAAGGGAGCAGCAGAAATACGTAGGGAGGATCCATATAAAATAAGTTCATATTAATGGAATCACTGTAACTATACCGCCACTCAGCAAAACAGCGTGTGTCATGGTAGTAATTGTGTCCACTCTGTGGACATGCGTATAACATTGCGTCAAGATGGGTGAGTTGGGTAAATCCACGCCAGCATCCCGTATCTTGTCCCGCGCAATTGGTGAGGCTCGCTTTGGTGATGGTAAAATCCACTATGTGGACGGAGATAGACCCATCTGGCACGTGAAAGGATGCAATGTTCTCGTAATCAATGGTGGATCCTGCAGGGGCGGGGGGGGCTACTGTGGCTATAGCCCCCCCCCCCCTGGTCAATCCGCACCCCCCCCCCCACTCCCCACCAACAGGTTTACCCCCTGAGAATATGGAAGCTTATCTCTGTCCATGAGCAGCAACCTGATCCTTAAGTAGAGCCAGTGCCCCCTCCCCCCCCCCCACTGCTTCCGCCGCCTATGCACTGAAATGTCGAAATTTTGGGCCCCCCCCCCCCCCTAAAGTCTGGATCCGCCCCTGGTAATATTCACCTGCCAGGTATCGTATTACAGATAGGCATTCGTAGAGGGCGGAATGGATTTATCGTGGACCGGAAGTCAGTGGGCCGCCATGCGAATGTCACGCCTTCTCTGCGTGCGCCTTGTTATATCACAAGCCTCAAGGGGCTCAGCTGTAGCAGTACACGCACAGAGCAACAGGTCGGGTGACGGAACCTGTAACGTGCATGTATTTGATGGTTGCTACACACCAATGCTGATCACTCACATACATACGGACGTGCTCAGATCGATCGAAGGGCTGACGAGCAATGGCAGACAGTCGCAAGGTATCAGTTTGCAGTTAGCATTGCCACCATACAGAGCCAGGCTCGTTGGGTGGGTGGTGAAGGGGGAAGGGGGGGTTCCTTGATGGCAGGCTCTTCTTCTTCCCTCACCACCCCCACCCCACCGCCTCCCCACTCCGCCCTGGCGACAGTGAACAAGTTGCGGCGAACCATTGGCAGGACGCCAACATAGGAGCGGGGAAAGGGGTGGGGGTGGGGTGGGAGTGGGGCGATAGTGGACACATTCTTTACCACCTCCTTGGGTATGGGTGGGGTGGGGGGGGGGTGGAGGAAAAGGTTGCAATGTAGTTATCCACTCTTTACATCCATCTACACTATGTCACATGTCTGCACCAGACGATATCTTCTCCAAGCTCCACCGCACGGTGGCGCTACGCAAGGTCCGCTTTTACCGCTGCTCTCCGCCGGGGCACAAATTTCGAGATTCTTGAAAAACGGTCAAATGAGCTGTAATTTCTTGCAACATTATACTTTTCAAAAATAAAACATAAAAATTACGCGCTCTTTGTGTTTAATACAGCAATCCACGTCTTTCAAAAAAGTTATAATTTTGACTGAACTCTCTTTTTTTCATCACCTGATACGGTGTGTTATTAGGATCAGGCTGAGTCCCGGCACTAGTTTTCAGAAATGCGCGGCGCATCTTTGGAGATATAATGGAGCCCTAGCGGAGTGACTCGAAGGCAGAGAGTGTATCTTCTCGCCGCACCGCTGGAATACTGTTACGTCACAACACACCAGTTAACTACGACATGGCTCACTAGAGGGCGACACTATATTTGTGCTGCACTGGTGGGTTCTCGAAAAGTGACTAAGGTCGTGTAGAGAAGACTTTATTCACAAACTTTGCTTTCACGTACCCTTGAAACACTATCCGCACGGGCGGATCCAGGGGGAGCCGAGCCCCCCCCCCCCCCTTTTAGGGCCGAAATTTAACATACATAAATTAAAAAGGTATGCCATTACTCGAAACCGCCCCTCCCCCCCCCCTTTTCCCGCATATCTGGATCCGACCCTGATCTGCCCTATTGTCAGGCCCAGCACCATTGTAAAATAAATAGCTACTTGTCGATCGGGATTGACCGTTTGGTTCAGCCATAACAGAAAATTAGTATTTTCATCCAAACGACATTCTTAGCGTACAAACCTAGATGTTCACGTTAATCTTTTTTTGTGTGGCTTTTACTACAGACTGCATTCTGACCTGACCTTTGACGTCCCGAACCACAATAATTCGGGCCCTGCTGGCCTGATGTTGTGTCATCCATTACGGGAGGCACACCGCCTGATTGGCATTGAGGGATATCAGGTTCGATCGCGGCAGGGTGTGAGCCATCAGTGGACAGGGTGGAGATCAGGGGACGGGGTCGGTGACAGATTACCTCGGCCGCAGGTCTGGGCAACGCGTCGTTCTGTGTGGTGGCCGCCACATGCATTTCGCTTAGTAACGTCCAGGCTTCCAGCCCACCCCCCACCCTACCTCTCCCCACACCACACATACATCTTGTGATTATGGTACTCAGGCATCCAACACCCAGACACCCATACACCCCAGGTACCCCGTCCAAATACATTTAGACCTCCAACACCCCCACCCCCACACACCACATGTACCCCAACCAAATACATCCAGTCATCCACCCTCATTACCCACACTCCATGTACACCAACGCAAGATAAAAGGGGCCTCAACCCCCACTATCCACACCCCATGAACACCAACCCAAAATATCCAGGCGTCCACCCCCACTACCCACACCCTATGTACACCAACCCAAGATATCCAGGCCCCCACCCTCACTACCCACACCCCATGTACACACCAAAGATATCCAGGCCTCCACCCCCACTACCCACACCCCATGTACACACCCAAGATATCCAGGCCTCCACCCCCACTACCCACACCCCATGTACACACCCAAGATATCCAGGCCTCCACCCTCACTTCCCACACCCCATGTACACACCCAAGATATCCAGGCCTCCACCCTCACTACCCACACCCCATGTACACACCCAAGATATCCAGGCCTCCACCCCCACTACCCACACCCCATGTACACACCCAAGATATCCAGGCCTCCACCCCCACTACCCACACCCCATGTACACACCCAAGATATCCAGGCCTCTACCCCCACTACCCACACCCCATGTACACACCTAGGATATCCAGGCCTCCACCCCCACTACCCACACCCCATGTACACACCCAAGATATCCAGGCCTCCACCCCCACTACCCACACCCCATGTACACACCCAGGATATCCAGGCCTCCACCCTCACTACCCACACCCCATGTACACACCCAAGATATCCAGGCCTCCACCCTCACTACCCACACCCCATGTACACACCCAAGACATCCAGACCTCCACCCTCACTACCCACACCCCATGTACACACCCAAGATATCCAGGCCTCCACCTCCACTACCCACACCCCATGTACACACCCATGATATCCAGGCCTCCACCCCCACTACCCACACCCCATGTACACACCCAAGATATCCAGGCCTCTACCCCCACTACCCACACCCCATGTACACACCTAGGATATCCAGGCCTCCACCCCCACTACCCACACCCCATGTACACACCCAAGATATCCAGGCCTCCACCCCCACTACCCACACCCCATGTACACACCCAGGATATCCAGGCCTCCACCCTCACTACCCACACCCCATGTACACACCCAAGATATCCAGGCCTCCACCCTCACTACCCACACCCCATGTACACACCCAAGACATCCAGACCTCCACCCTCACTACCCACACCCCATGTACACACCCAAGATATCCAGGCCTCCACCTCCACTACCCACACCCCATGTACACACCCAAGATATCCAGGCCTCCAGGTTCACTACCCACACCCCATGTACACACCCAAGATATCCAGGCCTCCACCCCCACTACCCACACCCCATGTACACCAACCCAAGATATCCAGGCCTCCACCCCCACTACCCACACCCCATGTACACATCCAAGGTATCCAGGCCTCCACCCCCACTACCCACACCCCATGTACACACCCAAGATATCCACGCCTCCAAACCCACTACCCACACCCGATGTACACCAACCCAAGATATCCATTCCTCCACCCCCACTACCCACACCCCATGTACACACCCAAGATATCCAGGTCTCCACCCCCACTACCCACACCCCATGTACACACCCATGATATCCAGGCCTAAACCCCCACTACCCACACCCCATGTACACACCCAAGATATCCAGGCCTACACCCCCACTACCCACACCCCATGTACACCAACCCAAGATATCCAGGCCTCCACCCCCACTGCCCACACCCCACGAACACACCCAATATATCCAGGCCTCCACCCCCACTGCCCACACCCCACGAACACACCCAAGATATCCAGGTCTCCACCCCCACTACCCACACCCCATGTACACACCCATGATATCCAGGCCTCCACCCCCACCACCCACACCCCATGTACACACCCAAGATATCCAGGCCTCCACCCCCACTACCCACACCCGATGTACACACCCAAGATATCCAGGCCTCAACCCCCACTACCCACACCCCATGTACACACCCAAGATATCCAGGCCTCAACCCCCCCTAGCCACACCCCATGTACACACCCAAGATATCCAGGCCTCCACCCCCACTACCCACACCCAATGTACACACCCAAGATATCCAGGCCTCAACCCCCACTACCCACACCCCATGTACACACCCAAGATATCCAGGCCTCCACCCCCACCACCCACACCCCATGTACACACCCAAGATATCCAGGCCTCCACCCCAACTACCCACACCCAATGTACACACCCAATATATCCACGCCTCCATCCCCACTACCCACACCCAATGTACACACCCAAGATATCCAGGCCTCCATCCCCACTACCCACACCCAATGTACACACCCAAGATATCCACGTCTCCACCCCCACTACCCACACCCCACGAATACACCCAAGATATCAAGGCCTCCACCCCCACTAGAAACACCCCATGTACACCAACCCAAGATATCCAGGCCTCCACCCCCACTACCCACACCCCATGTACACACCCAAGATATCCACGCCTCCACCCCCACTACCCACACCCCATGTACACACCCAAGATAACCAGGCCTCCACCCCCACTACCCACATCCCATGTACACCAACCCAAGATATCCAGGCTTCCAACCCCACTACCCACACCCCATGTACACCAACCCAAGATATCCAGGCCTCCACCCCCACTACCCACACCCCATATACACACCTAAGATATCTACGCCTCCACCCCCACTACCCACACTCCATGTACACACCCAAGATATCCAGGCCTCAATCCCCACTACCCACACAACATATACATACCCAAGATATCCAGGCCTCCACACCCACTACCCACACCCCATGTACACACTCAAGATATCCAGGCATCCACCCCCACTACCCACACCCCATGTAAAACAACAAAATGTATCCAGGCCTCCACCCCCACTACCCACAAGCCATGTACACAGCCAGGATATCCATGCCTCCACCCCCACTACCCACACTCCATGTACACACCCAAGATATCCAGGCCTCCACCCCCACTACCCAAACCCCATGTACACCAACCCAAGACATCCAGGCCTCCACCCCCAATACCCACACCCCATTAACACACCCAAGATATCCAGGCCTCCACCCCCACTACCCACACCCCATGTACACCAACCCAAGATATCCAGGCCTCCACCCCCAATACCCACACCCCATTTACACACCCAAGATATCCAGGCCTCCACCACCACTACCCACACTCCATGTACACACCCAAGATATCCATGCCTCCATCCCCACCACCCACACCCCATGAACACACCCAAGATATCCAGGCCTCCACCCCCACTACCCAAACCCCATGTACACCAACCCAAGACATCCAGGCCTCCACCCCCAATACCCACACCCCATTTACACACCCAAGATATCCAGGCCTCCACCCCCACTACCCACACCCCATGTACACCAACCCAAGATATCCAGGCCTCCACCCCCAATACCCACACCCCATTTACACACCCAAGATATCCAGGCCTCCACCACCACTACCCACACTCCATGTACACACCCAAGATATCCATGCCTCCACCCCCACCACCCACACCCTATGAACACACCCAAGATATCCAGGCCTCCACCCCCACTACCCAAACCCGATGTAGTCACCCAAGATATCCAGGCCTCCACCCTCACTACCCACACCCCATGTACACCAACCCAAGATATCCAGGCATCCACCCCCACTACCCACACCCCATGTACACATCCAAAATATCCAGGCCTCCACCCCCACTACCCACACCCCATGTACACACCCAAGATATCCAGGCCTCCACCCCCATTACCCGCACCCCATGTACACCAACCCAAGATATCCAGGCCTCCACACCCACTAACCACACCCCAAGTACACACCCAAGATATCCAGGTCTCCACCCCCACCACCCACACCCCATGTACACACCCAAGATATCCAGGCCTCCACCCTCACTACCCACACCCCATGTACACACCTAAGATATCCAGGCCTCCACCCCCACTACCCACACCCCATGTACACCAACCCAAAATATCCAGGCCTCCACCCCCACTACCCACACCCCATTTACACACCCAAGAGATCCAGGCCTCCAACCCCACTACCCACACCACATGAACACACCCAAGATATGCAGGCCTGCACCCTCACCACCCACACCCCATGTACACACCCAAGATATCAAGGCCTCCACCCCCACTACCCACACTCCATGTACACCAACCCAAGATATCCAGGCCTCCATCCCCACTACCCACACCCAATGTACACACCCAACATATCCACGCCTTCACCCCCACTACCCACTACCCATGTACACACCCAAGATATCCAGGCCTCCACCCCCACTACCCACACCCTATGTACACACCCAAGATATCCAGGCCTCCACCCCACTACCCACACCCCATGAACACCCCCAAGATATCCAGGCCTCCACCCCCACTACAAACACCCCATGTACACACCCAATATATCCAGGCCTCCACCCCCACTACCCACACCCCATGTACACACCCAATATATCCAGGCCTCCACCCCCACTACCCACACCCCATGTACACACCCAAGATATCCAGGCCTCCACCCCCACTACCCACACCCCCCATGTACACACCCCATGTGCACACCCAAGATATCCTGGCCTCTACCCCCACTACCCACACCCAATGTACACACCCAAGATATCCAGGCCTCCATCCCCACTACCCACACCCAATTTACACACCCAAGATATCCACGTCTCCACCCCCACTACCCACACCCCACGAATACACCCAAGATATCAAGGCCTCCACCCCCACTACCCACACCCCATTTACACCAACCCAAGATATCCAGGCCTCCACCCCCTCTACCCACACCCCATGTACACACCCAAGTTATCCAGGCCTCCACCCCCACTACCCACACCCCATGTACACAGCCAAGATATCCATGCCTCCACCCTCACTACCCACACCCAATGAACACACCCAAGGTATCCAGGCCTCCACCCCCACTAGAAACACCCCATGTACACCAACCCAAGATATCCAGGCCTCCACCCCCACTACCCACACCCCATGTACACACCCAAGATATCCACGCCTCCACCCCCACTACCCACACCCCATGTACACACCCAAGATAACCAGGCCTCCACCCCCACTACCCACATCCCATGTACACCAACCCAAGATATCCAGGCTTCCAACCCCACTACCCACACCCCATGTACACCAACCCAAGATATCCAGGCCTCCACCCCCACTACCCACACCCCATATACACACCTCAGATATCCACGCCTCCACCCCCACTACCCACACTCCATGTACACACCCAAGATATCCAGGCCTCAATCCCCACTACCCACACAACATATACATACCCAAGATATCCAGGCCTCCACACCCACTACCCACACCCCATGTACACACCCAAGATATCCAGGCATCCACCCCCACTACCCACACCCCATGTACACCAACCCAAAATATCCAGGCCTCCATCCCCACTACCCACACCCCATGTACACACCCAAGATATCCAGGCCTCCACCCCCACTACCCACACCCCATGTACACAGCCAAGATATCCATGCCTCCACCCCCACTACCCACACCCAAGGAACACACCCAAGGCATCCAGGACTCCACCCGCACTACAAACACCCCATGTACACCAACCAAAGACATCCATGACTCCACCCCACTACCCACATCCAAGGAACACACCCAAGGTATCCAGGCCTCCACCCCACTACAAACACCCCATGTACACCAACCCAAGATATCCAGGCCACCACCCCCACTACCCACACCCCATGTAAAACAACAAAATGTATCCAGGCCTCCACCACCACTACCCACACCCCATGTACACAGCCAGGATATCCACGCCTCCACCCCCACTACCCAAACCCCATGTACACCAACCCAAGACATCCAGGCCTCCACCCCCAATACCCACACCCCATTTACACACCCAAGATATCCAGGCCTCCACCCCCACTACCCACACCCCATGTACACCAACCCAAGATATCCAGGCCTCCACCCCCAATACCCACACCCCATTTACACACCCAAGATATCCAGGCCTCCACCACCACTACCCACACTCCATGTACACACCCAAGATATGCATGCCTCCACCCCCACCACCCACACCCCATGAACACACCCAAGATATCCAGGCCTCCACCCCCACTACCCACACCCGATGTAGTCACCCAAGATATCCAGGCCTCCACCCTCACTACCCACACCCCATGTACACCAACCCAAGATATCCAGGCATCCACCCCCACTACCCACACCCCATGTACACATCCAAAATATCCAGGCCTCCACCCCCACTACCCACACCCCATGAACACACCCAAGATATCCAGGCCTCCACCCCCATTACCCGCACCCCATGTACACCAACCCAAGATATCCAGGCCTCCACACCCACTAACCACACCCCAAGTACACACCCAAGATATCCAGGTCTCCACCCCCACCACCCACACCCCATGTACACACACAAGATATCCAGGCCTCCACCCTCACTACCCACACCCCATGTACACACCTAAGATATCCAGGCCTCCACCCCCACTACCCACACCCCATGTACACCAACCCAAAATATCCAGGCCTCCACCCCCACTACCCACACCCCATTTACACAACCAAGAGATCCAGGCCTCCAACCCCACTACCCACACCACATGAACACACCCAAGATATGCAGGCCTGCACCCTCACCACCCACACCCCATGTGCACACCCAAGATATCAAGGCCTCCACCCCCACTACCCATACTCCATGTACACCAACCCAAGATATCCAGGCCTCCATCCCCACTACCCACACCCAATGTACACACCCAACATATTCACGCCTTCACCCCCACTACCCACTACCCATGTACACACCCAAGATATCCAGGCCTCCACCCCCACTACCCACACCCTATGTAAACACCCAAGATATCCAGGCCTCCACCCCACTACCCACACCCCATGAACACACCCAAGATATCCAGGCCTCCACCCCCACTACAAACACCCCATGTACACACCCAATATATCCAGGCCTCCATCCCCACTACCCACACCCCATGTACACCAACCCAAGATATCCAGGCCTCCACCCCCACTACCCACACCCCATGTGCATTAACCCAAGATATCCAGGCCTCCACCCCCACTACCCGCACCCCATGTACACACCCAAGATATCCAGGCCTCCACCCCACTACCCGCACCCCATGTACACACCCAAGATATCCAGGCCTCCACCCAAACTACCCACACCCTATGAACACACCCAAGATATCCAGGCCTCCACCCCCACTACCCACACCCCATGTACACACCCAAGATATCCAGGCCTCCACCCCCACTACCCACACCCGATGAACACACCCAAGATATCCAGGCCTCCACCCCCACTACCCACACCCCATGTACACACCCAAGATATCCAGGCCTCCACCCCCACTACCCACACCCGATGAACACACCCAAGATATCCAGGCCTCCACCCCACTACCCACACCCCATGAACACCCCCAAGATATCCAGGCCTCCACCCCCACTACAAACACCCCATGTACACACCCAATATATCCAGGCCTCCATCCCCACTACCCACACCCCATGTGCATTAACCCAAGATATCCAGGCCTCCACCCCACTACCCGCACCCCATGTACACACCCAAGATATCCAGGCCTCCACCCAAACTACCCACACCCTATGAACACACCCAAGATATCCAGGCCTCCACCCCCACTACCCACACCCCATGTACACACCCAAGATATCCAGGCCTCCACCCCCACTACCCACACCCGATGAACACACCCAAGATATCCAGGCCTCCACCCCCACTACCCACACCCCATGTACACACCCAAGATATCCAGGCCTCCACCCCCACTACCCACACCCGATGAACACACCCAAGATATCCAGGGCTCCACCGCCACCACCCACACCCGATGAACACACCCAAGATATCCAGGCCTCCACCCCCATTACCCACACCCCATGTACACACCCAAGATATCAACGCCTCCACCCCCACTACCCACACCCCATGTACACACCCAATATATCCAGGCCTCCACCCCCACTACCCACACCCCATGTACACACCCAAGATATCCAGGCCTCCACCCCCACTACCCACACCCCCCATGTACACACCCCATGTGCACACCCAAGATATCCTGGCCTCCACCCCCACTACCCACACCCCATGTACACACCCAAGATATCCAGGCCTCCACCCCCACTACCCACACCCCATGTACACACCCAAGATATCCAGGCCTCCACCCCCACTACCCACACCCGATGAACACACCCAAGATATCCAGGCCTCCACCCCCACCACCCACACCCCATGTACACACCCAAGATATCCAGGCCTCCACCCCCACTACCCACACCCGATGAACACACCCAAGATATCCAGGCCTCCACCGCCACCACCCACACCCCATGTACACACCCAAGATATCTAGGCCTCCACCCCCACCACCCACACCCGATGAACACACCCAAGATATCCAGGCCTCCACCCCCACTACCCACACCCCATGTACACACCCAATATATCCAGGCCCCCACCCCCACTACCCACACAGCATGTACACACCCAAGATATCCAGGCCTCCACCCCCACTACCCACACCCCATGTGCACACCCAATATATCCAGGCCTCCACCCCCACTACCCACACCCCATGTACACACCCAAGATATCCAGGCCTCCACCCCCACTACCCACACCCGATGAACACACCCAAGATATCCAGGCCTCGACCCCCACCACCCACACCCGATGAACACGCCCAAGATATCCAGGCCTCCATCCCCACCACCCACACCCCATGTACACACCCAGGATATCCAGGCCTCCACCCCCACTACCCACACCCCATGTACACAGCCAAGATATCCAGGCCTCCACCCCCACTACCCACAACCGATGAACACACCCAATATATCCATGCCTCCACCCCCACTACCCACACCCCATGTACACACCCAAGATATCCAGGCCTCCACCCCCACTACCCACACCCCATGTACATTAACCCAAGATATCCAGGCCTCTACCCCCATTACCCACACCCCATGTACACACCCAAGATATCCAGGCCTCCACCCCCACTACCCACACCCCATGTACATTAACCCAAGATATCAAGGCCTCAACCCCCACTACCCACACCCCATGTACACACCCCAGATATCCAGGCCTCCACCCCCACTACCCACACCCCATGTACACACGCAAGATACCCAGGCCTCCACCCCCACTACCCACACCCCAGGTACACACCCAAGGTATCAAGGCCTCAACCCCCACTACCCACACCTCATGTACACACCCCAGATATCCAGGCCTCCACCCCCACTACCCACACCCAATGTACACCAACCCAAGATATCCAGGCCTCCACCCCCACTACCCACACCCCATTTACACACCCAAGATATCCAGGCCTCCACCCCCACTACCCACACCCCGTGTACACACCCAAGATATCCAGGCCTCAACCCCGACCACCCACACCCCATGTACACACGCCCAAGATATCCAGGCCTCCACCCCCACTACCCACACCCCATGTACACCAACCCAAGATATCCAGGCCTCCACCCCACTCCCCACACGCCATGGACACACCCAAGATAACCAGGCCTCAACCCCCCACTACCCACACCCCATGTACACACCCAAGATATCCATGCCTCCACCCCCACTACCCACACCCCATGTACACACCCAAGATATCCATGCCTCCACCCCACTACCCACACCCCATGTACACACCCAAGATATCCAGGCGTCCACCCCCACTACCCACACCCCATGTACACACCCAAGATATCCATGCCTCCACCCCACTACCCACACCCCATGTACACACCCAAGATATCCATGCCTCCACCCCACTACCCACACCCCATGAACATCCCCAAGATATCCAGGCCTCCACCCCCACTACCCACACCCGATGAACACACCCAATATATCCAGGCCTCCACCCCCACTCCCCCCCCCATGTACACACCCCATGTGCACACCCAAGATATCCAGGCCTCCACCCCCACTACCCACACCGCATGTACACGCCCAAGATATCCAGGCCTCCACCCCCACTACCCACACAACATATACACACCCAAGATATCCAGGCCTCCACCCCCACTACCCACACCCGATGAACACACCCAATATATCCAGGCCTCCACCCCCACCACCCACACCCCATGAACACCCTCAAGATATCCAGGCCTCCACCCCCACTACCCCCCCCCCCCATGTACACACCCAAGATATCCAGGCCTCCACCCCCACTACCCACACCCCATGTACACACCCAAGATATCCAGGCCTCCACCCCCACTACAAACACCCCATGTACACACCCAAGATATCCAGGTCTCCACCCCCACTACCCACACCCGATGAGCACACCCAAGATATCCAGGCCTCCACCCCCACCACCCACACCAGATGTACACACCAAAGATATCCAGGCCTCCACCCCCACTACCCACACCCGATGAACACACCCAATATATCCAGGCCTCCACCCCCACCACCCACACCCTATGAACACCCTCAAGATATCCAGGCCTCCACCCCCACTACCCGCCCCCCCCCATGTACACACCCAAGATATCCAGGCCTCCACCCTCACTACCCACACCCCATGTACACACCCAAGATATCCAGGCCTCCACCCCCACTACAAACACCCCATGTACACACCCAAGATATCCAGGCCTCCACCCCCACTACCCACACCCGATGAGCACACCCAAGATATCCAGGCCTCCACCCCCACCACCCACACCAGATGTACACACCAAAGATATCCAGGCCTCCAGCCCCACTACCCACACCCGATGAACACACCCAATATATCCAGGCCTCCACCCCCTCTACCCA
The DNA here is from genome assembly GCA_964019135.1 of Arenicola marina. NCBI lineage: Eukaryota > Metazoa > Annelida > Polychaeta > Arenicolidae > Arenicola > Arenicola marina. Next base: position 43,894,052 of record OZ025254.1, on the reverse strand, counting down.
CACCCCATGTACACACCCAAGATATCCAGGCCTCCACCCCCACTACCCACACCCCATGTACACACCCAAGATATCCAGGCCTCCACCCGCACTACCCACACCCCATGTACACACCCAAGATATCCAGGCCTCCACCCCCACTACAAACACCCCATGTACACACCCATAATATCCAGGCCTCCACCCCCACTACCCACACCCCATGTACACACCCAAGATATCCAGGCCTCCACCCCCACTACCCACACCCCATGTACACACCCAAGATATCCAGGCCTCCACCCCCACTACCCACACCCCATGTACACACCCAAGATATCCAGGCCTCCACCCCCACTACCCACACCCCATGTACACACCCAAGATATCCAGGCCTCCACCCCCACTACAAACACCCCATGTACACACCCAAGATATCCAGGCCTCCACCCCCACTACCCACACCCGATGAGCACACCCAAGATATCCAGGCCTCCACCCCCACCACCCACACCAGATGTACACACCAAAGATATCCAGGCCTCCAGCCCCACTACCCACACCCGATGAACACACCCAATATATCCAGGCCTCCACCCCCTCTACCCACACCCCATGTACACACGCAAGATATCCAGGCCTCCAACCCCACTACCCACACCCGATGTACACACGCAAGGTATCCAGGCCTCCACCCTCACTACCCACACCCCATGTACACACCCAAGATATCCAGGCCTCCAGCCCCACTACCCACACCCCATGTACACACCCAAGATATCTAGGCCTCCACCCCCACTACCCACACCCCATGTACACCAACCCAAGATATCCAGGCCTCCACCCCCACTACCCACACCCCATGTACACACCCAAGATATCCAGGCCTCCACCCCCACTACCCATACCCGATGAACACACCCAAGATATCCAATCCTCCACCCCCACCACCCACACCCCATGTACACACCCAAGATATCCAGGCCTCCACCCCCGCTACCCACACCCGATGAACTCACCCAAGGTATCCAGGCCTCCACCCCAAACTACCCACACCCCATGTACACCAACCCAAGATATCCAGGCCTCCACCCCCACTACCCACACCCCATGTACACACCCCAGATATCCAGGCCTCCACCCCCTCTACCCACACCCCATGTATACCAACCCAATATATCCAGGCCTCCACCCCCACTACCCACACCCCATGTACACACCCAAGATATCCAAGCCTCCACCCCCACTACCCACACCCGATGTAAACATCCAAGATATCCAGGCCTCCACCCCCACTACCCACACTCCATGTACACCAACCCAAGATATCCAGGCCTCCAACCCCACTACCCACACCCCATGTACACACCCAAGATATCCACGCCTCCACCCCCACTACCCACACCTCATGTACACCAACCCAAGATATCCAGGCCTCCACCCCCATTACCCACACCCCATGTACACACCCAATATGTCCAGGCCTCCACCCCCACTACCCACACCCCATGTACACACCCAAGATATCCACGCCTCCACCCCCACTACCCACACCCCACGAACACACCCAAGATATCCAGGCCTACACCCCCACTACCCACACATTATGAACACCACCCAATTACATCCAGGCCTCGACCCCCACTACCCACACCCCATGTACACACGCAAGATATCCACGCCTCCACCCCCACTACCCACACCCCACGAACACACCCAAGATATTCAGGCCTCCACCCCCACTACCCACACCCCATGTACACACCCAATATATCCAGGCCTCCACCCCTACCCCCCACACCCCATGTACACACCCAAAATATCAAGGCCTCCACCCCCACTACCCACATCCTATTAACACCACCCAATTACATCCAGGCCTCCACACCCACTACCCACACCCCATGTACACACCCAAGATATCCAGACCTCCACCCCCACTACCCACACCCCATGAACACACCCAAGATATCCAGGCCTCCACCCCCACTACCCACACCCGATGAACACACCCAAGATATCCAGGCCTCCACCCCCACCACCCACACCCCATGTACACACCCAAGATATCCAGGCCTCCACCCCCGCTACCCACACCCGATGAACACACCCAAGATATCCAGGCCTCCACCGCCACCACCCACACCCCATGTACACACCCAATATATCCAGGCCTCTACCCCCACCACCCACACCCGATGAACACACCCAAGATATCCAGGCCTCCACCCCCACTACCCACACCCCATGTACACACCCAATATATCCAGGCCTCCACCCCCACCACCCACACCCCATGTACACACCCAAGAAATCCAGGCCTCCACCCCCACTACCCACACCCCATGTACACACCCAATATATCCAGGCCTCCACCCCCACTACCCACACCCCATGTACACACCCAAGATATCCAGGCCTCCACCCTCACTACCCACACCCGATGAACACACCCAAGATATCCAGGCCTCGACCCCCACCACCCACACCCGATGAACACGCCCAAGATATCCAGGCCTCCACCCCCACTACCCACACCCCATGTACACCAACCCAATATATCCAGGCCTCCACCCCCACTACCCACACCCCATGTACACACCCAAGATATCCAAGCCTCCACCCCCACTACCCACACCCGATGTATACATCCAAGATATCCAGGCCTCCACCCCCACTACCCACACTCCATGTACACCAACCCAAGATATCCAGGCCTCCAACCCCACTACCCACACCCCATGTACACACCCAAGATATCCACGCCTCCACCCCCACTACCCACACCTCATGTACACCAACCCAAGATATCCAGGCCTCCACCCCCATTACCCACACCCCATGTACACACCCAATATGTCCAGGCCTCCATCCCCACTACCCACACCCCATGTACACACCCAAGATATCCAGGCCTCCACCCCCACTACCCACACCCCACGAACACACCCAAGATATCCAGGCCTACACCCCCACTACCCACACATTATGAACACCACCCAATTACATCCAGGCCTCGACCCCCACTACCCACACCCCATGTACACACCCAAGATATCCACGCCTCCACCCCCACTACCCACACCCCACGAACACACCCAAGATATTCAGGCCTCCACCCCCACTACCCACACCCCATGTACACACCCAATATATCCAGGCCTCCACCCCTACCCCCCACACCCCATGTACACACCCAAAATATCAAGGCCTCCACCCCCACTACCCACACCCTATGTACACCACCCAATTACATCCAGGCCTCCACCCCCACTACCCACACCCCATGTACACACCCAAGATATCCAGGCCTCCACCCCCACTACCCACACCCCATGAACACACCCAAGATATCCAGGCCTCCACCCCCACTACCCACACCCGATGAACACACCCAAGATATCCAGGCCTCCACCCCCACCATCCACACCCCATGTACACACCCAAGATATCCAGGCCTCCACCCCCGCTACCCACACCCGATGAACACACCCAAGATATCCAGGCCTCCACCGCCACCACCCACACCCCATGTACACACCCAAGATATCCAGGCCTCTACCCCCACCACCCACACCCGATGAACACACCCAAGATATCCAGGCCTCCACCCCCACTACCCACACCCCATGTACACACCCAATAGATCCAGGCCTCCACCCCCACCCCCCACACCCCATGTACACACCCAAGAAATCCAGGCCTCCACCCCCACTACCCACACCCCATGTACACACCCAATATATCCAGGCCTCCACCCCCACTACCCACACCCCATGTACACACCCAAGATATCCAGGCCTCCACCCTCACTACCCACACCCGATGAACACGCCCAAGATATCCAGGCCTCAACCCCCACTACCCACACCCCATGTACACACCCCAGATATCCAGGCCTCCACCCCCACTACCCACACCCCATGTACACACGCAAGATACCCAGGCCTCCACCCCCACTACCCACACCGCATGTACACACGCAAGATACCCAGGCCTCCACCCCCACTACCCACACCCCATGTACACACCCAAGGTATCAAGGCCTCAACCCCCACTACCCACACCTCATGCACACACCCCAGATATCCAGGCCTCCACCCCCACTACCCACACCCAATGTACACCAACCCAAGATATCCAGGCCTCCACCCCCACCACCCACACCCCATGAATACACCTAAGATATCCAGGCCTCCACCCCCACTACCCACACCCGATGTACACCAACCCAAGATATCCAGGCCTCCACCCCCACTACCCACACCCAATTTACACACCCAAGATATCCAGGCCTCCACCCCAACTACCCACACCCAATGTACACACCCAAGATATCCAGGCCTCAACCCCCACCACCCACACCCCATGTACACACCCCAGATATCCAGGCCTCCACCCCCACTACCCACACCCCATGTACACCAACCCAAGATATCCAGGCCTCCACCCCCACTACCCACACCCCATATACACCAACCCAAGATATCCAGGCCTCCACCCCCACTACCCACACCCCATGTACACAGCCAAGATATCCAGGCCTCCACCCACACTACCCAAACCCCATGTACACACCCAAGATATCCAGGCCTCCACCCCCACTACCCACACCCCATGTACACACCCAAGATATCCATGCCTCCACCCCACTACCCACACCCCATGTACACACCCAAGATATCCAGGCCTCCACCCCCACTACCCACGCCCCATGTACACACCCAAGATATCCATGCCTCCACCCCACTACCCACACCCCATGTACACACCCAAGATATCCAGGCCTCCACCCCACTACCCACACCCCATGAACACCCCCAAGATATCCAGGCCTCCACCCCCACTACCCACACCCGATGAACACACCCAAGTTATCCCGGCCTCCACCCCCACTACCCACACCCCATGTACACACCCAAGATATCCAGGCCTCCAGCCCCACTACCCACACCCGATGAACACACCCAAGATATCCAGGCCTCCACCCCCACCCCCCACACCCCGTGTACACACCCAAGATATCCAGGCCTCCACCCCCACTACCCACACCCGATGAGCACACCCAAGTTATCCCGGCCTCCACCCCCACTACCCACACCCCATGTACACACCCAAGATATCCAGGCCTCCAGCCCCACTACCCACACCCGATGAACACACCCAATATATCCAGGCCTCCACCCCCTCTACCCACACCCCATGTACACAGGCAAGATATCCAGGCCTCCACCTCCACTACCCACACCCCATGTACACACCCAAGGTATCCAGGCCTCCACCCCCACTACCCACAACCCATGTACACACCCAAGATATCCACCCCTCCACCCCCACTACCCACACCCCACGAACACACCCAAGATATTCAGGCCTCCACCCCCACTACCCACACCCCATGTACACACCCAATATATCCAGGCCTCCACCCCCACTACAAACACCCCATGTACATTAACCCAAGATATCCAGGCCTCCAGCCCCACTACCCACACCCCATGTACACACCCAAGGAATCCAGGCCTCCACGCCCACTACCCACACCCCATGTACACACCCAAGATATCCAGGCCTCCAGCCCCACTACCCACACCCCATGTACACACCCAAGATATCTAGGCCTCCACCCCCACTACCCACACCCCATGTACACCAACCCAAGATATCCAGGCCTCCAACCCCACTACCCACACCCCATGTACACACCCAAGATATCCAGGCCTCCACCCATACTACCCACACCCGATGAACACACCCAAGATATCCAGGCCTCCACCCCCACCACCCACACACCATGTACACACCCAAGATATCCAGGCCTCCACCCCCACTACCCACAACCGATGAACACACCCAAGGTATCCAGGCCTCCACCCCAAACTACCCACACCCCATGTACACCAACCCAGGATATCCAGGCCTCCACCCCCACCACCCACACCCCATGTACACACCCAAGATATCCAGGCCTCCACCCCCACTACCCACACCCCATGTACACACCCCAGATATCCAGGCCTCCACCTCCACTACCCACACCCCATGTACACCAACCCAAGATATCCAGGCCTCCACCCCCACCACCCACACACCATGTACACACCCAAGATATCCAAGCCTCCACCCCCACTACCCACACCCGATGTATACATCCAAGATATCCAGGCCTCCACCCCCACTACCCACACTCCATGTACACCAACCCAAGATATCCAGGCCTCGACCCCCACTACCCACACCCCATGTACACACCCAAGATATCCACGCCTCCACCTCCACTACCCACACTTCATGTACACCAACCCAAGATATCCAGGCCTCCACCCCCATTACCCACACCCCATGTACACACCCAAAATGTCCAGGCCTCCACCCCCACTACCCACACCCCATGTACACACCCAAGATATCCAGGCCTCCACCCCCACTACCCACACCCCACGAACACACCCAAGATATCCAGGCCTCCACCCCCACTCCCCACACCCCATGTACACACCCAAGATATCAAGGCCTCCACCCCCACTACCCACACATTATGAACACCACCCAATTACATCCAGGCCTCGACCCCCACTACCCACACCCCATGTACACACCCAAGATATCCACGCCTCCACCCCCACTACCCACACCCCACGAACACACCCAAGATATTCAGGCCTCCACCCCCACTACCCACAACCCATCTGCACACGCAAGATATCCAGGCCGCCACCCCCACTACCCACACCCCATGTACACACCCAAGATATCCAGGCCTCCACCCGCACTACAAACACCCCATGTACATTAACCCAAGATATCCAGGCCTCCAACCTCACTACCCACACCCCATGTACACACCCAAGATATCCAACCTCCACCCCCACCCTCCACACCCCGTGTACACACCCAAGATATCCAGGCGTCCACCCCCACTACCCACACCCGATGAGCACACCCAAGATATCCAGGCCTCCACCCCCACCACCCACACCCCATGTACACACCCAAGATTTCCAGGCCTCCAGCCCCACTACCCACACCCGATGAACACACCCAATATATCCAGGCCTCCAGCCCCTCTACCCACACCCCATGTACACACGCAAGATATCCAGGCCTCCAACCCCACTACCCACACACCATGTACACACCCAAGATATCCAGGCCTCCACCCCCACTACCCACACCCGATGAACACACCCAAGATATCCAGGCCTCCACCCCCGCCACCCACACCCCATGTACACACCCAAGATATCCAGGCCTCCACCCCCACTACCCACACCCGATGAACACACCCAAGTTATCCAGGCCTCCACCCCATACTACCCACACCCCATGTACACCAACCCAAGATATCCAGGCCTCCACCCCCACCCCCCACACCCCATGTACACACCCAAGATATCCTGGCCTCCACCCCCACTACCCACACCCCATGTACACACCCCAGATATCCAGGCCTCCACCCTCACTACCCACACCCCATGTACACCAACCCAAGGTATCCAGGCCTCCACCCCCGCCCCCCACACCCCATGTACACACCCAAGATATCCAAGCCTCCACCCCCACTACCCACACCCGATGTATACATCCAAGATATCCAGGCCTCCACCCCCACTACCCACTCTCCATGTACACCAACCCAAGATATCCAGGCCTCCACCCCCACTACCCACACCCCATGTACACACCCAAGATATCCACGCCTCCACCCCCACTACCCACACCTCATGTACACCAACCCAAGATATCCAGGCCTCCACCCCCATTACCCACACCCCATGTACACACCCAATATGTCCAGGCCTCCACCCCCACTACCCACACCCCATGTACACACCCAAGATATCCACGCCTCCACCCCCACTACCCACACCCCGCGAACACACCCAAGATATCCAGGCCTCCACCCCCACTACCCCCACCCCATGTACACACCCAAGATATCAAGGCCTCCACCCCCACTACCCACACCCCATGTACACACCCAAGATATCCAGGCCTCCACCCCCACCCCCCCCACCCCGTGTACACACCCAAGATATCCAGGCCTCCACCCCCACCCCCCACACCCCATGTACACACCCAAGATATCAAGGCCTCTACCCCCACTACCCACACCCCATGTACACACCCAAGATATCCAGGCCTCCACCCCCACTACCCACACCCTATGAACACCACCCAATTACATCCAGGCCTCCACCCCCACTACCCACACCCCATGTACACACCCAAGATATCAAGGCCTCCACCCCCACTACCCACACCCCATGTACACACCCAAGATATCCAGGCCTCCACCCCCACTACCCACACCCTATGAACACCACCCAATTACATCCAGGCCTCCACCCCCACTACCCACACCCCATGTACACACCCAAGATATCAAGGCCTCCACCCCCACTACCCACACCCCATGTACACACCCAAGATATCCACGCCTCCACCCCCACTACCCACACCCCACGAACACACCCAAGATATTCAGGCCTCCACCCCCACTACCCACATCCCATGTGCACACCCAAGATATCCAGGCCTCCACCCTCACTACCCACACCCCATGTACACACCCAAGATATCCAGGCCTCCACCCCCACCCCCCACACCCCGTGTACACACCCAAGATATCCAGGCCTCCACCCCCACCCCCCACACCCCATGTACACACCCAAGATATCCAGGCCTCCACCCCCACTACCCACACCCCATGTACACACCCAAGATATCCAGGCCTCCACCCCCACTACCCACACCCTATGAACACCACCCAATTACATCCAGGCCCCCACCCCCACTACCCACACCCCATGTACGCACCCAAGATATCCAGGCCTCCACCCCCACTACCCACACCCCATGTACACACCCAAGATATCCAGGCCTCCACCCCCACTACCCACACCCCATGTACACATCCAAGATATCCAGGCCTCGACCCCCACTACCCACACCCCATGTACACACCCAAGATATCCAGGCCTCCACCCCCACTACCCACACCCCATGTACACACCCAAGATAACCAGGCCTCCACCCATACACCCCCCCCCCTCACACTCACGTACACCCCAAGTACCAAGCTACCCTGGCTCTCACCCGCCCATGTACCCCTCATGTTTAATATACAGCTCCTCAGCCTAATATTTTCCCAGCAGTGGCTACCGTGTTTTCGACAAAGATGTGTATGTTTACACTGTCTGTCGCTAGACGACACCACCCATTGTCAGTTTTATATCGTTCCCTCAGTTTTGTTTTGGCCGGGTTGGCAATTAAAACCCTATCGTCACGCTTGCAGAGACATATGGCAAGCGATATTTGTAATAGTGATCCGAGTTTGCTGCTGAATGTATGGCCCTTTGAACAACAGTTTTTGACCTGTTTTCGCCCCACCCGGGCGAAATATCTGGCCCCGGCCGTTTGAAACTTACGGGCCCTTATCTGCAGATCTGGTTCCAGTAAATGAATCCAACGGGATAATGGTGCGTCTTTTGCAATAAACGGTATTTTATGGGGAATAAGTGCACTTCGACTGAAACGATACTGCATGTTATATAGTCATATATTGTGTGTACTGTAGGCGTGACATGAAGGCTTTCGGCATCGATTCGAATTCTAGCCGCCCGAAAGACGTGTCGTGCGTGAGGGTATGGCCCACCATGACGGGTTCCGGTTTGAGAAACTGGACTTGAAACGCCAATCCAGGCGCCCACCAGAGAGCACAAACCCAGACCTATCGACAGGTCACCGATGCGACGACTGCGGTGAGCTAAGTCGGTCACAGTTCGGCTTTATAATTCATAGGCGCAAATGCCACGACGCGAACCCATCGTCTTTCGCGGTCGGACGAATGCCAACCAGGTATGTACTGGTTATTAATAACAAGTGTGTTATGGTTCCATAACTGTTCATGCAGGATGTCCTTGTATCGCGCGTTATAACATTTGTCAATGGATGTACGGAGAACAATCTGGTATTACACCTGACACAGGTCATTATTGTCGCCGGGAGTGGGTTATTATTGTGACAGAACTATCATGACCCGCCCTGGGACAATAATGACCCGCTCTGAGCCAATAATGACCCCTCTAGGACAATAATGACCCGCTCTGGGACAATAATGACCCGCTGGGGGACAATAATGACTCGCTGGGGGACAATAATGACCCGCCCTGGAACAATAATGATCCGCTCTGGGACAATAATGACCCGTTCTCAGCAAATAATGGCCCCTTGCTCAGCAGGACACATTGTGTAGCAGGTCCTTACCGGCACAACATGACTCTGAGGAGGTAATAGAAAAATGCGTGAAACTGCAATACCACTCTCAGAGCCCGCAGGGAACTCACCTTGAATTGGCCCCGTTAGGGAGCTGCTAGCCACACGTATTCCGCCAAAGGTTATTGTCGCTTATGTCACTGGCCGGGGAGCTCGGCGGAGGTATACAACCCAATCACTCAGTCACGCGGAGTGATATTTAGATGCTCCCAAGAAGCCGAGTATTACGTAACTGACGTGGTCTCCTGGAGCAAACTGCTTTATGTGACAAACGTGACTTGAAACCGCTAAAAAAAGACAATGGCGTTATTCGTCACTTGAGTTGGGAGTGTAGCAGCTATCGGCGGAGCACGACGTACGGCGAATAGATGTGTCTTACCAAGAGTTTTACCCACGACCGTGTGCAGTATATCACCACTTGGGACGTCATCACCCCTTCCCTCCCTCCCCCCGTACCACCCCCACAAGACCCCATGTCAACGGCGGGTCGTGGGAGTGGGGGTTGTGAGGTAGTGGGATGGGGGTAGAGGGGTGGCAGTATCGGGGTAGTAGTGGGGTAGAGAGGTGCAGTATGGCATATATCGTATTTGGGCTGTCAGGAAGGGGGTGCGGTGATCAACCCTGAATTCTGCCTGTATCCTGCCTGTGTTCTGCCTGTATTCTGCATGTATCTTAATTGTATCCTGCCTGTATCCTGCCTGTATCCTGGATTCTGTCTGTATCATGCCTCTATCCTGCCTGTATCTTACGTGTATTCTCCCTGTATCCTGCCTGTATCTTACTTGTTTCCTGCCTGTATCTTACCTGTATCCTGCCTGTATTCTGCCTGTATCTTACCTGTATCCTGCCTGTATCCTGCCTGTATCCTGCCTGTACCTTACCTGTATTCTGTCTGTATTCTGCCTGTAGCTTTAATGTATCTTACCTGTATTCTGCCTGTACCCTGCCTGTATCTGACTTGTATCCTGCATGTATCCTCACTTCTCTCTATCATGCCCGTTTTTATTCTCTCATAATTGGCGACGACTGGGATTCCCGACCTCCCCGAATAGATAGACACCACGCATCGTGACTCGAGGTGCGTGTGACCTGGCTGCTTGCCTAAACCAATCCCTCACGAAAGATGTCTCTCACTGCTGGCTCACGGGGGGCTCCGGCAGACGTGGGCAGTACCACTCTGCCAGCAAGGGGCGCTCTTTCCTCGCATCACCTCTGCCCCACGTAACCGCCACCCTCACTGTTCACCTCAACGGTGTTGGGGTCACGAATGGTTTTAGGCGGCTGTGCATGTTGGACTTTGTATTTTCGATGCATAATTTGAAAAATATAGACATTCCGTTGTCGTACGATCACAAATATTTTAAAATAACACGGGGTCAAAGTGCAAGTGCTCAACGCCTTTGATCTCGATCGAACTCAAAAACATAGAAAGTAACATATCTTCTAATTATTCAAAATCGTTTGAATGCGTCCTGTACGGTGCCAGTAGGCCAGTAAACGATACAAAATGGTGCACTTTATGCATGAAATTGCGAATATATATTCGATTCGATTTATTTTCATTTTTCGCGTATGAAGGATAATTCTGATGGTTAAATTTGACGTGGGGCTGAGGGACTATGGCGTAAGCGTAAAGCTGAGAAGGCGTGTGGAGAAGGCGGAGTTAGGGGGTAGGGGGTGAGATGAGAAGGGATTTGGGGGATGTGGGGGTAAGGAAGCGGCGATACCAAGACGGATCCGACGACCCTTGTGTAACATGTCCGGCACCGGTAGTGTGTGTGTGTGTGTGTGTGGGTGGGGGGGGGGGGGTACTCCTGCTTATTGTAGCCCCCCTCCCACACCCCCTCACGGTTCTCCTGTCTACATAAATGCCAGTCGCTGAGCACGAGTGCAACAAACACCGCTCATGGCTTGGCTAACATCGCAACCAGGAAGTTGTCGAATATTACCTGGCTGATGCAATCACCGGACCCCGCCCACCCCCCCCCCAACTCCTTCACCAGTCACGCCACGCGTACACAACCACACATTGTAAAGCGTTTTTGCCCGTCTTTCAGATACAGAATAAATCCAGTGTCTGACAACTGCGCCCCCCCCCGTCCCCAACTCCACCCCTTATACCCCACCCCCCTAGCACACGGCCACGTGACATCTTCACGCTTGACGACCACACGGGCCATGCTCCCTCGCCCACGATTTGGCCGCTTTACGACAAACCCCCCTACCCCCCCCCCCCAACCCCCAACCCCCATCGCTGGCGCGCGGAGGCGGCGGTCACAGGGTGGTTTGACGACTTCAACAAGGTCGAGAAACGCCAGAATAGAGAAACTCATCCCGTCTACTTATAAAACATATGAACCATCTACGAAGGTGGCCCTACGATCATAATGTATCAGCCTTTCGGTGAGCACACGACGACTCCTGCTCCCCAGCTTCACCCCCCTCCCCCCCCTCTCTTACCAGAGGTAAAGGCGCCTGTAGGAGCACAACGTAGGCGTGCTCCTAGATCAAATTTCTTTAATTCCAGATCACGATGAATTAAATTAAACTCCTCGTATACAATGACATGGGCGGATACATGATAGAAATTGGCGATTTCCCGATTCACGGTTATTTGATATTAAAATTTCCAGTTCGCGATTAATGAAAATTCTTGATCATGATGGTCGGCAAATACTCGATTCCCAGTACACGAAGAATTATTTTCCCAAATCCCAGTTCAAGATAAAATGAAAATCCCATTTTTGAGGAACCGAAATACCCACTTGCACTTGCACCCCCCCTCAACGTATATTTACTACTTTAGCCGGGAAACATACAAGTCCGTCAGTAATATTTACCCGAGTTTATTCGTTCGATGTCTTGGCTACGGCTGTTTCATGATCCGCACCCCACCCTCCTCCGTGGCCCCTAAATTATATATAAGAACAAATATTGCCTCTTAGATCTTAAGTCTGTAGCAGCCAGCGGTAAAGTTAATACACGCGGGAGTCCCATACTTCAGCGATGAAAAGTGACAATTTTGGAGATGCCAAACCGTTATTTGAAATAAGTCACTCAACAAATCATGAATATTCAAATATGACGTCACGTATTAAATGCTGCCAACTTCGTTCAGCGAATCTTGTTGCCACATCTCCGAAAACTGGAAATGTGTAAACGGGAGCAGACTGTCACCCCGGGGGAAGGGGGGTGGGCAGACTATCACCCCGGGGGAAGGGGGGTGGGCAGACTATCACCCCGGGGAAAGGGAGGTGGGCAGACTATCACCCCGGGGGAAGGGGGGTGGGCAGACTATCACCCCGGGGGAAGGGAGGTGGGCAGACTATCACCCCGGGGGAAGGGAGGTGGGCAGACTATCACCCCGGGGGAAGGGGGGTGGGCAGACTATCACCCCGGGGGAAGGGAGGTGGGCAGACTATCACCCCGGGGGAAAGGGGGTGGGCAGACTATCACCCCGGGGAAAGGGGGGTGGGCAGACTATCACCCCGGGGGAAGGGAGGTGGGCAGACTATCACCCCGGGGAAAGGGGGGTGGGCAGACTATCACCCCGGGGGAAGGGGGGTGGGCAGACTATCACCCCGGGGGAAGGGGGGTGGGCAGACTATCACCCCGGGGAAAGGGGGGTGGGCAGACTATCACCCCGGGGAAAGGGAGGTGGGCAGACTATCACCCCGGGGGAAGGGGGGTGGGCAGACTATCACCCCGGGGGAAGGGAGGTGGGCAGACTATCACCCCGGGGGAAGGGAGGTGGGCAGACTATCACCCCGGGGGAAGGGGGGTGGGCAGACTATCACCCCGGGGGAAGGGAGGTGGGCAGACTATCACCCCGGGGGAAGGGGGGTGGGTAGACTATCACCCCGGGGGAAGGGGGGTGGGCAGACTGTCACCCCGGGGGAAGGGAGGTGGGTAGACTATCACCCCGGGGGAAGGGAGGTGGGAAGGCTATCACCCCGGGGAAGGGAGGTGGGCAGACTATCACCCCGGGGGAAGGGAGGTGGGCAGACTATCACCCCGGGGGAAGGGGGGTGGGCAGACTATCACCCCGGGGGAAGGGAGGTGGGCAGACTGTCACCCCGGGGGAAGGGAGGTGGGTAGACTATCACCCCGGGGGAAGGGAGGTGGGAAGGCTATCACCCCGGGGAAGGGGGGTGGGCAGACTATCACCCCGGGGAAAGGGAGGTGGGCAGACTATCACCCCGGGGGAAGGGAGGTGGGCAGACTATCACCCCGGGGGAAGGGAGGTGGGCAGACTATCACCCCGGGGGAAGGGGGGTGGGTAGACTATCACCCCGGGGGAAGGGGGGTGGGCAGACTGTCACCCCGGGGGAAGGGAGGTGGGTAGACTATCACCCCGGGGGAAGGGAGGTGGGAAGGCTATCACCCCGGGGGAAGGGAGGTGGGCAGACTATCACCCCGGGGGAAGGGGGGTGGGCAGACTATCACCCCGGGGGAAGGGAGGTGGGCAGACTATCACCCCGGGGAAAGGGAGGTGGGCAGACTATCACCCCGGGGGAAGGGAGGTGGGCAGACTATCACCCCGGGGGAAGGGAGGTGGGCAGGCTATCACCCCGGGGAAAGGGAGGTGGGCAGACTATCACCCCGGGGGAAGGGAGGTGGGTAGACTATCACCCCGGGGGAAGGGAGGTGGGCAGACTGTCACCCCGGGGGAAGGGAGGTGGGCAGACTGTCACCCCGGGGGAAGGGAGGTGGGAAGGCTATCACCCCGGGGAAGGGGGGTGGGCAGACTATCACCCCGGGGGAAGGGAGGTGGGCAGGCTATCACCCCGGGGAAAGGGAGGTGGGCAGACTATCACCCCGGGGGAAGGGAGGTGGGTAGACTATCACCCCGGGGGAAGGGAGGTGGGAAGGCTATCACCCCGGGGAAGGGGGGTGGGCAGGCTATCACCCCGGGGAAAGGGAGGTGGGCAGACTATCACCCCGGGGGAAGGGAGGTGGGTAGACTATCACCCCGGGGGAAGGGAGGTGGGCAGACTGTCACCCCGGGGGAAGGGAGGTGGGTAGGCTATCACCCCGGGGAAAGGGAGGTGGGCAGACTATCACCCCGGGGGAAGGGAGGTGGGTAGACTATCACCCCGGGGGAAGGGAGGTGGGCAGACTGTCACCCCGGGGGAAGGGAGGTGGGCAGGCTATCACCCCGGGGAAAGGGAGGTGGGCAGACTATCACCCCGGGGGAAGGGAGGTGGGTAGACTATCACCCCGGGGGAAGGGAGGTGGGAAGGCTATCACCCCGGGGAAGGGGGGTGGGCAGGCTATCACCCCGGGGAAAGGGAGGTGGGCAGACTATCACCCCGGGGGAAGGGAGGTGGGTAGACTATCACCCCGGGGGAAGGGGGGTGGGCAGACTATCACCCCGGAGGAAGGGGGGTGGGCAGACTATCACCCCGGGGGAAGGGGGGTGGGCAGACTATCACCCCGGAGGAAGGGGGGTGGGCAGACTATCACCCCGGGGGAAGGGAGGTGGGTAGACTATCACCCCGGGGGAAGGGAGGTGGGAAGGCTATCACCCCGGGGAAGGGGGGTGGGCAGACTATCACCCCGGGGGAAGGGAGGTGGGCAGACTATCACCCCGGGGAAAGGGGGGTGGGCAGACTATCACCCCGGGGAAAGGGAGGTGGGCAGACTATCACCCCGGGGGAAGGGAGGTGGGCAGACTATCACCCCGGGGGAAGGGGGGTGGGCAGACTATCACCCCGGGGGAAGGGGGGTGGGTAGACTATCACCCCGGGGGAAGGGAGGTGGGCAGACTATCACCCCGGGGGAAGGGAGGTGGGTAGACTATCACCCCGGGGGAAGGGAGGTGGGCAGACTATCACCCCGGGGGAAGGGAGGTGGGTAGACTATCACCCCGGGGGAAGGGAGGTGGGAAGGCTATCACCCCGGGGAAGGGGGGTGGGCAGACTATCACCCCGGGGGAAGGGAGGTGGGAAGGCTATCACCCCGGGGGAAGGGAGGTGGGCAGACTATCACCCCGGGGAAAGGGGGGTGGGCAGACTATCACCCCGGGGAAAGGGAGGTGGGCAGACTATCACCCCGGGGAAAGGGGGGTGGGCAGACTATCACCCGAGGGAAAGGGAGGTGGGCAGACTATCACCCCGGGGGAAGGGAGGTGGGTAGACTATCACCCCGGGGGAAGGGAGGTGGGCAGACTATCACCCCGGGGGAAGGGAGGTGGGTAGACTATCACCCCGGGGGAAGGGAGGTGGGCAGACTATCACCCCGGGGGAAGGGAGGTGGGTAGACTATCACCCCGGGGGAAGGGAGGTGGGAAGGCTATCACCCCGGGGAAGGGGGGTGGGCAGACTATCACCCCGGGGGAAGGGAGGTGGGAAGGCTATCACCCCGGGGGAAGGGAGGTGGGCAGACTATCACCCCGGGGAAAGGGGGGTGGGCAGACTATCACCCCGGGGAAAGGGAGGTGGGCAGACTATCACCCCCGGGAAAGGGGGGTGGGCAGACTATCACCCGAGGGAAAGGGAGGTGGGCAGACTATCACCCCGGGGGAAGGGAGGTGGGCAGACTATCACCCCGGGGAAAGGGGGGTGGGCAGACTATCACCCCGGGGGAAGGGGGGTGGGCAGACTATCACCCCGGGGGAAGGGAGGTGGGCAGACTATCACCCCGGGGAAAGGGGGGTGGGCAGACTATCACCCCGGGGAAAGGGAGGTGGGCAGACTATCACCCCGGGGGAAGGGAGGTGGGCAGACTATCACCCCGGGGGAAGGGAGGTGGGCAGACTATCACCCCGGGGGAAGGGGGGTGGGTAGACTATCACCCCGGGGGAAGGGGGGGTGGGCAGACTGTCACCCCGGGGGAAGGGAGGTGGGTAGACTATCACCCCGGGGGAAGGGAGGTGGGAAGGCTATCACCCCGGGGAAGGGAGGTGGGCAGACTATCACCCCGGGGGGAAGGGAGGTGGGCAGACTATCACCCCGGGGGAAGGGAGGTGGGCAGGCTATCACCCCGGGGGAAGGGGGGTGGGCAGACTATCACCCCGGGGGAAGGGAGGTGGGCAGACTATCACCCCGGGGGAAGGGGGGTGGGCAGACTATCACCCCGGGGGAAGGGAGGTGGGCAGACTATCACCCCGGGGGAAGGGAGGTGGGTAGACTATCACCCCGGGGGAAGGGAGGTGGGAAGGCTATCACCCCGGGGGAAGGGGGGTGGGCAGACTATCACCCCGGGGGAAGGGGGGTGGGCAGACTATCACCCCGGGGGAAGGGAGGTGGGCAGACTATCACCCCGGGGGAAGGGGGGTGGGCAGACTATCACCCCGGGGGAAGGGAGGTGGGCAGACTATCACCCCGGGGGAAGGGAGGTGGGCAGACTATCACCCCGGGGGAAGGGGGGTGGGTAGACTATCACCCCGGGGGAAGGGGGGTGGGCAGACTGTCACCCCGGGGGAAGGGAGGTGGGTAGACTATCACCCCGGGGGAAGGGAGGTGGGAAGGCTATCACCCCGGGGAAGGGAGGTGGGCAGACTATCACCCCGGGGGGAAGGGAGGTGGGCAGACTATCACCCCGGGGGAAGGGAGGTGGGCAGGCTATCACCCCGGGGGAAGGGGGGTGGGCAGACTATCACCCCGGGGGAAGGGAGGTGGGCAGACTATCACCCCGGGGGAAGGCGGGTGGGCAGACTATCACCCCGGGGGAAGGGGGGTGGGTAGACTATCACCCCGGGGGAAGGGAGGTGGGCAGACTATCACCCCGGGGGAAGGGAGGTGGGCAGACTATCACCCCGGGGGAAGGGAGGTGGGTAGACTATCACCCCGGGGGAAGGGAGGTGGGCAGACTATCACCCCGGGGGAAGGGAGGTTGGCAGACTATCACCCCGGGGGAAGGGGGGTGGGCAGACTATCACCCCGGGGGAAGGGGGGTGGGTAGACTATCACCCCGGGGAAGGGAGGTGGGCAGACTATCACCCCGGGGGAAGGGAGGTGGGCAGACTATCACCCCGGGGGAAGGGGGGTGGGCAGATTATCACCCCGGGGGAAGGGGGGGTGGGCAGACTATCACCCCGGGGGAAGGGGGGTGGGCAGACTATCACCCCGGGGGAAGGGGGGTGGGCAGACTATCACCCCGGGGGAAGGGAGGTGGGCAGCCTATCACCCCGGGGGAAGGGGGGTGGGCAGACTATCACCCCGGGGGAAGGGGGGTGGGCAGACTATCACCCCGGGGAAAGGGGGGTGGGCAGACTATCACCCCGGGGAAAGGGAGGTGGGCAGACTATCACCCCGGGGGAAGGGGGGTGGGCAGACTATCACCCCGGGGGAAGGGAGGTGGGCAGACTATCACCCCGGGGGAAGGGGGGTGGGCAGACTATCACCCCGGGGGAAGGGGGGTGGGCAGACTATCACCCCGGGGGAAGGGGGGTGGGCAGACTATCACCCCGGGGAAAGGGAGGTGGGCAGACTATCACCCCGGGGGAAGGGGGGTGGGTAGACTATCACCCCGGGGGAAGGGAGGTGGGCAGCCTATCACCCCGGGGGAAGGGAGGTGGGCAGGCTATCACCCCGGGGGAAGGGGGGTGGGCAGCCTATCACCCCGGGGGAAGGGAGGTGGGCAGGCTATCACCCCGGGGGAAGGGGGGTGGGCAGCCTATCACCCCGGGGGAAGGGGGGTGGGCAGATTATCACCCCGGGGGAAGGGGGGTGGGCAGACTATCACCCCGGGGGAAGGGGGGTGGGCAGACTATCACCCCGGGGGAAGGGGGGTGGGCAGACTATCACCCCGGGGGAAGGGGGGTGGGTAGACTATCACCCCGGGGGAAGGGAGGTGGGCAGACTATCACCCCGGGGGAAGGGAGGTGGGCAGACTATCACCCCGGGGGAAGGGAGGTGGGCAGACTATCACCCCGGGGGAAGGGAGGTGGGCAGACTATCACCCCGGGGGAAGGGGGGTGGGCAGACTATCACCCCGGGGGAAGGGAGGTGGGCAGACTATCACCCCGGGGGAAGGGAGGTGGGCAGACTATCACCCCGGGGGAAGGGGGGTGGGCAGACTATCACCCCGGGGAAAGGGAGGTGGGCAGACTATCACCCCGGGGGAAGGGAGGTGGGCAGACTATCACCCCGGGGAAAGGGAGGTGGGCAGACTATCACCCCGGGGAAGGGAGGTGGGCAGCCTATCACCCCGGGGGAAGGGAGGTGGGCAGACTATCACCCCGGGGGAAGGGAGGTGGGCAGACTATCACCCCGGGGGAAGGGAGGTGGGCAGACTATCACCCCGGGGGAAGGGGGGTGGGCAGACTATCACCCCGGGGAAAGGGGGGTGGGCAGACTATCACCCCGGGGAAAGGGAGGTGGGCAGACTATCACCCCGGGGAAGGGAGGTGGGCAGCCTATCACCCCGGGGGAAGGGGGGTGGGCAGACTATCACCCCGGGGGAAGGGGGGTGGGTAGACTATCACCCCGGGGGAAGGGAGGTGGGCAGGCTATCACCCCGGGGGAAGGGAGGTGGGCAGGCTATCACCCCGGGGGAAGGGAGGTGGGAAGGCTATCACCCCGGGGAAGGGGGGTGGGCAGACTATCACCCCGGGGGAAGGGAGGTGGGCAGACTATCACCCCGGGGAAAGGGGGGTGGGCAGACTATCACCCCGGGGAAAGGGAGGTGGGCAGACTATCACCCCGGGGGAAGGGAGGTGGGCAGACTATCACCCCGGGGGAAGGGAGGTGGGCAGACTATCACCCCGGGGGAAGGGGGGTGGGTAGACTATCACCCCGGGGGAAGGGGGGTGGGCAGACTGTCACCCCGGGGGAAGGGAGGTGGGTAGACTATCACCCCGGGGGAAGGGAGGTGGGAAGGCTATCACCCCGGGGAAGGGAGGTGGGCAGACTATCACCCCGGGGGGAAGGGAGGTGGGCAGACTATCACCCCGGGGGAAGGGAGGTGGGCAGGCTATCACCCCGGGGGAAGGGGGGTGGGCAGACTATCACCCCGGGGGAAGGGAGGTGGGCAGACTATCACCCCGGGGGAAGGGGGGTGGGCAGACTATCACCCCGGGGGAAGGGAGGTGGGCAGACTATCACCCCGGGGGAAGGGAGGTGGGTAGACTATCACCCCGGGGGAAGGGAGGTGGGAAGGCTATCACCCCGGGGAAGGGGGGTGGGCAGCCTATCACCCCGGGGAAAGGGAGGTGGGCAGACTATCACCCCGGGGGAAGGGAGGTGGGCAGACTATCACCCCGGGGAAGGGAGGTGGGCAGACTATCACCCCGGGGGAAGGGGGGTGGGTAGACTATCACCCCGGGGGAAGGGGGGTGGGCAGACTGTCACCCCGGGGGAAGGGAGGTGGGTAGACTATCACCCCGGGGGAAGGGAGGTGGGAAGGCTATCACCCCGGGGAAGGGAGGTGGGCAGACTATCACCCCGGGGGAAGGGGGGTGGGCAGACTATCACCCCGGGGGAAGGGGGGTGGGCAGACTATCACCCCGGGGAAGGGAGGTGGGCAGACTATCACCCCGGGGGGAAGGGAGGTGGGCAGACTATCACCCCGGGGGAAGGGAGGTGGGCAGGCTATCACCCCGGGGGAAGGGGGGTGGGCAGACTATCACCCCGGGGGAAGGGAGGTGGGCAGACTATCACCCCGGGGGAAGGCGGGTGGGCAGACTATCACCCCGGGGGAAGGGGGGTGGGTAGACTATCACCCCGGGGGAAGGGAGGTGGGCAGACTATCACCCCGGGGGAAGGGAGGTGGGCAGACTATCACCCCGGGGGAAGGGAGGTGGGTAGACTATCACCCCGGGGGAAGGGAGGTGGGCAGACTATCACCCCGGGGGAAGGGAGGTTGGCAGACTATCACCCCGGGGGAAGGGGGGTGGGCAGACTATCACCCCGGGGGAAGGGGGGTGGGTAGACTATCACCCCCCGGGGGAAGGGGGGTGGGCAGACTATCACCCCGGGGGAAGGGGGGTGGGCAGACTATCACCCCGGGGGAAGGGAGGTGGGCAGACCTATCACCCCGGGGGAAGGGGGGGTGGGCAGACTATCACCCCGGGGGAAGGGGGCGGTGGGCAGACTATCACCCCGGGGGAAAGGGGGGTGGGCAGACTATCACCCCGGGGAAAGGGAGGTGGGCAGACTATCACCCCGGGGGAAGGGGAGGTGGGCAGACTATCACCCCGGGGGAAGGAGAGGTGGGCAGACTATCACCCCGGGGGAAGGGGGGTGGGCAGACTATCACCC
>OZ025254.1:43788387-43872391 GCA_964019135.1 Arenicola marina | reverse complement strand
GGCAGACTATCACCCCGGGGGAAGGGGGGTGGGCAGACTATCATCCCGGGGGAAGGGAGGTGGGCAGACTATCACCCCGGGGGAAGGGAGGTGGGCAGACTATCACCCCGAAGGACAGGGAGGTGGGCAGACTATCACCCCGGGGGACAGGGAGGTGGGCAGACTATCACCCCGAGGGACAGGGAGGTGGGCACTACATTACTGAAGTGGTAGGGGTGTGCCGTCCATGCCATTCCAGAAAAATTGGCGAACGAGAGAAAAGTGCCCCATTTTGTTGTCATTGAGAGATAATTTTCTGGTTAAAAAAGGCATCTAAAATGGACACTGACAGAATTGTTTCGTTAAAAACGAAAAGCGAAAAACGAAAAGCGAAATATAATAAATAGAGACTGACAGAAATTTGTGGTTAAAAGCATGGTCTAAAATTGACACTGACATTCATGGACCTGGAGGTTACTTATTTGAACACTTTCGATATCAACTGGACTATATAGTCAAGAACTGCCATTTGGAAAAATAATTTAATAAAATTTTAGATTTCTGCTTCGGGGATTGAGAGAAAAAAGGCGTATATGTACATACCTAACTATATGTAGTGCCCCCCCCCCCCAGCCCGGGCCTATCACTAGGCCCCCCCCCCAGCCCGGGCCTATCACTAGCCCCCCCCCCCCAGCCCGGGCCTATCACTAGCCCTCGTTGTAGATATATAAAAAGACAGTTTGGCGCGGAATGCTTAAAATGGATACAAAAAATAAATTCTAATAAGAAATAAACGGTCTAGTGTTCCCTTATGTTTAAAAGTAGCTATTTCCATTTTTGTCTAATAGTATTAACGTCCTTACGGGCGGTTGATATCGCATATTATACCATAGACGTACCATAGAATCCAGGTGGATGGTCATCTGACGAACGAGTGACTGACCGGGTCCGTCTAGCTCTAAGCTTGTCTTTTAAAAGGAACATTTAAAATTAAATAAAAATCATGAAAAGAAATACAATAGCGACCCTATATTTAGACTCCGTGTCTTCGTGTTCCAGAAGCTTTCTTTGGTTCAAGTCTCTGGTGTCTCTCGTACCAGCTTTTGTTGTCGTACGCTATACAACATCCGGGTCTCGTCGTGACGCACGGCCCGGTCCGTGACGTCATCGCTATGTTGCCTGCCACCCCCGCCCCCACCCCCACCCACCCAGGAGGTTGTGTTGTGTGAACCGGATGTGTTTAGATGGCGCTGTATGAGAGAGCATAGGGGAGCGTCTTGGTGAGTGAAGCTAAGGAGTTGGACCCACGCCAACAGAACTTTACCTCATATTAATCTCGGAGAGCCTCGTTATTTCTAAAGGTTTTGTTGGCCTTCCTTCGATAAAAAAACGGCCTAACCTTGCTTTTGTGTCCACGCACTTACAGTGCCGTAAGTTACAATGCTCAAATAGTGGAGGGATACATATTGATGGCGTCATAGCTGAATTATAAAAATAGTTTTTGATTGTCTCTTTGTGAATTTATTCATGGTAGACTGCATTACGTTCAAGCCAATAAACACTGAACCGCTATTTTGACCTTCTTGGATTTTATAATTCATATTCGGTTTGCGTTTCCGGTTCCTCGATTTTTGCTTATTTTGATCATGAATATTCAGTACGTCGCCGCGAGCAGGGCAGTTCACTTATATCCACTGGAAACTGTCAGTGACAGCGTGTAAACAGTCCCATTCGACTGAATCAGCACCATATCCGGAATTAGCTGGCCATCCAAAAGAAAACAGAAAGGGCAAGAGATACAGACAGGGAAGGTGTCAACAAGGTAAATATGCTTTTGGAGACCATGACAGGGGCAAAGCATCGACACAGCGAGATAACCAGGAGACAGCGCCAAGACTGCATGCCTTCTGTTCTGTGAGGGTGGGGTGGGAGGCCCATTTGCAAATCGCGAATCCCCGAGAATAAGGGAGAGTAATATCGAATCTCCAAGATGAGGACTGTTCAAGGCCGGGCGCGAACAATTTAAAGGTGATATCGCGAATATCGAGGAATTCACAGACTGCTATAACGGATCGCATTAAATAGGGAAAGGGTCTTCGCCCTGAACCAAGAATTGTACGCTGCCAGTCACGGAGATCGAAACAGGTACATCCCCCTCTCTTTGCCGTGTCCGTCCATTTCTTATGGTTTGCGCTTGCAAGCGACACTTTACTATTGCACTCAGCCGTCGATGAAACTTGTCTAAACAATTAAGTTACTCAAATAGACTTTTTGTCTTTCACTTTGGTCTAGCTGGCCCCAGTCACCAGGAGGGAAGGGGGGGGGGGGATTGTGGCCGAGGGGGCGGGGAGGGGGGGGGGGGCAGGGCGTCAAAACTCACATATAGGCCTATACATGTAAAATAAAAAAGGTATGACATAGGAGTGTCGCCGACTTAGTAGTCGGACTAACGTTTTGCGCAGAAAGAAAGGTAGGAAGGTAAAAATGATACGGAAATCGCGTAGAACCTTACAAAATAATCTTAGAAGTCAAGATAGGCATATAACAATCATGCATATGAAGAAATATGTCTGGTATAATTTCTACAAGCGCGTAATCACTTTTTTTGCATTAATTACTCTGCACAAGGTTATTAAGCAAAATCAATTGCATTATAATAAAGAGATAATCTGAGCGCGCCTATCCTTGCGTTGTTTCATAGTCCAAATAGATTTCATCTAGAGTCACTTAAAACTTAAATCTTGTGAAAGTGTCTGACAGTATCATGGCCTCTTAGTAAGTGTTATACAAATCTAAAAAAACATGATTCACTGGTATCCACAGGTCAGGTGCTAAGTAGTAAGTGGGTGGGCCGGGGTAAGAGCCCACAACATACATTATCACTGATAATCACTAACCTTAGGCTTAGCAGTGATTATATCTGGAAATTTAGTTTAGATATTATTTGCTGATCTGATCATGGATGTGAACAGGTGAATGCTGCTCCACTCCACGATTCACTGACAGTGACCGAGTGCTGACAGTGTATGGACAGACGCCACTCGGCCGTGACATGCTGACAGTGACACACCAACGCTGTCACATGGTCAGTGTTTATACACGGCAGGCGGTTATAGTTACAAATGTGAGCGAAATAAAGGCCTAACTTTCTTAGTGACTCACTTCCAGATATAGGACTGGCGACAAATCTTCTCCTTTTAGCAGTTGAAGCAGCCAAGGTGTGGTGCTACCGATTCCCCGAAAAAACCATAGCGCATAAATACGCAGATATCTGTTTGAATATTCATAAGATATTGCATAATCACGGAACCGGAAGTGCCAACATAAGCCGCAACATGAGTCGGAAGTAGCGGCGAAGGAGTGGAGGTCGGGGGTAGGTGGTCGGGAGTGGGTGGGGGGGGGGGGGGTAGGGTGTAGGCCGAGGGGGTGGGAGGCACGCTAAAGGTACGCCGGGCCTGAGGACGGGGGGGGGGCATGTCGTCACCCCGAAGGTCCCTCCCTTGTCACGCCGAGAGACTCCGTAACACTGCCACGTACCCTGCACTTTCATTACGATTATGATCGCGTTATTTACGACGTTTCAACTGATTACTAGCAATAGATACTGAGACGGACACGCGGTTATCACTCGGCCATACGGATACATGGTGATGTACAGTGCGTGTCTCACGGACAAGGACCAAACCTATCTTATATTAGGAGGTGAGATCATACACAGATTAGATGGAAGCCGTTGCCGTGTCGCATGTGACGGCGCCATCAGGAGGCCGGCCCCGGCGGTGGGTGACACGGATACGCTGAATCAACATTGCCGGATACATATAGCAGTGAGATGGAGGGTGTTTCTGGGCGATTAAGATCTGAGGATATACTAATGGTGATGAAATATCTTCGTGGAATGAATGTTAGTCGGTTGGTTATTCAGGACGCATCAACCACTTTTGTTCATATCGCCTCAATGGGAGAAGAAAGGGAGAGTGGGGCCATGTCTCCGGGGGGTAACCCCCTACTATTTACGAAGAAAGACATGGGATCTTTATCCTGCGACCACACAGACATGGCCACAGCATGGCTCGAACCACCGATCCACGCACCGTTAGGCTCTCAGGTGGCCAGAGCACTCAATGCGAGCGCTCTAACCCACTGAGCTATCGCGCCGGCCCCTGAATGTTCGTCGGCACATACCATTGCAGGGGCGTGTGCAGGAATCCTAGAAAGGGAGGGGGGGGGGGGAATAAAATAATTGCCGACCGGGGGGTGGGGGGGGGGGGCTGAGCAAAATTGGGTCCATTACATCTCACTGCTAGGGGGGGGGGGGGGGCAGGGCGTCAAAACTCACATATAGGCCTATACATGTAAAATAAAAAAGGTATGACATAGGAGTGTCGCCGACTTAGTAGTCGGACTAACGTTTTGCGCAGAAAGAAAGGTAGGAAGGTAAAAATGATACGGAAATCGCGTAGAACCTTACAAAATAATCTTAGACGTCAAGATAGGCATATAACAATCATGCATATGAAGAAATATGTCTGGTATAATTTCTACAAGCGCGTAATCACTTTTATTTGCATTAATTACTCTGCACAAGGTTATTAAGCAAAATCAATTGCATTATAATAAAGTGATAATCTGAGCGCGCCTATCCTTGCGTTGTTTCATAGTCCAAATAGATTTCATCTAGAGTCACTTAAAACTTAAATCTTGTGAAAGTGTCTGACAGTATCATGGCCTCTTAGTAAGTGTTATACAAATCTAAACATTCATGATTCACTGGTATCCACAGGTCAGGTGCTAAGTAGTAAGTGGGTGGGCCGGGGTAAGAGCCCACAACATACATTATCACTGATAATCACTAACCTTAGGCTTAGCAGTGATTATATCTGGAAATTTAGTTTAGATATTATTTGCTGATCTGATCATGGATGTGAACAGGTGAATGCTGCTCCACTCCACGATTCACTGACAGTGACCGAGTGCTGACAGTGTATGGACAGACGCCACTCGGCAGTGACATGCTGACAGTGACACACCAACACTGTCACATGGTCAGTGTTTATACACGGCAGGCGGTTATAGTTACAAATGTGAGCGAAATAAAGGCCTAACTTTCTTAGTGACTCACTTCCAGATATAGGACTGGCGACAAATCTTCTCCTTTTAGCAGTTGAAGCAGCCAAGGTGTGGTGCTACCGATTCCCCGAAAAAACCATAGCGCATAAATACGCAGATATCTGTTTGAATATTCATAAGAGATTGCATAATCACGGAACCGGAAGTGCCAACATAAGCCGCAACATGAGTCGGAAGCAGCGGCGAAGGAGTGGAGGTCGGGGGTAGGTGGTCGGGAGTGGGGGGAGTGGGGGGGTAGGGTGTAGGCCGAGGGGGTGGGAGGCACGCTAAAGGTACGCCTGGCCTGAGGGGGGGGGGGGGGCATGTCGTCACCCCGAAGGTCCCTCCCTTGTCACGCCGAGAGACTCCGTAACACTGCCACGTACCCTGCACTTTTATTACACCGATTATGATCGCGTTATTTACGACGTTTCAACTGATTACTAGCAATAGATACTGAGACAGACACGCGGTTATCACTCGGCCATACGGATACATGGTGATGTACAGTGCGTGTCTCACGGACAAGGACCAAACCTATCTTATGTTAGGAGGTGAGATCATACACAGATTAGATGGAAGCCGTTGCCGTGTCGCATGTGACGGGGCCATCAGGAGGCCGGCCCCGGCGGTGGGTGACCCGGATACACTGAATCAACATTGCCGGATACATATAGCAGTGAGATGGAGGGTGTTTATGGGCGATTAAGATCTGAGGATATACTAATGGTGATGAAATATCTTCGTGGAATGAATGTTCGTCGGTTGGTTATTCAGGACGCTTCAACCACTTTTGTTCATATCGCCTCAATGGGAGAAGAAAGGGAGAGTGGGGCCATGTCTCCGGGGGGTAACCCCCTACTATTTACGAAGAAAGACATGGGATCTTTATCCTGCGACCACACAGACATGGCCACAGCGGGGCTCGAACCACCGATCCACCTGCCGTTAGGCTCTCTGGTGGCCAAAGCACTCAATGCGAGCGCTCTAGCCCACTGAGCTATCGCGCCGGCCCCTGAATGTTCGTCGGCACATACCATTGCAGGGGCGTGTGCAGGAAACCTTGAATGGGAGGGGGGGGGGGCAAATAAAATAATTGCCGACCGGGGGGTGGGGGGGGGGGCTGAGCAAAATTGGGTCCATTATTTTGTTCACGACCGTGGGGGGGGGCACAGAATTTGAAAAGGGTCTGAAAGGGAAGGGCACGTGCCTCCTGTGCCCCCCCCGGGCCGGCCCATGCATTGTGTAAGTACATGCAGCTGGTCTATGCGTGTGGCGGGGGGAGGGGGGGGGGCGTAATTCACCCCCCCCTCATCCCTCCCGCCCGCTCTTGATACAAATATATACGTATAGACTTATGTACATAAGGAACAACCTTTTAATATTACACCGATGTTATTTTTTTATTTTATTTTTTTGTAAAATCGTTTATTTTGAATCCAAATAGTTGTGGGTACATAGCAGCCATACATCTGACATATAAAACATTAGTTCACATCAAGTATACAGGTAGGTATAATCTGACAATGTTGTCCAGATCCTAATTTACTAAATTGTCGCTAAGTGCTGCATTCTATATAATATCTCTCTCGATTCTGTACTAAGTATATTCTTATATATTAATGATCGATAGTGCAGTTCTCTTCTAAGGAAAGAGACCGTTTCGCTCCAAATTCTTGATTTCTGTTGGGCGTTGCATACCAGCAATTCCTTATAAATAAAATAGGTCATAAGTGAGATAATAAAATTGGTTGTTGTATTCTTGTCACCTAATACAACATTATGTAAACAAATATCAATTTTTAATACATCGGCAGCACAAGACCATATTTTCTTTGCATGCTTACATTGGTATAGAAGGTGCCAGATATCTTCCTTGGTTCCGCATATTTGACAACAATCGCTGTTAGCTTTCCCCCATTTATACAACTTTTTATTACATGGGAGTATTAGGTTTAGTATTTTGTATCTGAATTCTGCAAGTTTAAGATCTTGAATCTTTACTATACTTCGTTCATATACATCAGAAAACGTGATTTCTTGATCCGAAAACAATGTACGTAATTTCCCTTGCGCTATGGGTTTTTCTACCTTTCTACGTAATAGTATATTATAAAACCCTTTACATTTGAGCTTTGTCAACTCCGTTATCATATCTGGGTTGGGGAAAAATATCGTACTGTTCGTAGGTACATGATCTCCTATTATTGCAATATAGGGTCTTAGCCCTTTCAACAAAAGTGCTATATCATGATACATGTTTGCTTTTCCTCGCGACAATCCGTGAATATACGCCTGATCCAGTGATCCAGCGACAAACTTCAGGTGTCTTATATGAGTTATTCCATATTCAATAAAGTGCTTAATATATAAACAACGTTCCTTATTCTTTACATCGGTGTAGGAAAAGTTGTGATTTCCCCAGATAGCTTGGTTTAGAACTTCATCATTATGTTTTGGTTTCATTGGTTCTTTCAGCTTACTATAAGCTATAATGATTTCTTGATAAAATAATGGCAATGACATAATAATAGGTAAACTGCCAGCATTAACATGAATGAAATCCAAACAGAGGAAGCGTGGTCCTAAACTATTCAGGTACATCCGAGATAGAAAGTTCCAGTAATCAGGTTCACTGGTAGTCCGTTTAACCCAGGAGGATTTTATGGCATTAATATGAGATTCGACGTCTATCATGTTGACACCACCTTGAGTGACAGGCTGTATCAATAATTTGCGCTTGATGCAATCCCGTGGTCCCCATATAAAACCATAGAATATTTTGTTTAGCTTCTTTATAATCCCATCTGGAATCGTGCAGTGTGTAGCTAGAAATGTGATTTTAGGTAGCGCGAGTGTTTTGATTATCAGAACCTTGCCAAATATAGTTAGGTTCCGTTTTTTCCATACATTTATCTGTCTTTGAATATCATTTAGTTTTTGTGTCCAATTAAGTTGTTCACATTTTACTTTGACCCTATATGCCTAGACATCGTATTGGCTCACTGGAGAACTGAATCCCGTGAATAATGTTATTGCTATCGTTTTTACTGTATAAATGTACAACTATACATTTGTCTTTGTTGAGCCGTGGTCCTAGGACTTTACTAAACTCATCAATTTCATAAAGGGCTATTGGTATTTGTCGCTCATTTTTCATGAAGAGGATACCATCATCGGCGTATTGAGTTATTTTCAGAATGCATCTGAGATCCTTAAAGTTTATCTTAAGACCCTGAAAATCCTGGTTTTGTTTCAGTCTTGTAGCTAAAATTTCTACAAATATATTAAACAGTAAAGCAGATAGTGGACAACCTTGTTTTACACCTCTGTTTATATTAAACGACCGTGATAAATGTCCGTTGCTTTTTATGCGAGCAGATGGGCGGGAATGGATGGTTTGTACCCATCGTATGAAATCAGGCCCGAAGTTAAACTTTTGAAGTATTTGGAACATAGGAGCCCACTCCACCGAGTCAAAGGCTTTTTCGAAATCCAGAAATAAAAGTATACCGTCTCTTTTACGCCTTGCTGAGTGTTCTAGGACATCGTCAACTAATCGAATATTGTTACCTATAAATCTATTTTTAATAAATCCCGTCTGGTCTGGGCTTATGATCTGTCCTAGCACACTGTGTAATCTGTTAGACAGTATAAAGGCTAGAATCTTGTAGTCTGTATTTGTCAGGGTAATAGGTCTATAGTTTGATATATTTTCTCTACTACCTTTCTTAAAAATTAAAGATATCACGGATTCATTTTGAGACAGAGATAGTTCTCCTGTTTCAAACGCTTCATTGAAGACTTTGACAAGTATTTCCTTTAGGTCGATCAGAAAGTGCTTGTAAAACTCAGCACTTAAGCCGTCCAACGATGGACTTTGTTAACTTTTATTTGTTCAATTGCTTTTTCACATTCGAAAAGAGTAATTTCACCTTCACACTGAGTCTTCAATTCATCGTTTAGCGCATTATCTATCTTCGTTTTTTCCAAATATACCTTGATCTCGTTTTCATCAATACTCTTAGTACTATATAGAAACGAGCGGCCTCCTCTATGATGGTATCGTCATTATCATATTCACTCCCTTTATCATCGGTAAGCTTATCGATTCGGTTACTTTCTTGACGATGTTTTTCCAAAGAAAGGAAGATAGGTGTTGATCGCTCGCCCTCTTCTACCCACTGAATTCGTGAACGAATCTGGGCGCCTTTAGCACTTTGATATGTCAGAGAGTCTAGCTCTGTTTTCGGTGATTTCCTTAATGAAGATTTACATATATCAGAATTAGTATCGTCGATGTCATTAATTTCTTTCTCCAGTTCTCTAATTCTATCGTTTCTCACTCTCTTCATCTTCACTGCCGGGATAATTAACGTACTATTATTCCACAGCTTGTAACGACGACACTACCTGGACCCGAAAAAGAAAATCCTCCATGGCTCGATGGAAGACTGGAGTCCGCTGGAGGTTCTTTTATACTTTTGAAAGAGCGTTGGCGCCCGAGGATCGATAAATCAAGTGTTTGAAGCGTCGAAGATGTTCGGCCTATAGCTGTTGAAAACCCGCTATTGATTGGTCAATAAGAACACGGCGCATGGGTTTCTCTTTGCGGGGGACAGGGTGTCGCAACCCACCGGACAAGATCACTGCCCCATAGGTCTATTACAACTTATCGAAGTGAGAACTCCTTTATTCTAATTTTAGTAAAATCCCATAAATCTTCATCACCGATGTTATACTTGGGCAGAAACTATCAGTCACTGACTTAAAAAGGAAGTTGTGTTGCATGGTCATCAAATGAACCCACCATAATATAGGTGTCTTGCGCAGATGTACATGTATTGGACAAGCAAAGCCCAGTGTCTCATCAGAGTGGGTTTCATGCATGACTGGACGGAAAACAAGCACAGACTATGGGCCAGCGTCGCGGGCTAATGCTCTTATTTCTCGAAATGACATGACATATTAGTGTTTGGGCTTTTGCTGCGCCCATGAATGCTGTATTTGACCAAAACACATTGGGGAACCAACAAGTCGGATGAAGCTGGCCTCAGTTGTGAGTGACAGGATTCGAACCCACGACCGGGTGATCTGCAGCTTAGGCGGCCTACCAACTGAGTTAGGGAGACCTGCCCAGCATCTCATCTCAGCAACCCTCATTCCAAAGATGTTCTAATTCAATACATTCTGCTTTATATATTCCCATTTCCCGCTTTCCCCAATTCGCTGCAACTGTCGCCAGATAGGGAAACCGTAGTCGATAGAGATAGACCATCATCCCCTCCCGAGTGTCACAGAAACAATCATAGATTATATCGGCCGGATATTTCTTCCAAAATTCAGCAGGCCATCTCATTATCAAAGAGTAAAAAAGCGCTTATTGCTTATGGTGTACTACCTGAAATGATTAAGCATCTTCCCTGGTACTCACCCAAACCTACACGTCCTTTTGAATACCATACTTAAGCAGGGATACTTTTTCTCAAATGACTGGCGCGAAGCTATTCTTTCATCGATACTTAACGCTAGAGATAAACTGGACCCCAACAATACTCTCCTCGATGTCGAAGGTATTCACAAATATCCTTAATGATAGACTGACCTCGTGGGCAGAGACAGAGAGGGTTAGGGTTAGGGTTAGGGGGCGGCGACAAGAAGAGCAAGCATGATTCCGCAAATGTTATAACATAGTTGACAATATGTGTGTTTTACAAAGCCTGATCTAAAATTCACTAGTAAAAAGCAGGGTCGTTTCTACGTTGTCTTTGTGGACTTTTTCCTTAGCATTCGACTGTATTTCTGTAACTTAAGTCCTAAAGTGTGCGTGCCACGATTTTGTTTGGCTCAGAGTTAACTTTGTTTAGAGAAAACAAACAAATAACAATTAGTTTTAATGGGAGTTTACAGTTTTTATTCCACAATATCACTCTAAACGCGTTCGTCAAAGTAGCAAAAGTCGGGCCCGGCGAGTTTAATTCTGAGAGCATCCAATCGGAGCGTTATTTGGAGATTCCGCAATGATGTCACATTGACAGGTGAGATTTACAGGTGAGCTTTGATGCAGTGCGTAGGCATGTGTTGTCGAGGGCGTGTATTGTGCTCATGGCTGAGTGTTTTTCGTTCGGTTCAAGCCAATAAGCAGAGAGAATTCGAGTCTCGATGTAAAAGCACATGCGTTTGTTTTCCCCTTTGACGCCACTTTCCTCGCGAACAGAATTTATATCGGCATGTGCGAAAACACGTGGAAAAAGTATTCCCTACTATTTGGGGCTTTAATTTAGCTCGATAAGAGAAGCGTGGAAACACAGAAGATTAATATGAGCTAAAGTTGTTTTGGCGTGGCACCAACTGCTTAAAGCAATATGCTTACATGCGCCATCTTAGATTTTTTACATTTTAGAATCAAGACTAAAGTATCTCAAAATCTATGATGCATATGTTTTTATATCGCTTTGAGTCTGTAAAACAAACGTTTCAACATAAAACTGCGAGGTTTATTTTTATCGCGCGCGGACGTGATAGCGAGCCGCGGTCGACATCACACACAAAATAGCGAACTGCAAACAGGCGCGTAGGGATATAAAGATTAGATTAGAAGTTGTTCCGTGTTACAAGTACCCAGATATTGTGTCCTCCGCATTTCTTAACTGGTCCAGACCAACGCAAACACTGTCTGTACAGGCCAAGAGGGCAACAAATAGGATATGTAGTCTCTCGCAGCAACGTAAAGGCATCCCTGTTAAGTCTGCCTTTGAATTATTCCATGCTATTGCTCTCTCAAAACAATCTTACTGTATGGATCTTAATTCTCATCTGGGATTTCTTGAATCTCGCAAAGTATCATTTTTTCTTGTCGTTCTTCCTAATTCTTATGCCGAGTATCTCCCCAGCAATGATAGAAGATAGAAGAACGGATACGGGCCATCCTTGACGAATTCCCCTTTGCATTATGAACGGCTCTGACAGATAGCCGTTGTTTTTAACCCGTATGGTCGGGTTGCTATACAGTGTCTCGGCTCTTTGCGGATATATTTCATCCCGGTGGGGTACTTAAATAAATAATAAATAAATAAAATACATAATAAATCAATTGCTGAGGGCGCCACAATCCGCTCGGTCGAGGTTTTGCCGCCACAATCCGCTCGGTCGAGGTTTTGCCGCCACAATCCGCTCGGTCGAGGTTTTGCCGCCACAATCCGCTCGGTCGAGGTTTTGCCGCCACAATCCGCTCGGTCGAGGTTTTGCCGCCTCAAGCCGCTCGGTCGGGGCGTTGTACGGCCAAATTCCGCTCGGAAGAGGTATTTTTTCGCCCTATGAACGCCCCGTCGCAAGTTTTCAAATATCCGCTCTATAGGGTATCTTTTTCATCACAAATGTCCGCTTCGTCAGGCGACAAGGGGCGCCCGCGAAACTTCCCCCCCACCCAGATCCCAGATTCGTGTTCAGTGACCCCCCTCCCGCTCCCCCAGGTATTTGATCAAGTTCGTTTTTCAGATGCCTTCTCAATTTAGGCGTGTTACAATCATATGTTGTAGCCAATCGGGAATCTAGCTTGGCTATTTCAGCCTCCAGACGTTGGGGTTTCGAAACAGTTGTTCTACACTTATTGAAGGTATAGTGGATAGAAAACTATATACACATAAACTTGGAGACATACACCACTTTATGATCTGGTACATGTGCAGTAACAACAGTTTCTGTTACCGGCTCTGGCAACGATGGAGACATAAAGCAATTCTCAATTCAGCTATTGCACCCATCTTTAGATGAACTAATAAATGTGTGCCTGATCGCTGTCGGACTTTGTAGACGCCAGGAATCTGTATCATTCATTTTCTTTACAAATTTATCCATGAAGGCACTTGTATAGTCCAGCAAACCTGATAACCTGTCCCTGTTCTCAAATACACTGTTAAAATCGCCCGCCATAATTATCTTCATTTGATTACATGCTTAGCATGTGGCTGAGCTTGACAGCATCTTTAAGAATTCTGTTCTATGTTTATCCTGTGCATGCGCGCAAACAAGGCACAAATCATCTATCCTATGTTAATTAATAGTTCTCGACCATAATTAGCTTTATGTGCATTAACTATATCTACTATGTCCTGATGTCTTTGCGAAACAAAATAGTTACACCCGTAGTATATGCGGACGATGAGAAATTATGTAGAGATCCCATTTTCTCTTACATATTGACTAGGACTGGCCTGTGGCATGGGCTTCCCGCAGAACAACGACATCACTGCCCTTATCTTGTAAGAAAAAGACCATTGCGCGGCGTTTACGGTGGTTTCTGAGCCCCCCCGACACTTGAGCGCGACAACGATTAAACTCATATAAATATATATTAGCCAGTAAAATATTCGCTTAAAAAGACATAGTATAGTTATGTTGCTGCAGCGATATATATATATATATATATATATATATATATATATATATATATTTCTATAAACTGAACTATTAGGATACATATATAGAACTTTTAGTGGACGAGGAACTTTTCGTTGACAAGGCAAATGTATGCTAATAGTCATCTGTAATTATCTCAGAAACTATATGCACGATATTAATTCCAATCACTTTCAGACATACATAGACAGCAGCTCATGTGACTCGTGAAAAAAAAATTTTTTTTTCATCACAAACAATTTGGCATGAAGCGAAATAATATTTGTTCTATTTATAGACCTTGAACTTTTGGCAGACATGCTAACATCGCTAATAACTTTTTAACAACCATATATATTGTTTTTGAAATTTGGATATGTGCGTCAGAGCAGCTATTTTGTGTCGTATGCAAAATTTGGGGCTAAAATAAAACGAATTAAACAAATATACTTTTTTCACCGCGGCATCATAAAAATTTTTCGCATGCGATGATCACTCGCTGCCAGGCGCCGTTTGTTGACTTCCGGCAAATGTCAGAACATTAAAAACTTAGCGACAAGACAACACATTATTAAGCTTATCAACAAGATTCCAGAGGACTGAACATCCAACGAATGTCATGAAAGCTTCAGGAACCAATAGTGGAGCACATTGACGGGTAAGCACTGCCTGTTTATTCTGTAAGGATCTGCAACTTGAGTCAGCGGTCCGCGATTTCAGGTTTGCCAGATCTGGCCTATATTATCGCCCGCTTTATTTACTTGAAGTGAAG
The DNA here is from genome assembly GCA_964019135.1 of Arenicola marina. Lineage (NCBI taxonomy): Eukaryota > Metazoa > Annelida > Polychaeta > Arenicolidae > Arenicola > Arenicola marina. The sequence goes on along the minus strand of OZ025254.1, from coordinate 43,858,134 downwards.
TTCTGTGCACTGGCGCCTGAAGCTGAGGCCCGGCGAGGCGAGGCGGGGTGGGGTGGGGGGGGGGGGGGGTAATCTTAGCTTGTATGTATCCTTATATAAAATAGGGATTAGGTACAAGCTAAGACTACCGTCTCACCGGCCTCGGCTTCAGGTGCCTGTGCCTGTGGTCAGTGACAGTTACTTACACTGAACTTAAGAAGGAGACAGCCATACGTTTTCACAGACACAGTAAATCAGTGGATGAGGCAGGACGACAGGGGGTGGGGGCATAATGTGTATGTTGTGTGGCCTAATACCTCCCTCTCAACATTTAAATTAAAAAATCATTTATTGGTCAAAGCGATAATATTTATTACATAAATGAATATAAATGAAAGATAAACATCACTTTAATACAGGAGACTCCGCCTAAGGTACACTGGTATACCTCCACCTCCATCCTTGCCCTCCACTGATTTACTGTTCCGGTGTTTTGCATAAACCAAGTTAGGGGGACCAGGCCTATCTGTCACAGTAACTTACTATAGTATATATATCACTGTCAGCACTTTGCTTGCTATTACATTTTATATAATTAATAAATATCTGGAATAAGAAATCTCAAAGCCAATCCTTCTGGAGGAGTCTGCTGCTACTCATAGCCTGAGAATTCACATGTCAAACTGTTACGCTATAGTTTGACGGTCTATTATTTAACTGTCAAACTGTAAAGTCTATATTTTCAGACAAGAAATCTTAAAAAGTACCCTTTTCATACTTGCAATATATGGCATGTATGGTTATACCTCAAGTTACTCATTCCAGCCTTAAATTAACTATCTATGCTTTATCAGGGCAGCAATTTTGATAAGTATGTATCCTGCACCATTAGTCGCGTAACAATTTCCCTAGCTGTGAGAAGACTTATATGGTAATCCATTGAAAATATATAGTGATTAGGCTACTCAATCTCTCATTTAAATTAATATCCCATAATTTGCCAGGAGTCCCATAATTTGAAGGGGCTCTGGGACCTGCCCACTGGCATACCTATCAGAATCACTGTTGGGATATTTTAATTTAAGGTAATTTTGCTTGTCTTTGCTTGTCTTCAAAAAGAATTTAAAAAAACCTAGTAATTTCTGGTTTGCAAAGAACTGCAAAACAGAATGAAAGGTAGGGGGTGTCAGCTGTACGGCTTAAATATATTTGTGGAAAACAAAGATGTGCAGGATTGAAAATGCAAGTGGATCTTTAGCTATCCACCAAGATCTATATATTCTTTCATGGTTATATAATTGATCAGTGACTGTACATCATTTACCGGTAGGTAATTTAATATTAAATTGGCTTGAATTGACTTCAATTGGCTTTAAGATTTTTATGAGAATTTGGAAAGTGAATATTTATGTACCGGTAATATGAGTGTAATTTATCTCTACACGAAGAAGAATGTTGATGCCTCTCCCATACCACTCTTCTATATGGGCTATATGGCGCAATGGAGTGTCATACTCCAAATTCCAAAAGATAATGAATTACCACTGTATTGCCAGTTTGACCAGTTTATGCAGCATTTTGATCCAATTTTTTTATTTTTCACCTGTCATTGTTTTTTCACAGATCTTGGATATGTCTACCCAAGGGAAGAATATGGTAATGAACTCAAAAATGAAGAATATGGTAATGAACTCACAAATGAAGAACAAATCTATGACTGACAGCTGCTGACAATAAGTCTTCTAAATCTAAGTCTTTCAGTAGATTTAGGTGTGTATGTTTGGCAGCTACTTAAAAAGTGGGTCCAGTTTAGCCCTTGTGTGCACAAAATTATCCTCACATACCAACATTTCATTTAATTTTAGACATTGTACCGTTAATGCAAGGCAGTTGTGCATGCCATATAAATGGTAGATTAGGCTTTATATTGAAGGAGACATACACAATCAGTAGTTCAAAGATATCCCAGGGTTACTAGGCATATTATTACTGTCAAAAGCAAGTGCGTCACATGACAGGGCAGCTTGTTTAAGCTTTATGCGCTGATCATGTGAGTGGAAAGGGATGACATACAAGAAGGGTGTGCATGGCATAGAAGACTGATTATTTTCATGTTCTTTCTATTTGTTTAACATATGAATGTGTTGTTTCTGAAATCCAGGCTCATGCTTTCATGTAAATATTGCAGCTTCACTCAAGTCTGCCCAGCCAGATGTTGACAACTACAAAGGACTCTGCAACGCAAAATGCGACTTTGTGCATACAGTATGGCTCAGATCAACGTGGATTCACCAAAGAGTATTTCAATGATGAAATAGGTAAACCTGCCACAAAAGTAAACTGATCTAATAATGAGCTAGATGTTGCTTTATTTTCAACTAAGTTCAACCAGTGTTTGAACATTTCTTGCCTTTAATCTGACAGTGCTGGACATAATATGCCTAAAACAAATGTAAGAAAAATTACCCAGCTAAGTTCTTATTCTGGTATGTATAGTCGCACCGTCGGTACACAAAAAACACTCTGCGTTGAAAATGAAGGACGCTAGTATGGAGTGTTGAGACAATAAAGATAGCTATATATGTACATACAACATTTAGAAACACTAATATATCACCAGATAATATAACGTATAGTATACACGATGAATAGGGTATGTAAACTGTGATGGATAATACACAACAGGCTAAGGGAAGAGTGGAGTTAATGTTTTTCTTAAATAGGCCAAATAGTCCGTAGAATAAAAAGGTTGAATCTTGGGTTTGTACCTGTAATGTTGTGATGTGACCTATATTTGCCTATATTTCTTGTGGTTCTTGCACCGAGCACCGTTAGTGCTGGTAGTCTATATAGATCGGTATATCGCCATAAATTTATAGGAGCACTGAACTGCCCTGCTCTTCAGTAATGTTGTTATACTACCATAAGCCATATACATATGTATAAGTTTTGTGGTTATAGTTTCCAGAATCACAGAGTCCTGGAGCAAATGATTCACTGGGTGTAACGACGCTGCTCCTGCTGTCCCTTTTGCAACATCCCCGGTGCTAAAAGGTGGGACCACAGCGCCATGTGCGTCATTTTTTGTTGCAATATAGATATGTGTAGTACGTAATGTGCACTTCGCTGGCGGCTTGTTGCTCTGCGTAGCAACTCGATCTGGGTATTTAAAATCCAAATCTTATTAACATGTCTGTATAGTTAAGATGTAAAAATAATAATTACCGGTAGTGCTGCGAATCATATAGTTGTGAATATTATTGATTGATTAATAGTTAATGTAGACATATAAAGCTGATATAAGTTTCAAAAAGTAATTCGTCTTAGTAAGAAAATCGTTGTTTTACTGGGCTCCTTAATGTGTGGAGACAGAGAGACCTAACACTGTTTGCCAAGGACGTCATTGTTAAGACGTACGCAGTATACAATTACAATTATGTAACTCTTGAACTACGCCAAGCCCTACCGGATATTTTCTCTGTTTGTTTGAGTCAATGATTCAAAAACTGGATTCAGTTGCCGAGCCCACGACAAAATGAGCAAAGTTAGCCCTTAATTAACAGGTTTATGGACAGACGAGACCGATTGATTCTTTTCTGAAGCGTTTGTGTGACATGTATATCGTGGCAGGTCATCCCAGTCCAGGACTTGCACCACGAACATGGCGTTGAATTTCCCCCTTTTTGTGTGGTGTGTGAGAGGGAAAATATTATGAAGATGTTTCATGGTGGGCAATCTGGTTGAAACTTAGTTGCTAACTTTGATGTCGTTTCAGGTTAATCAGAAGTGGAAGACTTCATAAAGCGGAGAACCTTCGCATGGCGTACCTGAAAGTACGGACTAAAATCTTCAATGAACAGAAGAAATGAAAAGAAAAAGCAAAGGAATCTGTAAAGTTCATGTGAAAACAAATAATAATGACGGTTAAAAAGTTATAATTGGCCATTCGCGTTGAATCGATGGGTTTTCTGTCCATCTAAAAAGTTGATGTTGAATTAAAATACACTTCCCGGTTAACTAACACACGCTCATTGCTGATATCGCAATTTTTCATATCTAATCTAGACAAGAACTGTAACCAATCGGCCATCGGTTATTAATTGTAAGCCTTGGACGCATTGTTTTATAATTCCCATTTATATTAAAATAAATGTAAAATTATTCACTCAAAATTGTAGTCCCGGAAAACTTTACGAGCTAATGTTGCTACAAGGGGTAGCCAATCTCCCACATTTGATATCTCCTGTGTAACATTTGCCGCGCGACAAACGCGACACTTTTGAGTCACCGTGGGGGCTTGAATTAGATTAAATTAAATTAAGTTCCATGTTGCACGGTTCGGCAACTATCTGCCCAGGTCTTAGGTTAGAATGCGGCATAAACCGACAGACCTGTATGCAGTGCTTTTATTCTGGTTTGGCAGTTTTCGATGGAAAGTATCAGTTTGATTAGTTCAACTGATAATCTCTGTGTGTATGTAGTTTGGTTCTTTTGTGTCCGCGCGTAATTAGGCAATAAACCGTCGTTCGATATTGACAGGTCTTTCTGTGTCTGTACCTCGTGCAATTCCTCGACCATCGATATCGCCCTTATTAAAGCTATTAAAGCTGAGATTGGAATGTAGGTCTCAATGCAGACCTAACAACCATCGATAGCTGCTTGCTTGCTTTAAAGGAGATGTGATTTCTTGCTTGCGCAGACTCATATTTTCATATATTGTACTTTTAGGAAACATCACCATTTATATATTGTACTTAAGACGACCTCGCTATCGCTACACATCCTACGTACTTTAGGGAGACCTCAACAAAAATATATATTGTACTTTTAGGGGACATCTGCGCATATATATCTTACTTTTAGGGGATATCTGCGCATATATATCTTGCTTTTAGGGGACATCTGCGCATATATATCTTACTTTTAGGAGACCTCACTATATATATATTGCACTTTTAGGCGACATCGTTATATATATCATATTTGTGGATACCTCCGAACGGTTATATCGTACTCTTTGGAGACCACACCTCCTATATTACTTATGCAGAAGTGGTATATGTTTTGAGGTCCCCAAAGAGATATATGCGTGGATGGGTTTCCAAATGTAATATATGTATGTCGAAATGTCCCCTAACAGTACAATATATATATATATTGTTCTTTTAGGGGTCATCTTGACATATATGTCCTACGTGTATGATGCCTCTTCACATATGTATTGTACTCGACGCATATCACTCTTAATTTATAAGTAATATATGTATGTCGAAATGACCCCTAAAAGTACATTATATATATATATTGTACTTTTAGGAGACATTTCCCTATATATCATACTTTTACTATACCTCTTCACATATATATTGTACTCATCGCATGGAAGTCTTAATTTGAGTACCAGTAGATATTTCGGACGTAATATGTATTTGCAGGAGTGTAAATGGCCAGACGAACATTATATATATATATCATACTTTTAGTGGACATGGTAAATGTATGCGAAAAGTATGCTTTTTGCATACAATTTGGGCTTTTACTATTAGTGGACATGAAAATATATAACATTGTGAAAACAAGTCTATAAATACCTGAAATAATTTTTTTTTCTTATTAATCAATTAATAATGACAAACTGAATTTATTATCACTGGCAATTTTTTTAAAAATCGCCTTTTGTATATGTCCACTAAAAGTACATGTCTGCTAAAAGTTACATTAAGAGTTATATATATATATATATATATATATATATATATATATATATATATCTATACTAATCGTACTATTAGGAGACTATTGGTGAACTTTTAGGAGACTCAAGACTATCGGGAGACAGGGTGAGAGTCTCCCGATAGTCAATGGTGCGTAGTTGATTAAGAAGGAGTGTCATTTCAAATTAAACTTAATCAGAACAAGTAGAGACGTCCAATAAAGTTAGACAAGATGAATTGGCGAGCCAAATAAAAGAAGAATTTCTTTTAAAAGAAATATATTTTTTACGCTATTTTTACCGAATCGACTTTTGGGAGACTCACGTTAAATTGCCAATAACATTAAAATCAGCATATATATCACATGTAAAATTTTCACAAGTTGTTCGAAACATAGTTCTATACATCCTAAAAGAATTTGGGTAAAATATAAGCGATAATAAAGTATAACCGGCAAATATACTTTTTATGTTACATACATGCATGCCATCTGTTACGATATCGCATGAGTGACATGAATGAGTGCGTTATGACAGAATGATAATGATAACTGGGTCAGATGATTTAGGTAGGGTCAAGGGGTCAAGAGTGAAAGGTTACGTCAGAGTAGTGTGACGAGAAAGAATGACAGCAGATGAGCCGGCCGGCGTTGGATGCATGTACATGTGATAACTTGTGAATAAAGATATACATGAATAAAAGCAAGTATCAAAACATGGTGGCAGCGACGGAAACGTAAAGAAAAAGAGCAAGATACAGAGAAGAAATAAAAGTAAGAAGAATAAAAGATAAAGCCAAAGAAGAAATTACAATAATTGAAAATGGCTAAATCTTTGCATCCACCTGAGAAACTTACCTTGACCGGTGACGCAGAACAAGCATGGAAACTTTTTAAACAGAAATTCAACTTGTTTCTGTTGGCAAGTGGAAGTGGAAATAAAACAGATGAAGAAAAGGTGGCAATATTACTGACCTGTGGAGGTGATGATATCATAGAACTCTATAATTCATTTGAATTTACCACTACAGAAGAAACAGATGAGTCTAAAATCTTGAAGAATGTTTTAGAAAAATTTGACAATTACTTTTCACCCCAAAAGAATGAACTTGCAGCGAGATATAAATTTCATCAAAGCAAGCAGAGGCATGGAGAACCACTCGATTCCTTCATAACTCACCTTAAGATATTGGCGAAGGATTGCAATTATGAAGGTCAGCGTGACAAACTAATTAGAGACCAGATTGTGTTTGGATGCTGCGATAACCATTTGAAAGAAAAACTTCTAAAAGAAGAGGAATTAACACTCGAAAAAACTGTAAAAATGTGTGTTGCACATCAGATTGCGAACAAACAAATGGATATTTTCAAAGAAGACTTTGGAGAACCAGCTATCCATGGAGTGAGACCAAAAGTGAAAACGACAAGAACTGAACTGCGAGAGTGCAAATTTTGTGGAACCAAACATATTTGGAGTAAGGATAGATGCCCTGCATATGGCAAAACATGTACCAAATGTGGACTAAAAAACCATTTCGCAGTGAAATGCTTGTCGAAAGGTAAAATGAAACAGAAGAGGATATACACATTAGATAAGGATGAAGAAACAGACTCAGAAGTGGAAATGATAATGAAGATTAGTGTAGAAAACAAGAACAAGGACATCATAGCTGATATGGAAATTAATGGCCAGATAACTAAATTTCAAATTGACAGCGGTGCTAGTGTTAATGTGATCTCTGAAGACATGGTGAAAGGACTGGATATCAGCCCTTGCAACACAACGTTGAAAATGTGGAATTCATCAGAGCTGAATGCGATCGGAAAATGTCGCACAGTGATCCGTAACAGTAAGAACAGAAAGAAATACTCTATTGAATTCATAGTTGTGGATAAACCATTCACACCTTTGTTGGGAAAACGTGCCAGCGAGCAGATGTGTCTAATCACTGTTAATTATGAAAATATCAGCGGTGTATCCAAAATTATATCTGCGAATGAAGAAGTCTTCAATGATGAGTTGGGAAGATTGCCAGGCACAGTTCACCTGACAGTAGATGAATCAATACAGCCTGTTGCTGTGACAACTTCAAGAGTGCCAGTGAGTCTGAAGAAAAGATTGGAGAAGAAAATTAAAGAAATGGAAGAAAGAGATGTGATTACAAAGGTTGATAAACCAACACAATGGGTCAGCCGCACAGCTATAGGAACCAAATCAAATGGAGATATGCGCATCTGCATAGATCCAAATGTGTTAAATCAGGCTTTGAAGCGAGAACACCACCCCTTATTGGTCCTCGATGACATTTTACCTGAGCTGAACAATGCGAAGATTTTCTCACGGCTGGATCTGAGGAATGGATACTGGCACTGCATATTAGATGAGGAATCAAGCTACATCACAACATTTCAAACACCATTTGGGAGGTATCGCTGGAAGAGACTGCCTTTCGGTCTCAACGTCAGCAGTGAAATCTTCCAGAAAAGACTGCAAATGGCACTGGAAAATCTGACTGGTGTATTCTGTATTGCGGATGATGTGTTGGTGTTTGGAAGTGGTGATGATATCGATACAGCCGCAGAGGATCATGACAGGAACCTGCAGAAACTACTAGAACGGTGTAAAGAGCAGGGAATTCGCCTCAACGACAAAAAGACAGAGTTGCGAAAGAGCGAGATCTCGTTTCACGGTCATAAGATTACTAAAGACGGCTTGAAGGCAGACACCAAGAAGATAGATGCTATCCTGGGAATGAGTTCGCCAAGGAATGTGAATGAAATCCAAACTCTCTGTGGAATGATCAATTATTTATCAAGATTCTTACCTTCTTTGTCTGATGTATTGAAACCAATCCGACAATTAACATTGAAGGACAGCCCATGGAGTTGGGGCGAACAGCAGGAAAAGGCATTCAAGGACATGAAGAAGCTAATAACATCAACCCCTATACTAGCTTTCTACGATCATGAGAAGCCTCTCACAATTCAATGTGATGCGAGCAGCACTGGGTTGGGTTGTTGCTTGCTTCAAGATGGAAAACCTATCAGCTATGCCAGCAGAGCTCTCACGAGTACAGAGGAGAAATATGCACAAATAGAGAAGGAAATGTTGGCAGTGATGTTTTCTCTGACCAAATTCCATCAATACACTTTTGGACGCCATACTATTATCCATTCAGACCACAAACCCCTGCAGTCTATTGCGAAGAAACCCTTGAACAAGGCACCAAGGAGACTTCAGAGCATGATGCTACGAACTCAACAATATGATTACACTCTGCATTACTGCCCAGGCAAGGAAATGCACATTGCAGATGCTCTGTCGCGTGCTCATCTTTCTACATCTCAAGATGATAACACCTTGGAAGAAGTCAACATGGTCAAATTCCTACCTATTAGACAGGAAAGACTGGATCATATCAAAAGCAAAACTGAACAAGATGATGTCTCAACAACCCTGAAACAGCTTATCATCAGAGGTTGGCCTGAGGAAAAGACTAACATATCTCACCTGGCTATGCCTTATTACCATATAAGGGATGAGCTCTCAGTCCAGGACGGATTACTCTTTAAGGGAGAATGCGTCATCATTCCTCAGGGACTGCGTAAAGACATCATGGAGGCCATACATGCTTCACACCTGGGCATAGAGAATTCTCTACGAAGAGCCAGAGAGTGTGTGTACTGGCCTGGTATGAATAATGATTTGCGACAATACATCTCTGCATGTGATATATGCAGCGCATTTAATACCTCGCAAACAAAGGAAACTCTTATGAGCCACGAGGTTACGGACAGGCCATGGGAGAAAGTAGGAACGGATCTTATGGAGCTAGACGGGAAGAATTACCTCGTCACTGTGGACTATTTTTCCAACTTTTGGGAAGTGGATTACCTCGAAGACACTAAAAGCGCAACAGTCATCAGGAAGCTAAAACAACACTTTGCTAGATATGGATCGCCAAATACCCTGATAAGTGACAATGGCCCACAATTCACCAGCGATGTATTCCATCAGTTTGTGGTGAAATGGGATATCGAACATCAAACGTCAAGTCCGGGCCATCCTCGGTCTAATGGCAAGGCCGAATCAGCGGTAAAGACTGCCAAGAGAATGATGCGAAAAGCAAAAGCAGGAAAACAAGATCCTTACCTCGCTCTATTAGACATCAGGAACGCCCCATCAGGACCAAGCGAAAGCAGCCCGGTACAAACTATGCTTGGGAGAAGAACTCGAACATTACTTCCAATGACATCTAAACTCCTTACACCCACAAATATCAATGTGGAAAAAGAAAAGAATCGACAATGGCAGAGACAACAACAAAGTGCTATATATTACAACCAAAGCGCTTGCGACCTACAACCACTACAGGAAGGAGATGCCGTGCGAATGAAGCCATTCATTCTGGGTCGGAAGACCTGGGATAAAGCAACCGTTTTGAAACGACTCGACGAACGGTCATATGAAGTAGGCACTCACAGTGGTGCTTACCGAAGAAATCGGGTTTACTTGCGTAGGCAAGGTGCTCCTCAGTCTTCACACCAGACGTCGGAGTTCCAACCTGATCCTTCCCCAACCCATGAAATAGATCTTGCTGAGAAACCTACTGTGCCTGAGCCTACACAACCACCGGGGTCGGAATGTGATGCAGACACTGCCAAACAGAGCGTCAGTGACAGTGGCAGTGCTGCCCCTGCTGGTCGTCCACGTCGGGCCAGACAACTTCCTTCGAAGTTTAAAGACTTTGTCATGTTTAAATGAAGTAACATTGCTCAGTGTAACTTGGTCATGTATATATCACGAAGTGATTACTTACCCGATTATCATGAGTGAATGACAAGACATTATTATCTGATTATGATCTGATCAGCAGCTGATGGACTCGCACAAACTCAGCTGCTCAGATCTACTCAGCTTCGCGCGAGTTTATAGTTAAGTTGCCCACAATGAACTGCTCATTTCGTTCTATGTAATATTTATGTTTTTGAAAAAGGAAGGATGTTACGATATCGCATGAGTGACATGAATGAGTGCGTTATGACAGAATGATAATGATAACTGGGTCAGATGATTTAGGTAGGGTCAAGGGGTCAAGAGTGAAAGGTTACGTCAGAGTAGTGTGACGAGAAAGAATGACAGCAGATGAGCCGGCCGGCGTTGGATGCATGTACATGTGATAACTTGTGAATAAAGATATACATGAATAAAAGCAAGTATCAAAACACCATCTATGATAAAATTGTTCGAGTTCCGAGCTCGGACGGTGGCGCCGTCTTCAGGGCACACGGTGTACACAATTTTCAATGGCGGTCATTTTGAAAATCGAAGCGAGCGCATCATGGACGATCCAACGTCTTGTAGCCGAGGTAAGCCTGCATGGATTAGTGTTTGTGTTTTATAAAGTGTTTTTTAAAGCTTTAAAACAGCCGAATAACCAAACATAAAGGTGTGAAATACCGTGTTTACCAACCAACCAAGCGGCAAAGCGGCATGTGCACAACCGCAGTGCACGGTAATGCACAACCAGTGGCAACCGGCTATCCACCCGCGTGACGCGGTTCCATCCACACTCCCTGCCACCATCTGCCCATCCATAGCCTAATTCCATAGCCCCCCCCCCCCCCCTCCCAATTCACCTTATCACTGTATATCATCAGTTCTTCCTAACCAGGACATTAGCGTGCTATCTAGACCTGTCCTTAGAGCAACAAAACCATGCAAGAAACTGTCCAACAAGGCTATCACCTCCTCAAACAATTGGTGGTTGTATAAATCTACCTCGTAAAATGATGTTTAGCTTACTTTCTGTCGGGACATGGCAACTTTCGTCGAATTCACAGCCACAGCTGGCTACGGAACAGTAAACACTGGTGACTAGTAAACTAACGCAGAATGGCGAGTGTATGAAGCCGGGGGAGGGCGTAGGGGATTTGGTAGTCCCGTGTGACGTTCCTATTCCTTGAATTGGGCCACTTGGGGCTAGGGATTTGGGGGACTTGCATCACCACACTGAGACAATGCCGGCGCTAGACCTACTCGCCAGGTTTGTGCGGGGCACGGCTTTGCCTTTGACTTCGCCTAGGCTAACGTTTGTTTACTCTCCACAGGTTTTATACCAACATTATAAGTTAACCTGCTAGACCTACATGGTGGGGGGGGGGGGGGGGGGGCAAGGGGTATTTGCATTGCTCCGGATTGGGCTTTTTCTTTCACCGTGAACTGGGAATGAGGAAAATAATCCTTTGTGAATTGGGAATGAGGAAAACATTTTTTTGTGAACTGGGAAAGTAGTCGACAGCTGTGATCAAGGATTTTCATTAATCGTGAAACTGTGAATTTTAATATTAAACATTTGTGAGTAGGGAAACCATTAATTTAGTATCTTGTATCAGCCGTTCCATTGCATGCAAGACTTTGATCTGCTTTTAATTCAGGGTGACCTGGGAATAAAGAAATTGATTCTTCATGATCTGGAAACATGACCCCCCCCCCCACCCCCATCTGCAAGTTAACTTGTATTTGAATTTCTTGAACAAGTTCAACCTAGCTTGTTGACACTTCGGTTTACATGAGGATGTTAACATATTCAACAAAAACCTCAACTAAAATACAAAGGTATTGAGCTCGTTTGTTTATTCTCAATATATTGTAGGTTTTTTTATCCTCGACAGGTTGCATTGAAGATTCTTCAACAAAGGTAAATGTAAACAACAAACCTTCAACATGCTGAGAATATAAACACACTCTAAGACATACATTGTCAGTGAACCTGCACTCTCAGCTTCTCCACCTAACTTCTGCACAATGCCTCAGCTATAAGACCCACTGAGCTTCGAATATAGTAAGGTTGAACTTGTTTAAGAGGTTGAAGTAAACTTGCTGAAATTTCCCATTTGTTGAGAATAAAAAAAATTGCCTTAATTAACTGAATGGCGCAATCAAGGCAACTGGCTGCTTCGAAGTGCAGCAAAGCTTATTGTGTAAATGGCAAGACTTTCGTTTGCTGAAACTGTAATTGTAAACAAATGAAACAATGCATTAAACCTTTGCTGGTCCAATCATTAAAGCCAGTACATTTCCTAACTCAGTTTCAGTTTTATATGGGTTTCATGCATATAAATTGAATGCACCTTAAGTCTTATTTGGTTTTGCAGCATGAATATTACATCCCCCCCCCCCCCTCTCACGCAAAGATGTGTAAGTTTCACTCTCACAAAGGTTGGTGCCACTGCAATGATATTGAGCCAGTTGAATATGTTTACTGTTTATGTTTACCTTTGTTGAAGAATTTTCAATGTAAGTCTTTTAAGAATAACAAACATGCTCTTTATTAAGTGTACTATTTATAAGTCAACAGCTTTTCATTATGTTATATGATGTAGTTTGTCAAATCTGGTTTAAGATTCTGTAAATTGGACAAAATATGCTTTCTGAGCCACTCTCAGGTAATGGGGTAATTCTGTTCAAGCAAAGGGTGGCATTTTTAAAGCAGTATAGTAACGAGCAAGCCTAGCACAAAAGTATTAGAAGTTTCCGAAGGAATCTATTATAAGAAGATATTAAAAATAGTTTGAAAACAAATTGCCAAATCAAACATGAGGAAAATTAGTATTACAAAAGGGTGTTTCTCTGGTAACACTATTCAACTGGTACTTTTGTTACTAATATAATTATCTTATTTGGGACCAGTTTAATATGCTTAATGTTGTTTTAGGTCTTGGGTGTCCCTGCAAGCAAAATCTATTTATTTAACTTTTTATTTAAAGTTTAAACTAGATGTACCACGACATTATTGTTTCCTTTCCTTGCCTCTACCTAATGTATAGAGAATTTAAAAGAAAAGTACAGGACCTGTAATATATTATAAAGATTCAATATTGAAGAACTAATCCTATTTTGTTGATTATAAAATGTAGGGGCATATATGTTACATGCATCATGGTAAACTTCACATATATAAGGTTAGCAGCTATGCACTATGTTTCTTTTTTTTTTACAAGACTTTATTTTTATTAGTTTCCAGGCATACTGTATAAGGCATTTTACCAGTTTGCTGTTGTGATTTCATGTTTACCTAGTTATTAATTACATTCTTAAATAAAAAAAATACCAAGAATAGTTCATCTACAGGTTGCAATATATAGCCTTTCCAAAGAAAATTACAATAAATAATTTACACTTAAGGCCTGCTGTATTTGTGAAATAATTAATTTACTTTAATGTATTCAAGGTTCTCTGTCTTAACAACTTCAAAATCAACTGATAATGCCCAAATCCAACTGCAGTAACATGTTAGGCTTATCAGAGACAAAACCCCACTGTTTACTGATTCTACTGAGGCTTGTGGTGCATACAGCTTTTTTCTGGGCTACACCACATTATTTGCAAGTTGTGCAGTAGTTTTTTTGTCTTATAATCTGACTAGATACCTAGGATCAGCATATCTTTCAATATTGGGGCCTTTGAGACTATATAAAATATGCAATACAACTCAGGATCAGTAAACTTTTTTTGTAACAACAGATCAATTGGTGATAACATTACATTTAGATGTGTCAACAATTTTCTTCAATCAAACCTCTGTCCATTGGTGACCAAACCTATAACCCTGGCAGTATAGGTACATTTATTTCCTGTATTTTTATGTGTACATATATGTAATTTGCTAAAACATATTATTGCCAAAACATATTGAATATACTTTATTCCTTTGATGTTGTTATTTTCACTATTAAAAAGGGTTAACTTCTGTTTTGATCGATCACCTGCCAATATTTATTATTGTAATTACATTTAGTAAATTCATATATTTTCACTTCTGTTTAACATTATAACATTGATGCTAATTTTATAATTTAGCATGGAATGGGAACATATAGTGCACTAAGTACCTTAATGTTTGTATATAATTGTTGTCACTGTGCATGTAATTTTGACACAGATTTTGTTCCAGCGTAGTGAAGAGGTAACTGCAGACAACAGCTGAATGCGGAATACATATTCCGAAGGACAAGCACCACTGTCAATTGGACTGCTTTGTTCATGCAGATTCAGGTTCATATTTCAATAATTCTGCGTCCGGAAAAGATCCCGGTAATTAGTTTAATTAAGGTGAGAGGTTCAGCCAAGATGAGATGGGGCTGATGGTGAGAAGTCTCGTCGGGATGAGATGGGGCTGATTGTGAGAGGTCCAGTCAGTATAAGATGGGGCTGATGGTGAGAGGTCCAGTCAGGATGAGATGGGGCTGATGGTGAGAGCTCCAGTCGGATGAGATGGGGCTGAGGGTGAGAGGTCTAGTCGGATGAGATGGGGCTGATGGTGAGAAGTCTCGTCGGGATGAGATCGGGCTGATGGTGAGAGGTCCAGTCAGTATAAGATGGGGCTGATGGTGAGAGGTCCAGTCAGGATGATATGGGGCTGATGGTGAGAGCTCCAGTCGGATGAGATGGGGCTGAGGGTGAGAGGTCCAGTCAGTATAAGATGGGGCTGATGATGAGAGGTCCAGTCGGGATGAGATGGGGCTGAGGGTGGGAGGTCCAGTCAAGATAAGATGGAGCTGAGGGTGAGAGGTCCAGTCGGGATGAGATGGGGCTGAGGGTGAGAGGTCCAGTCAGTATGAGATGGGGCTGAGGGTGGGAGGTCCAGTCGGGATGAGATGGGGCTGAGATTGAGAGGTCCAGTCGGGATGAGATGGGGCTGAGGGTTGGAGGTCCAGTCAGTATAAGATGGGGCTGATGGTGAGAGGTCCAGTCGGTATGAGATGGGGCTGAGGGTGGGAGGTCCAGTCAGGAGGTCCAGTCAGGATGAGATGGGGTTGAGGGCTGGAGGTCCAGTCAGTATAAGATGGGGCTGAGGGTGGGAGGTCCAGTCGGGATGAGATGGGGCTGAGGGTGAGAGGTCCAGTCAGGATGAGATGGGGCTGAGGGTGAGAGGTCCAGTCAAGATAAGATGGGGCTGAGGGTGAGAGGTCCAGTCAAGATAAGATGGGCCTGAGGGTGAGAGGTCCAGTCAGGATGAGATGGGGCTGAGGGTGGGAGGTCCAGTCAGTATGAGATGGGGCTGAGGGTGAGAGGTCCAGTCAAGATAAGATGGGGCTGAGGGTGAGAGGTCCAGTCGGGATGAGATGGGGCTGAGGGTGAGAGGTCCAGTCAAGATAAGATGGGGCTGAGGATGAGAGGTCCAGTCGGGATGAGATGGGGCTGAGGGTGGGAGGTCCAGTCAAGATAGGATGGGGCAGAGGGTGGGAGGTCCAGTCAAGATAAGATGGGGCTGAGGGTGAGAGGTCCAGTCGGGATGAGATGGGGCTGAGGGTGAGAGGTCCAGTCAAGATAAGATGGGGCTGAGGATGAGAGGTCCAGTCGGGATGAGATGGGGCTGAGGGTGGGAGGTCCAGTCAAGATAAGATGGGGCTGAGGGTGAGAGGTCCAGTCGGGATGAGATGGGGCTGAGGGTGAGAGGTCCAGTCAGTATGAGATGGGGCTGAGGATGGGAGGTCCAGTCAGTATGAGATGGGGCTGAGGGTGAGAGGTCCAGTCGGGATGAGATGGGGCTGAGATTGAGAGGTCCAGTCGGGATGAGATGGGGCTGAGGGTTGGAGGTCCAGTCGGGATGAGATGGGGCTGAGGGTTGGAGGTCCAGTCAGTATAAGATGGGGCTGATGGTGAGAGGTCCAGTCGGTATGAGATGGGGCTGAGGGTGGGAGGTCCAGTCAGGATGAGATGGGGCTGAGGGTGAGAGGTCTAGTCAAGATAAGATGAGGCTGAGGGTGGGAGGTCCAGTCGGGATGAGATGGGGCTGAGGGTGAGAGGTCCAGTCAGGATGAGATGGGGCTGAGGGTGAGAGGTCCAGTCAGGATGAGATGGGGCTGAGGGTGAGAGGTCCAGTCAGGATGAGATGGGGCTGAGGGTGAGAGGTCCAGTCAGTATAAGATGGGGCTGAGGGTGAGAGGTCCAGTCAGGATTAGATGGGGCTGAGGGTGGGAGGTCCAGTCAGTATGAGATGAGGCTGATGGTGGGAGGTCTAGTCGGGATGAGATGGGGCTGAGGGTGGGAGGTCCAGTCGGGATGAGATGGGGCTGAGGGTGAGAGGTCCAGTCAGGATGAGATGGGGCTGAGGGTTGGAGGTCCAGTCAGTATAAGATGGGGCTGATGGTGAGAGGTCCAGTCGGTATGAGATGGGGCTGAGGGTGGGAGGTCCAGTCAGGATGAGATGGGGCTGAGGGTGGGAGGTCTAGTCAGGATGAGATGAGGCTGAGGGTGAGAGATCCAGTCGGGATGAGATGGGGCTGAGGGTGAGAGGTCTAGTCAAGATAAGATGGGGCTGATGGTGAGAGGTCCAGTCGGGATGAGATGGGGCTGAGGGTGGGAGGTCCAGTCAGTATGAGATGGGGCTGAGGGTGAGAGGTCCAGTCAGGATGAGATGGGGCTGAGGGTGGGAGGTCCAGTCAGTATGAGATTGGGCTGATGGTGGGAGGTCTAGTCGGGATGAGATGGGGCTGAGGGTGAGAGATCCAGTCGGGATGATTTGGGGCTGAGAGTGAGAGGTTCAGTCAGTATGAGATGGGGCTGAGGCTGAGAGGTCCAGTCGGGATGAGATGGGGCTGAGGGTGGGAGGTCCAGTCAAGATAGGATGGGGCTGAGGGTGGGAGGTCCAGTCAAGATAAGATGGGGCTGAGGGTGAGAGGTCCAGTCGGGATGAGATGGGGCTGAGGGTGAGAGGTCCAGACAAGATAAGATGGGGCTGAGGATGAGAGGTCCAGTCGGGATGAGATGGGGCTGAGGGTGGGAGGTCCAGTCAAGATAAGATGGGGCTGAGGGTGAGAGGTCCAGTCGGGATGAGATGGGGCTGAGGGTGAGAGGTCCAGTCAGTATGAGATGGGGCTGAGGATGGGAGGTCCAGTCAGTATGAGATGGGGCTGAGGGTGAGAGGTCCAGTCGGGATGAGATGGGGCTGAGATTGAGAGGTCCAGTCGGGATGAGATGGGGCTGAGCGTTGGAGGTCCAGTCAGTATAAGATGGGGCTGATGGTGAGAGGTCCAGTCGGTATGAGATGGAGCTGAGGGTGGGAGGTCCAGTCAGGATGAGATGGGGCTGAGGGTGAGAGGTCTAGTCAAGATAAGATGGGGCTGAGGGTGGGAGGTCCAGTCGGGATGAGATGGGGCTGAGGGTGGGAGGTCCAGTCAGTATAAGATGGGGCTGATGGTGAGAGGTCCAGTCGGTATGAGATGGGGCTGAGGGTGGGAGGTCCAGTCAGGATGAGATGGGGCTGAGGGTGAGAGGTCTAGTCAAGATAAGATGAGGCTGAGGGTGGGAGGTCCAGTCGGGATGAGATGGGGCTGAGGGTGAGAGGTCCAGTCAGGATGAGATGGGGCTGAGGGTGAGAGGTCCAGTCAGGATGAGATGGGGCTGAGGGTGAGAGGTCCAGTCAGGATGAGATGGGGCTGAGGGTGAGAGGTCCAGTCAGTATAAGATGGGGCTGAGGGTGAGAGGTCCAGTCAGGATTAGATGGGGCTGAGGGTGGGAGGTCCAGTCAGTATGAGATGAGGCTGATGGTGGGAGGTCTAGTCGGGATGAGATGGGGCTGAGGGTGGGAGGTCCAGTCGGGATGAGATGGGGCTGAGGGTGAGAGGTCCAGTCAGGATGAGATGGGGCTGAGGGTTGGAGGTCCAGTCAGTATAAGATGGGGCTGATGGTGAGAGGTCCAGTCGGTATGAGATGGGGCTGAGGGTGGGAGGTCCAGTCAGGATGAGATGGGGCTGAGGGTGGGAGGTCTAGTCAGGATGAGATGAGGCTGAGGGTGAGAGATCCAGTCGGGATGAGATGGGGCTGAGGGTGAGAGGTCTAGTCAAGATAAGATGGGGCTGATGGTGAGAGGTCCAGTCGGGATGAGATGGGGCTGAGGGTGGGAGGTCCAGTCAGTATGAGATGGGGCTGAGGGTGAGAGGTCCAGTCAGGATGAGATGGGGCTGAGGGTGGGAGGTCCAGTCAGTATGAGATTGGGCTGATGGTGGGAGGTCTAGTCGGGATGAGATGGGGCTGAGGGTGAGAGATCCAGTCGGGATGATTTGGGGCTGAGAGTGAGAGGTTCAGTCAGTATGAGATGGGGCTGAGGCTGAGAGGTCCAGTCGGGATGAGATGGGGCTGAGGGTGGGAGGTCCAGTCAAGATAGGATGGGGCTGAGGGTGGGAGGTCCAGTCAAGATAAGATGGGGCTGAGGGTGAGAGGTCCAGTCGGGATGAGATGGGGCTGAGGGTGAGAGGTCCAGACAAGATAAGATGGGGCTGAGGATGAGAGGTCCAGTCGGGATGAGATGGGGCTGAGGGTGGGAGGTCCAGTCAAGATAAGATGGGGCTGAGGGTGAGAGGTCCAGTCGGGATGAGATGGGGCTGAGGGTGAGAGGTCCAGTCAGTATGAGATGGGGCTGAGGATGGGAGGTCCAGTCAGTATGAGATGGGGCTGAGGGTGAGAGGTCCAGTCGGGATGAGATGGGGCTGAGATTGAGAGGTCCAGTCGGGATGAGATGGGGCTGAGCGTTGGAGGTCCAGTCAGTATAAGATGGGGCTGATGGTGAGAGGTCCAGTCGGTATGAGATGGAGCTGAGGGTGGGAGGTCCAGTCAGGATGAGATGGGGCTGAGGGTGAGAGGTCTAGTCAAGATAAGATGGGGCTGAGGGTGGGAGGTCCAGTCGGGATGAGATGGGGCTGAGGGTGGGAGGTCCAGTCAGTATGAGATGGGGCTGATGGTGGGAGGTCCAGTCAGGATGAGATGGGGCTGAAGGTGAGAGGTCTAGTCAAGATAAGATGGGGCTGAGGGTGGGAGGTCCAGTCGGGATGAGATGGGGCTGAGGGTGAGAGGTCCAGTCAGGATGAGATGGGGCTGATGGTGAGAGGTCCAGTCAGGATGAGATGGGGCTGAGGGTGAGAGGTCCAGTCAGGATGAGATGGGGCTGAGGGTGAGAAGTCCAGTCGGGATGAGATGGGGCTGAGGGTGAGAGGTCTAGTCAAGATAAGATGGGGCTGATGGTGAGAGGTCCAGTCGGGATGAGATGGGGCTGAGGGTGGGAGGTCCAGTCGGTATGAGATGGGGCTGAGGGCGAGAGGTCCAGTCAGGATGAGATGGGGCTGAGGGTGGGAGGTCCAGTCAGTATGAGATTGGGCTGATGGTGGGAGGTCTAGTCGGGATGAGATGGGGCTGAGGGTGAGAGATCCAGTCGGGATGATTTGGGGCTGAGAGTGAGAGGTCCAGTCAGTATGAGATGGGGCTGAGGGTGAGAGGTCCAGTCGGGATGAGATGGGGCTGAGGGTGGGAGGTCCAGTCAAGATAGGATGGGGCTGAGGGTGGGAGGTCCAGTCAAGATAAGATGGGGCTGAGGGTGAGAGGTCCAGTCGGGATGGGATGGGGCTGAGGGTGAGAGGTCCAGTCAAGATAAGATGGGGCTGAGGATGAGAGGTCCAGTCGGGATGAGATGGGGCTGAGGGTGGGAGGTCCAGTCAAGATAAGATGGGGCTGAGGGTGAGAGGTCCAGTCGGGATGAGATGGGGCTGAGGGTGAGAGGTCCAGTCAGTATGAGATGGGGCTGAGGATGGGAGGTCCAGTCAGTATGAGATGGGGCTGAGGGTGAGAGGTCCAGTCGGGATGAGATGGGGCTGAGATTGAGAGGTCCAGTCGGGATGAGATGGGGCTGAGGGTTGGAGGTCCAGTCAGTATAAGATGGGGCTGATGGTGAGAGGTCCAGTCGGTATGAGATGGGGCTGAGGGTGGGAGGTCCAGTCAGGATGAGATGGGGCTGAGGGTGAGAGGTCTAGTCAAGATAAGATGGGGCTGAGGGTGGGAGGTCCAGTCGGGATGAGATGGGGCTGAGGGTGGGAGGTCCAGTCAGTATGAGATGGGGCTGATGGTGGGAGGTCCAGTCAGTATGAGATGGGGCTGATGGTGGGAGGTCCAGTCAGGATGAGATGGGGCTGAGGGTGAGAGGTCTAGTCAAGATAAGATGAGGCTGAGGGTGGGAGGTCCAGTCGGGATGAGATGGGGCTGAGGGTGAGAGGTCCAGTCAGGATGAGATGGGGCTGAGGGTGAGAGGTCCAGTCAGGATGAGATGGGGCTGAGGGTGAGAGGTCCAGTCAGGATGAGATGGGGCTGAGGGTGAGAGGTCCAGTCGGGATGAGATGGGGCTGAGGGTGAGAGGTCCAGTCGGGATGAGATGGGGCTGAGGGTGGAAGGTCCAGTCAGGAGGTCCAGTCAGGATGAGATTGGGCTGAGGGTGAGAGGTCCAGTCAGGATGAGATTGGGCTGAGGGTGAGAGGTCCAGTCAGGATGAGATTGGGCTGAGGGTGAGAGGTCCAGTCGGGATGAGATTGGGCTGAGGGTGGGAGGTCCAGTCAGCATGAGATGGGGCTGATGGTGGGAGGTCTAGTCGGGATGAGATGGGGCTGAGGGTGGGAGGTCTAGTCGGGATGAGATGGGGCTGAGGGTGGGAGGTCCAGTCGGGATGAGATGGGGCTGAGGGTGAGAGGTCCAGTCAGGATGAGATTGGGCTGAGGGTGAGAGGTCCAGTCGATATGAGATGGGGCTGAGGGTGAGAGGTCCAGTCAGGATGAGATGGGGCTGATGGTGAGAGGTCCAGTCGGGATGAGATGAGGCTGAGGGTGAGAGATCCAGTCGGGATGATTTGGGGCTGCGGGTGAGAGGTCCAGTCGGGATGAGATGGGGCTGAGGGTGAGAGGTCCAGTCAGGATGAGATGGGGCTGATGGTGAGAGGTCCAGTCGGGATGAGATGAGGCTGAGGGTGAGAGATCCAGTCGGGATGATTTGGGGCTGAGGGTGAGAGGTCCAGTCGGGATGAGATGAGGCTGAGGGTGAGAGATCCAGTCGGGACGATTTGGGGCTGAGGGTGAGAGGTCCAGTCGGGATGAGATGGGGCTGAGGGTGAGAGGTCCAGTCGGGATGAGATGGGGCTGAGGGTTGGAGGTCCAGTCAGTATGAGATGGGGCTGAGGGTGGGAGGTCCAGTCAGGAGGTCCAGTCAGGATGAGATGGGGCTGAGGGTGGGAGGTCCAGTCAGGAGGTCCAGTCAGGATGAGATGGGGCTGAGGGTGAGAGATCCAGTCTGGATGAGATGGGGCTGAGGGTGAGAGGTCCAGTCAGTATGAGATGGGGCTGATGGTGAGAGGTCCAGTCGGGATGAGATGGGGCTGAGGGTGAGAGGTCCAGTCAGTATGAGATGGGGCTGAGGGTGAGAGGTCCAGTCAGGATGCGATGGGGCTGAGGGTGGGAGGTCCAGTCAAGATAAGATGGGGCTGAGGGTGAGAGGTCCAGTCGGGATGAGATGGGGCTGAGGGTGAGAGGTCCAGTCAGGATGAGATGGGGCTGAGGGTGAGAGGTCCAGTCGGGATGAGATGGGGCTGAGGGTGGGAGGTCCAGTCAAGATAAGATGGGGCTGAGGGTGAGAGGTCCAGTCAGGATGAGATTGGGCTGAGGGTGAGAGGTCCAGTCAGGATGAGATGGGGCTGAGGGTGGGAGGTCCAGTCAGGATGAGATGGGGCTGAGGGTGAGAGGTCCAGTCAGTATGAGATGGGGCTGAGGGTGAGAGGTCCAGTCAGTCTTTCGCTGAATAGCATGCAAAAAGCGAATATGTAACTCAATGTAATTATAGAAAAAAAAAATAATGATGTAAGAATTGAATGCACAGGTACCGGACCTGCCTTGGTAGTCTCTGCTTTAAATGCTGTTATGTGGCTTTTGTACGACTTGGATGTTGTATTCGAGACTGGGAAAATCGCTCACCCCGTGGCATTAGGTCTAGTTCCTTTAAGAGATAAGCACAGAAAATGTGTGGAGAAGAGAGAGTTTACATTAAATTATTGTTGACCTTGGACTGCATAAAACGTTAACTATGTTGTAGAGTCATTTTTTCTTATGACAGTGCTATTCTTCAGAATAGTCTACACGGACGTGTTTTAGCGTAAATGCAGCTTTTCGCAAGCGAACGTTTTCTTGTGTAGAATTTGTTCGATGGTTCGATGGGTGATATTGTCATTCTGTATATGTTATATACGTGCTGAGCTGTCTGTCACACATGGTAATGAAGTGTGTATCCGGTCATATTTATTGTACCAACTGGCGACAGTGGCCGTATTCAAGCTTGTTGTAATTTATAATTCCATTGTGGTATTTACTGATGGTTTGTGTCTCTAATGACATAAAATACATTTGCTGAGTGATGATTTGTTGTTTTTGCGATGAAAACGGTCTCCAAGTTAACAAATAAAAAAAACAAAGATAGGCTGTATGTCGAAACGCATACATATGCATGTCTGCCCTCCACGCCCCCGCGCACACACACACCTGTTCTTTTCAACCCAAACCCGCTTGCTGCAGACTTTTCCACTGTCTTCCTCTAGTCCCGAGAGACTAGGGTCAAAATGTTCATAGAGAAGTTCCAGGGAACTGGTAAATGCGATTATTAAAGATTTCATGAGACTTCCTTGGAGACATTTCCGAACACTATTACCGATTACTAGGAGACACTCTGGTCTCTCCAAAGTAGACACTAATAGTCTCCCGATAGTCTTTATATAAGTCTCCCGAAAGTTCATGCCTCCTAATAGTTCCCTTTATATATAAATATATATATATATATATATATATACTTTCGGGAGACCCGATGGCTTGTACTATTGGGAGACACCCGTGTCTCCCAATAGTACATTAAATGCAAATGAATTGGGCTTTTACTATCGGGAGACCCGATAATATATAAAGTGCTCATAATACTAATATAAAGGCTAAGAATGTATGCAGAGTGTGATTAAATGATAAATGGCACTAAATAATATCGATTTACATGGTTAATGTAAGAAATAAACCACTTTGACCAGCTCTCCTAAAAGTTCATGTCTCCTAATAGTTGCATTTAGAGGTATATATATATATATATATATATATACATTTAATGTTTCTTTGTATAGTATTTAACTTTGTCACGTAGATAACTGTTTAGTACGTTTAGCCCCTTAAGCCCTTTTCGAAAGTCCGAGGTACAATTCCAGTCAAGCATTGGGGGGTACCAGTGGTCGCCCACTATAGCACTAACTGATGTGTCCATTGTCCACCCCTCCTGTTTCTACGTTGTTCTGCGTCGGCTCCCGGAGGGCCACTCGAATTGATGCCGAACCTCGAATTCTGGTTCTTCAACAAGTTAAATATAATTGAAATTCAATAAATATAATTTGATTGGATTTCAATACTTCTAATTTGATTTAAGTTACATTTGATTGTAATTCAATACATTTAATTTCAATTAATGAATTTAATTTCATTGGAATTCAATCAATTTAATTTGATTGAAAACAAATGATTTGTGAACAAAACTTACATTTCAACAATTTTAAATCTTTTCAATTCAATGAATTTTATAGATATGAAAAGAGCAACAGATTCGATGTGGCTCCAACAAGCAAACAGACAACGACACACACGTCGTTGGAGCAAAAAAGCTACGACTGTTGTGGATTCCACAGGAGGGTGGGGGGGAGGAATATTTAAGTTCCAACAGGATAATGCATCGGTTTAAACACGTGACGATATGGCTTACTGCCAACGACAACCGCGTGGTCCAATGGAATGCCAGTCAGGTGACCTTAACCCGGTAGACCTTCGGAATAAACAAAACGCCCAAACAACTGCTGATCGACAAACAAAACTGCCGCTGTCTTTGTTTGGTATATGGAATGAGCTTGCGCTGCGATGTGCAGACATACAGTTTACAATTAAACGCATTTTACCCCAGCGACCCCCCCCCCCTCGCTTAAACATTTATAAATAGTGATAGTGTACATACCATTGTCTCCATTTAAATTGTGTCCGTCGTTTGTGGTCATTAAAAGTAATCAAGTTATTGGAACCAATCCCTATATGTATTATTATATGTAAGACACTTTATTCTGAAATCCAACAGATTCAAGTGATTGATACAATTTTATCTAATTGGCAGTAGCTGTTTACTTATCGTAGAATATCAACAATACCATCCAATATATAGTGTTATGGGTGGGTGGAATATTGATTAAATATTTAATGCTACATCTGGATAAAAGATATTCTACAAGATAATATATAGATATTATGTATTAAATATATTATGCTGTCCTTTAGTAGTGTTGCATTATATCATTGTTACATAACATGACAAAAGCTGCCAATGCGCTTGAATACAACACATATACCGTTGACATTGTTCGCATATTGTTCACACTTTGTTTCAACAAACTTCACATCATTAAGCAGACATTGTTCGCATATTGTTACACGTGATCCTGCACAACGGATGATCCCGTACTTAGTCACCATCCCGACGCGAAGCGTATCACATCGTCACTCCGTCACTCCGTCACCCCGTCACATCGTCACCCCATCACCTCGTCACCCCGTCATCCCGCCACCTCGTCAACTCGTCACCTCGTCACCCCGTCACCCCGTCACCCCGTCACCTCGTCATTTGTTGCTCTTGTGGAACTTTATCTGCGAGACGCCAGCTGTGACCGGGGCAGCGTGCCGCCCTAGCTCGTCTTTGGCGACTTCTTCGGTTTCTGTGGCAACGCGGGGGGCTGGGGCCGCGGGCCGGGGACATTGGCGTACATATTGCCGTCCTCCGGCGGCTCCGGCCCTGGCTCCGGGTCATTGTTATACACGGCCTCCTCGCGCCAGTCTCCCACCCAGGCATCCCGGTTGACGTAATCCCGATCCTGACCATCGCGCCAGTCTCCCACCCAGGCATCCCGGTTGACGTAATCCCGATCCTGACCGGTATTGTCCGTCGGGGGATCGGGAGGCGCTCGGCGGGTGGTCGGCAAGTCCCGTCCAGCGCTCCCGAAGGCGTCTCGGCCGCTGTCGTCGGCGTTCTCCATGTCGGGGACGCTGTATATGTCTCTGGCGATCGGCTCCGCGGTGTACCGGTTCTGGGACTCTTGACTCGCTTGACTCTTGTCCTGGTGACGGCGATGGGGGCGGAGCAAGGCGGAGAAACCTTTCGGCTTCTGTTGCTTCGACCTGGGTCCGTTGTCTCGTAGTGCAATCTCCGCGACCGTGGACGTAGCATCCCCTTGGGCTGGGGGCCTGGTGGCGAATCGGAGAAATACGTAAGTTCGGTGAGAGATGATATGAGATGATAGGTTAAACCGGTATTCCATCAGTTTAGTTGGTGTGGGTGAAGGGTGGAGGGGTATGGGAGCGGTGGGGGAGCATCCCAGACTCTTCCTTCAGAGCTTATGTGCACAGCCAGACAAGACCCGGCATTATATATGAACACACATCCAGGAAGACCAGGAAGGATGCAACACGCCACATCAGTCTATAATACCCACATACCAAGGTCATTTCTCGTCAATGGGAAGGTAAAACAGAGAAATGCATATATGTGCATCCTGTAACTAGGATGCTTGTAGCGTGTATGTGTCATTTTAGTAGACACCAGTATATATGTTCGTATATATGAGCCGATTTAGAGCTAGAATATCTCTACCGTGTGTCAATATGCCCTCCACAACCACATCCCAGCCCCCCCCCCCCCCCACACCCACCCAACATGCATAATATGCGCCCCTCCTCATCCACATCCCACCCCCCCACACCCACTCACCCAACATCCGTAATATGTGCCCCCTCCCCATCCCCACCTCACCCCCCTCCCCTCCACCGACCCACCCACCCTCGCTTGCCCTACCTGCGTTGACGCATCCTCCTCCCGTGCAGCACGGCAGCCAGGATTGCCAGGGAGACGACAACGAATCCCAGGAAGACGACGCAGGCCAGGAGCAGTGGCCAGATGATATTCGGATACTTGCCGGCTGCAGAACAAACAAGACGGACTTCACACCTCCGACAAAACCCCAGTCGGCGTTAGTAATTACTGATAACATGTGACTCCACAGCAGTACCGCCCCCTGGCGGAATGCTCTGCAAGCGGTCATTTAAAAGCAACATGGCGTCTCCGATTGGGAACGAGTATATGCAATACCATGGCACAGTTTGTTGTAGGCAACCGGTTTCTGGGCCTAATTTAGCTCAAACGGCACAGTTGAGACAGCTTAGACATCTAGGTACAGTTTAGACATCTAGGTACAGTTTATACATCTAGGTACAGTTTAGACTTCTAGGTACAGTTTAGACATCTGGGTACAGTTTAGACATCTAAGTACAGTTTAGACATCTAGATACAGCTTAGACGCCTAGGTCCAGTTTAGACATCCTATATTAATATCGCATTTGATCAACGTTTGGTGCATTTTCCTCAGCTCTGGCTGATCACATTAAAAATTGTTTGCATTTTTCGAAGTCAGGGCACTAACCTTTAGGCTTGGCGACGCCGGCCTGAGTGGTGACGGCGATCGTCGGCTTAAAGGGCGGGGTACCAGCTCCAGTAGCAGTGGGTGGGATACTCGTCATGACTGGACACATATAATCACTTGGGACGCATCCGGCTTTCAGGATCTGACCGGCGAGGTCGTCGTGTTCGTGACAACTGCAGGCAGTGCTGTTGGAACATAGGTGGCAGCACAGGGCCGGGTCCCTGATAGGGTGAGACATCCCGTCTGAAGGGCCGTCACCTGCAACAAGTAACATGGGGTTGATCACGAAGACGCGTTCAGTAGTAGTGAGGAGGTCAGTCAGTATGACACGTTGGGACACTGTGTGACACGGTGTCACAAGGTGTCACAAGGTGTCACAAGGTGTCACAAGGTGTCACACTATGATACGCTGTGACACGGTGTGACATGGTGATATGGTGTGACACGGTGTAACACGGTGCTGAATGCGGATATGTGATACAGGATAGCAAGCAACATATTATCTGCGACATAGCATGTCCCTTACTCACTCACCCCCCCCCTCCCCCCTCATCCTGTGGTTGCCACTCTGCGAACACCTTACCTGCCAGATAGGGCTTCCATTCGTCAATACGGAGAGCCCTGCAGTTGTCATGGTCAAAGATCACTTGCGTGTTATTGACCTCGTAGTAGCTACCGACACCGATCCCATAGGTCATCAGAGTGCCATTCTTTCTGGTGATAGCTGTGCTGAGCTGGGATAAATCCCCGTGGATTGTATGCGCATCCATCTTTTGGAAGTCACTGGACAGGAAGAGGACCTTCTTCCTGACCTCCGGTCTCACGTTGAAGAGGTCGCTGGCCATTTGTATCGCCGCTGGTCGTCAATAGAGAGAGAATGAGGTCAACAATTAAACATTCCAAGCTTGAGTGAATGGCTCACAGCGATGAACAGCTGAAGACTTATGTGGACCAGTTTGATGTGTTGGTTGGGTTTAAAGCGTTTTGCCCATCTCCACATACACCTAGAATACTTTGGTTTAGGCCTGATTTTTTGTATTTTAATTACAGCACCTACATAATATAACATTAAAAAAATGAAAAATGTATGTCCTACGTCCAAAATTGTTCAATGGGTCGTCACTTGGTCTGGAATTTCCTAATGGGATTACAGTTCTCACTCTGAGCAATATAATTTTCCGTGTTAAACTTATATTTTATTACATTTAGTCCCCCTAAAGTTGGAATTGTATTTCTCCAATTTGATGCAAAAATATGTGTCTTCATAATGAGCACAACATGATTTAACAAGTTACTATTTGGAACATCTGTCATTCCCAGTAAAATGTCTTTAACTGATAATAACGCGGTAATATAAATTCTGGCAACTACCTCTAACCATGTCGTCAATCTCTCCCAAAACATTCTTTAGTATTATGTTGAGTTTACCTGTTGAGATTATGCGTATTTTAAAACACATTTATTAGCTGGATTGTCCAAAATAGTTTTTGTCAAGGCCAAGTAGTGGAGGGCATGTTAGCTAAATGGAAGCGACAATTGCTGCGTATTTGTTGAAGTTGTTGATGTCTTCCACCTGGGCTGAATTTTGTTCGCTTCTCAATTTGGGAGGGGTGGGGGGGAGGGGGGTAGGAGACTCCTTGCTAACACCAATGGCGGATTTGTGGGAAGATCTACCAGAGGTGGTACACATTGACACAGGCTGGGTGGGTGGGGTGGGGGGTTGGGGTTGTGGCTGGGGAGGGGGCAAAACATTGACAAAGGCTGGGTGGGTGGGGTGGGGGGTTGGGGTTGTGGCTGGGGAGGGGGCAAAACATTGACACAGGCTGGGTGGGTGGGGTGGGGGGTTGGGGTTGTGGCTGGGGAGGGGGCAAAACATTGACACAGGCTGGGTGGGTGGGGTGGGGGGTTGGGGTTGTGGCTGGGGAGGGGGCAAAACATTGACACAGGCTGGGTGGGTGGGGTGGGGGGTTGGGGTTGTGGCTGGGGAGGGGGCAAAACATTGACACAGGCTGGGTGGGTGGGGTGGGGGGTTGGGGTTGTGGCTGGGGAGGGGGCAAAACATTGACACAGGCTGGGTGGGTGGGGTGGGGGGTTGGGGTTGTGGCTGGGGAGGGGGCAAAACATTGACACAGGCTGGGTGGGTGGGGTGGGGGGTTGGGGTTGTGGCTGGGGAGGGGGCAAAACATTGACACAGGCTGGGTGGGTGGGGTGGGGGGTTGGGGTTGTGGCTGGGGAGGGGGCAAAACATTGACACAGGCTGGGTGGGTGGGGTGGGGGGTTGGGGTTGTGGCTGGGGAGGGGGCAAAACATTGACACAGGCTGGGTGGGTGGGGTGGGGGGTTGGGGTTGTGGCTGGGGAGGGGGCAAAACATTGACACAGGCTGGGTGGGTGGGGTGGGGGGTTGGGGTTGTGGCTGGGGAGGGGGCAAAACATTGACACACGCTGGGTGGGTGGGGTGGGGGGTTGGGGTTGTGGCTGGGGAGGGGGCAAAACATTGACACACGCTGGGTGGGTGGGGTGGGGGGTTAGGGTTGTGGCTGGGGAGGGGGCAAAACATTGACACAGGCTAGGTGGGTGGGGTGGGGGGTTGGGGTTGTGGCTGGGGAGGGGGCAAAACATTGACACACGCTGGGTGGGTGGGGTGGGGGGTTGGGGTTGTGGCTGGGGAGGAGGGCAAAACATTGACACAGGCTGGGTGGGTGGGGTGGGGGGTTGGGGTTGTGGCTGGGGAGGGGGCAAAACATTGACACAGGCTAGGTGGGTGGGGTGGGGGGTTGGGGTTGTGGCTGGGGAGGGGGCAAAACATTGACACAGGCTGGGTGGGTGGGGTGGGGGGTTGGGGTTGGGGCTGGGGAGGGGGCAAAACATTGACACAGGCTGGGTGGGTGGGGTGGGGGGTTGGGGTTGTGGCTGGGGAGGAGGGCAAAACATTGACACACGCTGGGTGGGTGGGGTGGGGGGTTGGGGTTGTGGCTGGGGAGGAGGGCAAAACATTGACACAGGCTGGCTGGGTGGGGTGGGAGGTTGGGGTTGTGGCTGGGGAGGGGGCAAAACATTGACACACGCTGGGTGGGTGGGGTGGGGGGTTGGGGTTGTGGCTGGGGAGGGGGCAAAACATTGACACACGCTGGGTGAGTCGGGTGGGGGGTTGGGGCTGTGGCTGGGGAGGGGGCACAACATTGACACAGGCTGGGTGGGTGGGGTGGGGGGTTGGGGTTGTGGCTGGGGAGGGGGCAAAACATTGACACACGCTGGGTGGGTGGGGTGGGGGGTTGGGGTTGTGGCTGGGGAGGAGGGCAAAACATTGACACAGGCTGGCTGGGTGGGGTGGGGGGTTGGGGTTGTGGCTGGGGAGGGGGCAAAACATTGACACACGCTGGGTGGGTGGGGTGGGGGGTTGGGGTTGTGGCTGGGGAGGAGGGCAAAACATTGACACAGGCTGGCTGGGTGGGGTGGGGGGTTGGGGTTGTGGCTGGGGAGGGGGCACACATTGACACACGCTACAAGCATCCTAGTTACATGATGCGTATACATGCATTTCTCTGTTTTAATTTGACCTTCCCATTTTTTGGCAAACGCAAATGTGCCCCATTGTGCACACGACCCCCCTCATCTCACTATATATCCAAAGTGGACTAAACGCCAAGAGCATTCCGATCCCAGCACATTCCCCCTCCCCCCCCCCCCCCCACCCCGTACACACATTTTACACAGATACTGGATCCGCGGCCCTGTACACTGACCTCGCATCCCGTTGTTTCCCCCATCGTTCTCCACTGTGCTCGGCACTTGTCTCTCGAACAACCCTCCTCGAGCGAACAGCTCACAGTTGTAGATCTCCCGAGTGTCCGTTATCAGATCCAGATTGACTGTCGCGGATCCGGTCACCGTGACCACCGCCAGGCGGCTGGAGTTGGCGTCCGCGGTCGGTCCGGTGGGGATCTTCTTTAGCACAATGCTCCTGACCAGATCCTTCACCTTGCCAACGTTTTTTTGTCCGACGCTCTCAGAGCGGTCGATTACGAACACAGCATCCACGGGCCCCGAAAAGTCATACGTACACGTCTCTCCACCCGCTGGACACGTCATCAACAACAACGATGACGTCAGCAAGAGGGCGGCCTGTAGGTGGCGCTGTATGTTGGTCCGTGCTGGCGCCATGCTGAGCGGCGGTCCACGGGGGGCGGGGGAGTCGCTTACGTCAGCCTGCGGGAAACATCGTGGACTACAGTAAATACTAAAAGTGAAAATACTAAAATACTAAAAGTAATACGTGAGACGCGTCGAAATGATGTTTCTCGCTAAGGTGGAAAAATGACCTGAGAATGCGATCGTAAAATACTGGTGTGATACTTGACGCGTCCGTGTTCATTTAAACGGCAAATTTGATTTAACAACTACTGACAGGATATAAACTACGTCAATATTTTTAATATTCAAGAATAGACTGGTATAGCGAGCGAGCAATGATACCAGAACTATTTTTGTTGAAACAATCCTCCTCATATTTTGTTACCCAATCGACGTAACTGCCACTTGTGGGCAATGAGCTTCCCTGAACAACAAGTCACTGCCACAACGGAAGACGAGCCAAAAACTGGAGCCACGATCGAACCCTGTAGCGTAAGTGTTACATCAAGTGGCCTTTTTATGCGGAGTTAAACTTACCGAGGTGTACGTTACAAACTGAGCTAAATATATATAAATTTCTACTCGTAAAAGACAAAGAGCACACAAACTATATTCAGATTTTGTAATGGAGATCATATGTAATTCGCCCCAAAATACATACCAATATTTTCCTATATACCCTGAAATGGAGAAGTAAGCCTGAGTTGCGATGAGAGTGGATACAGCAGGCTGTGGACCTCACAGCTGTGTATTGTTGATGTCGTACTGGAGGGTTGTCCCAGTGACGACACCCTTCATTAGGTCCAGCACACAGAGTTTGTTATAAGCTGCGGCTTCTGGCATAAAGTTGCAACAGGACGTGCGAACAACTTCCATCTGTTGCTGGAGATGTCGTTCTTTTACTTATAAGAGGTAAGCGGTCGTGCCTCCTTTAAGAACTCGAGGGCAAACCAAGCTGAAGGGCATCCCGGCATTCGTGTTGTTAAAGGTCCGGTTTCAGGAAAAGGCGACGTCACCACTCGCAAAACGTGGTTAGAAGCAGGACAAAGAATTGGTGTGGGGTGAGTTAGCCTAAGTGAGGTGGGACGGGGTTGGCGTTAGGTGGGGGAGGGGGGGGGGGGGGTGACAGAAGCACGATGCATGCCGTATATAGATGTCCAACGTCCATGATAAATGGCCGCTCGTGCTGTCTGTCAAATGCAAAGCATAACCACGGCACGAAGCACGAGGCAGTGAGAGCGGGCCGCACGAGACAGTGGGAGCGGGCCGCACGAGACAGTGAGAGCGGGCCGCACGAGACAGTGAGAGCGGACCGCACGATGCAGTGAGAGCGGGCCGCATGAGGCAGTGAGAGCGGGCCGCACGAGGCAGTGAGAGCGGGCCACACGAGACAGTGAGAGCGGGCCGCATGAGGCAGTGAGAGCGGGCCGCACGAGACAGTGAGAGCGGGCCGCACGAGACAGTGAGAGCGGGCCGCACGAGACAGTGAGAGCGAGCCGCACGAGACAGTGAGAGCGGGCCGCATGGGGCAGTGAGAGTGGACCGCACGAGACAGTGAGAGCACGAGACAGTGAGAGCGGGCCGCACGAGGCAGTGAGAGCGGGCCGCACGAGACAGTGAGAGCCGGCCGCACGAGACAGAGAGAGCGGGCCGCACGAGGCAGTGAGAGCGGGCCGCACGAGTCAGTGAGAGCCGGCCGCACGAGACAGTGAGAGCGGGCCGCACGAGGCAGTGAGAGCGGGTCGCACGAGGCGGTGAGAGCGGGCCGCACGAGACAGTGAGAGCGGGCCGCACGAGGCAGTGAGAGCGGGCCGCACGAGGCAGTGAGAGCGAGCCGCACGAAACAGTGAGAGCGGGTCGCACGAGACAGTGAGAGAGGGCCGCACGAGACAGTGAGAGCGGGCCGCACGAGACCGTGAGAGCGGGCCGCACGAGGCAGTGAGGGCGGGCCGCACGAGGCAGTGAGAGCGGGACGCACGAGACAGTGGGAGCGGGCCGCACGAGACAGTGAGAGCGGGCCGCACGGGGCAGTGAGAGCGGGCCGCACGGGGCAGTGAGCGCGGGCCGCACGAGGCAGTGAGAGCGGGCCGCACGAGACAGTGAGAGCGGGCCGCACGAGACAGTGAGAGCACGAGACAGTGAGAGCGGGCCGCACGAGGCAGTGAAAGAGGGCCGCACGAGACAGTGAGAGCGGGCCGCACGAGACAGTGAGAGCACGAGACAGTGAGAGCGGGCCGCACGCGACAGTGAGAGCGGGCCGCACGAGGCAGTGAGAGCGGGCCGCACGAGACAGTGAGAGCGGGCCGCACGAGACAGTGAGAGCACGAGACAGTGAGAGCGGGCCGCACGAGGCAGTGAAAGAGGGCCGCACGAGACAGTGAGAGCGGGCCGCACGAGACAGTGAGAGCACGAGACAGTAAGAGCGAGCCGCACGAGACAGTGAGAGCGGGCCGCACGAGGCAGTGAGAGCGGGCCGCACGAGGCAGTGAGAGCGGGCCGCACGAGACAGTGAGAGCGGGCCGCACGAGACACTGAGAGCACGAGACAGCGAGAGCCTGCCGCACGAGGTAGTGAGAGCGTGCCGCACGAGACAGTGAGAGCGAGCCGCACCAGACAGTGAGAGCGGGCCGCACGGGGCAGTGAGAGCGGGCCGCACGAGGCAATGAGAGCGGGCCGCACGAGACAGTGAGAGCAGGCCGCACGAGACAGTGAGAGCGGGCCGCACGAGACAGTTAGAGCGGGCCGCACGAGACAGTGAGAGCACGAGACAGTGAGAGCGAGCCGCACGAGACAGTGAGAGCGGGCCGCACGGGGCAGTGAGAGCGGGCCGCACGAGGCAGTGAGAGCGGGCCGCACGAGACAGTGAGAGCGGGCCGCACGAGACAGTGAGAGCACGAGACAGTGAGAGCGGGCCGCGCGAGACAGTGAGAGCGGGCCGCACGAGACACTGAGAGCACGAGACAGCGAGAGCCTGCCGCACGAGACAGTGAGAGCGGGCCGCACGGGGCAGTGAGAGCGGGCCGCACGAGGCAATGAGAGCGGGCCGCACGAGACACTGAGAGCACGAGACAGCGAGAGCCTGCCGCACGAGGTAGTGAGAGCGGGCCGCACGAGACAGTGAGAGCGAGTCGCACGAGACAGTGAGAGCGGGCCGCACGGGGCAGTGAGAGCGGGCCGCACGAGGCAGTGAGAGCGGGCCGCACGAGGCAGTGAGAGCGGGCCGCACGAGGCAGTGAGAGCGGTCCGCACGAGGCAGTGAGAGCGGTCCGCACGAGGCAGTGAAAGCGGGCCGCACGAGGCAGTGAGAGCGGGCCGCACGAGACAGTGAGAGCGGGCCGCACGAGACACTGAGAGCACGAGACAGCGAGAGCCTGCCGCACGAGGTAGTGAGAGCGTGCCGCACGAGACAGTGAGAGCGAGCCGCACCAGACAGTGAGAGCGGGCCGCACGGGGCAGTGAGAGCGGGCCGCACGAGGCAATGAGAGCGGGCCGCACGAGACAGTGAGAGCACGAGACAGTGAGAGCGGGCCGCACGAGACAGTGAGAGCAGGCCGCACGAGACAGTGAGAGCGGGCCGCACGAGACAGTTAGAGCGGGCCGCACGAGACAGTGAGAGCACGAGACAGTGAGAGCGAGCCGCACGAGACAGTGAGAGCGGGCCGCACGGGGCAGTGAGAGCGGGCCGCACGAGGCAGTGAGAGCGGGCCGCACGAGACAGTGAGAGCGGGCCGCACGAGACAGTGAGAGCACGAGACAGTGAGAGCGGGCCGCGCGAGACAGTGAGAGCGGGCCGCACGAGACACTGAGAGCACGAGACAGCGAGAGCCTGCCGCACGAGGTAGTGAGAGCGGGCCGCACGAGACAGTGAGAGCGAGCCGCACGAGACAGTGAGAGCGGGCCGCACGGGGCAGTGAGAGCGGGCCGCACGAGGCAATGAGAGCGGGCCGCACGAGACACTGAGAGCACGAGACAGCGAGAGCCTGCCGCACGAGGTAGTGAGAGCGGGCCGCACGAGACAGTGAGAGCGAGTCGCACGAGACAGTGAGAGCGGGCCGCACGGGGCAGTGAGAGCGGGCCGCACGAGGCAGTGAGAGCGGTCCGCACGAGGCAGTGAGAGCGGGCCGCACGAGGCAGTGAGAGCGGGCCGCACGAGGCAGTGAGAGCGGTCCGCACGAGGCAGTGAGAGCGGGCCGCACGAGGCAGTGAGAGCGGGCCGCACGGCCGTACTGAGAGAAGCAAATTTGGTCGCCGGAGCAGAAGGTTTTGGTAGGCTTTATTTCCTTGCGCGCCTGTTCGCTGTTAGGTATTCTGTGTTATGTCGACCGCGGCTCGCTAGGACATGACTCGATGGCGTGTGTAAGTAAGTAGGCTGCTTTAACCACTTAGGAAATAACCAACTAGAAGGCAGCACTGAATCTGTGCACACATCTCCCGAGACGACGGCAATCTCAACGACTAGCGTGTTGGTTAATATCAATATATAGGTCAATAATAAATATACTTTGGTCTGATGATAACGCATGAATTGTCAAGACATTTACCTGATCAGTGTCTTGCTGTTCCAGACGGACGTGAATCTCCACAGCTCGGTGACAGTGCGTCCTCGTGACGCTTCCGTGGGTCACTGCTCACTGTAGCCGCCTCGCTATCCCTGCTTGGACGTGGGAGTCGTCCGGTACACACTATAAGGGTGGTCACGGCGTCCTCAGGGCCTGCAGAGTGGGTCTCATCTCTGTCGTCGTGCTGTCCATAAACCCTTCAGTGTTCCTAAAACTTGCTCCCCCTGAGGCAGCCTTGGTGTGGGCGGACGGCTGGGATGTTTGTGTGGGGGTACACCAGTTTTCGGGGTGTGTGGCGGGGTGGTGGGATATTTGTGTACGGGTGAAGCGGTCGGGGTGCGGGGCGGGGTGACGGGGGAAGGGGACTATGGGGATAAAGCTGCCGAGGGGTTAGGTGGGGGTGAGTGCCATGCATGACACAGCAACACGTTGGTGAAAGAGTAAACATACTCTCAACATACATATGCAACCGGAGTAGAACGTTGAAAAAAAAGCTGGGGTGGGGGGAGGGTGTGCGGGTGGCTGTGACGGGGGAGGGGGGCGGGAGGGACAGGATTTACCAACTTCTGTCCATTTTTTTTTGGCAGACCAGGAAGTTATACTGCCAGATTCTTTTGTTGGCATATTGGGCGATGTAAGTAACCTACATACATACACCACTGACATGGTGGACTGGGCACTGGCGCTGTAAGTAACCTACATACACCACTGACATGGTGGACTGGGCACTGGTGCTGTAAGTAACCTAGACACACCACTGACATGGTGGCCTGGGCACTGGCGCTGTAAGTAACCTACACACACCACTGACATGGTGGACTGTGGGCACTGGCGCTGTAAGTTACCTACACACACCACTGACATGGTGGACTGTGGGCACTGGCGCTGTAAGTTACCTACACACACCACTGACATGGTGGACTGTGGGCACTGGCGCTGTAAGTTACCTACACACACCACTGACATGGTGGACTGTGGGCACTGGCGCTGTAAGTAACCTACACACACCACTGACATGGTGGACTGTGGGCACTGGCGCTGCAAGTAACCTACACACACCACTGACATGGTGGACTGTGGGCACTGGCGCTGTAAGTAACCTACACACACCAATGACATGGTGGACTGTGGGCACTGGCGCTGTAAGTAACCTACACACACACCGCTGACATGGTGGACTGGGCACTGGCGCTGTAAGTAACCTACATACACCACTGACATGGTGGACTGGGCACTGGGGTTGTAAATAACCTACACACACCACCGACATGGTGGACTGTGGGCACTGGCGCTGTAAGTAACCTACACACCACTGACATGGTGGACCGTGGGCACTGGCGCTTGAAGTAACCAACACACACTACTGACATGGTGGACGGTGGGCACTGGCTCTGTAAGTAACCTACACACACCACTGACAAGGTGGAGCGTGGGCACTGGCGCTGTAAGTAACCTACACACCACTGACATGGTGAACGGTGGGCACTGGCGCTGTAAGTAACCTACACACACCACTGACATGGTGGACTGTGGGCACTGGCGCTGTAAGTAACCTACACACACCACTGACATGGTGGACTGTGGGCACTGGCGCTGTAAGTAACCAACACCAACGACAGCTACGTCACCAAGGGCATGGCTACGTCACTAAGGGCATGGTTACCTCACTAAGGACGTGGCTACCTCATTAAGGCCATGATTACCTCACTAAGGAAGTGGCTACGTCACTAAGGGCATGGTTACCTCACTAAGGGCATGGATATCTTACTAAGGACGTGGCTACCTCACTAAGGGCATAACTGCGTCACTAAGGGCATGGTATCTCACTAAGGATGTGGCTACCTCACTAACGACGTGGCTACGTCACTACAATAACCTACACACACCACTGACATGGTGGACTGTGGGCACTGGCGCTGTAAGTAACCTACACACCACTGACATGGTGGACCGTGGGCACTGGCGCTTGAAGTAACCAACACACACTACTGACATGGTGGACGGTGGGCACTGGCTCTGTAAGTAACCTACACACACCACTGACAAGGTGGAGCGTGGGCACTGGCGCTGTAAGTAACCTACACACCACTGACATGGTGAACGGTGGGCACTGGCGCTGTAAGTAACCTACACACACCACTGACATGGTGGACTGTGGGCACTGGCGCTGTAAGTAACCTACACACACCACTGACATGGTGGACTGTGGGCACTGGCGCTGTAAGTAACCAACACCAACGACAGCTACGTCACCAAGGGCATGGCTACGTCACTAAGGGCATGGTTACCTCACTAAGGACGTGGCTACCTCATTAAGGCCATGATTACCTCACTAAGGAAGTGGCTACGTCACTAAGGGCATGGTTACCTCACTAAGGGCATGGATATCTTACTAAGGACGTGGCTACCTCACTAAGGGCATAACTGCGTCACTAAGGGCATGGTATCTCACTAAGGATGTGGCTACCTCACTAACGACGTGGCTACGTCACTAAGGGCATGGTTACGTCACTAAGGGCATGGTTACCTCACTAAGGGCATGGATACCTTAGAGAAAGCGCTTCGGTTTCAACTATGAAACTTCCCTCCAGCATTTTAGGACCACCCTGTTAGTGTAGGACAGCAAGTAGTTTATGTAAGCAGTAAACCTGAAACACTTTACTTGGAGAGTAAACATTAATTACTTTGCGTACGCGTTGAACATGAGGCGATTTAATTCAGCAGTAATACTTCACTAAAGGCGGGGCTACCTCATTAAGGACATAGGCCACATACCAACCCACACAACATGGCAAGACCTCTGTCTATATAGGGGGCGGGAGGGGGGAGGGGGGGGGGTGGCTGATACCCCACTCCCAGTTCACGATTATTTTCCTCATTCCCAGTTCACGGTGAAATGAAAGGCCAATCCCCAAGCCCCGGAAACGCAAATACCCCTTGCACCCCGCCCCCTCTATATGGGACGATGGATGTTCTTGGTGTTCGTCCTTTCAGAGTCGGACCCAATAGTGCAGAATAAAACTGTCTTGCACAAAACACAACCCATACTTCACACATGGATGACACCCCACGTGAACTTCATTGCGGAAGTACAAATTGTATCAGGTGAAACGTTTGTGGAAGCGCGTAGCTTGGCAAATGGTATTTAGGCTAGACGCATGCGCAAGGTGATGTGTCTGGACTGATCCTCAGAGAGTGCGTCTCCTTTATCAAGGTGAAGAGTTGACATTGCCTTATTACGCTGGTACCGCCGCTCACACTCATACAAGGGAAGTTAGAGTCTCGGAACCAGGCTAGTGCCCTTTTTCACAAAACGCGATGGAGGGGGGGGGGAGGAGGGGGCACCTGCCTAACATCACAACCTACGCACATAGGGGAGGATTTGTGACAAACGGTACAAAACTTACGCGTCCATATGAGGAAAACTAAACACATTACATATGCGTGCATTTTATACCACGTTTGCAGAGGCGACTGAAGTACATCCCTCCACATTAAATCGGTTGACCTAGCTGTGCTTACACATTAACAGGGGCCTGGAAGGGGGGGGGGGGTGGGGGGGCGGTATTTAGTGTCGATTTATC
The DNA here is from genome assembly GCA_964019135.1 of Arenicola marina. NCBI lineage: Eukaryota > Metazoa > Annelida > Polychaeta > Arenicolidae > Arenicola > Arenicola marina. The sequence continues at coordinate 43,818,821 of OZ025254.1, read as the reverse complement.
AAAATTCTCAGCGTCGAAAGTCAATTTTTCACGACGTTCCGTGTCGTGTTAATAAAAATCTGTGTCGATGTCGCTTTTTTAGATCTCAGTGTCAGAATTTGGGGGGTCAATGTTGAATGTCGATTTTTTCAATATGCCTGTGCCACGTGTCGCCATGTATCCCTTCCAGACCCTTATTAATAAGTTAGTTATTCTGACTGGCTCCCTGGACCAGTTAACCCCATATGCAGAAGGCGGCACCGTTCACCAACGACACATTTAGAGTTACACAAGTTACAACAGTTACAGGGGCTAGAGTGGCCGCGTCATCCAGGAAGTTAGCACCACTTATTGTTCATTGTGAAGGGATCCTCTATCGTTTCGCCCACGACCGCCAGGGATTTTTTTCGTACTGTCGCCTATACCTGAATAGATGTCTCGAGAGATATCACCGCTGTCTTTCATCATCACAGCGTGGCGTCACTACTACTGCCAGCTACTGTGCCATATGATGTGAAGAAAACAGACCCGTAGGCCAAGGAGGGGTGGCGGGGGGGGGGGGTGATGGAGTGGGGGGGGGGTGCGGGGTTGGGGGGGTGGGGAGGACCGGACGGAGGGAAGGATTCGCCCGAGCTAAAGCAGTGCTATCAGTAGTGCACGAGGCTTCTCTCGGCGGCCACTAAGGCACGCCTGCAGTAGTTACCAGTATGTCAGGGCAAAATCGCGTTCCCACTCATACTGCCTCCTCTAACCACTGTTTTATAGGCGCGTCATAACCAAACTCTTTCGTGGTGTTTCCGAAGTAGTTTTAGATCGCCACAGAGGCGTTGCATCATTTCATGATATCATCACATATTTATCCTTTGTGGCAATCTTAAACTACTTAAACACAGCTCTTCCTAGCCTTCGTCAAGTGGGGGTGGATGTTAGCTCCCCTTCTGTGGTTGTATCGACATACATACAAAGACCGCGTTTAATCAAAGCCAATACATTTGCATATTGCAGGTCAATATAGAGTTCAGACAGGGGGATAAACTAATGTCCATAGATGGCGTCATATATCTTTGAAGTTGGATGATTGGGGGGGGGACCGGGAGGTGGGGGGGGGGGCAGCAAATGCATGGTGTCTGGGAGCAGGACCTATTCTATCAATAGAAAAATGTACACTAGGACCCAGTGGTGGATCCAGAGAACGGGGTCCTGGGCGTCCGTATCCCTCCCTTCTTGCTGCTCGAGGAGGACATATGGCATTATCCAATGCATGGCAGGGGCTGATCTAGAAATTTGAAAAGATAGGGGTTAGAGACTTGTAATCGGGGGGCGGGGGGGGGGGGGGGGTCCACACTTCGGATAGAGACTGGAAAACGGCAATCTTCCTCAAAAAGGGACACCGAAAATATGTCGATTTTAACAGTCCTGTGTCACTTGACGAGAGTGCATTATAAAGGGGGGGCGCAATTGTAAAGGGGAGCGCACTATGGAGGGGGGCGCATTATAAAGAGGGTGAATGATAAAGATGGATGTATTATAAAGTAGGGTTCATTATAAAGAGGGTGCATAATAAAAGGGGGTGTAATAACAAGATGGGTGCAAAATAAAGGGTGCAAATTACATGTGGTGCATAGTACAAAGGGGTGCATAATAAATGAGGGTGCAATAGTAAATGAGGATGCATAATAAAGGGGGTGCATTATAAAGAGGGGTCCACAAAAAAAAGGGTTGCATACTAAATGGGGGTGCATGATAAAGGGTGAGCATTATCGAAAAGGAGCATTATCGAAAAGGGGGCATATTAAAGGGGTAGCCATTATAAAAGGGATGCGTTATAAAGGAGGGAATTTAACATGGAATATATTTTGCGTTGAAACAGTGGGGCTGTGCGGGTATTTTAAAAGTGGTGTTTTGCTAACATAATGGTGGGTCTTTGTGGAAGATATAAAGACCATAACCCTCACCCAAGTCACGATACGAGCCTGGAATACATTAATACAAAACTAGATACTTTAAGATCTCAAGTTTCAGCTATTCATGTTTCGAATTTTTATAGCTTCAGGTTGGTTATTGTGAAAAATAAGACTACATGGTAGTAACGTAAAAAAAAGGTCGGTGCTTGTGTGGCTGACCTTAACTGATGTTTTAGCAGCTCTTCAAATTTGTTATGTAAGACACAAGCGCCTTTCTCCTAACTTGTGTACCTCCCACCCAAATTTTGCGAGCTACTAACATCAGTTACGTCAGCCACACATGTACCCACGAGCGCTCACCTCCTTTGGCCATAATCAGTGCTGTGTCCGTCAGCACACGGCGGCCCTATGTGTAATATAACCAAGCCCAACCTTTCAAGACATATTGTCTAAAATGCAAATAATAGAAATGCAAACTAAACACAACAAACTCGAAGAATAGTAATATCGAAAGGACATCACAGATGACTACACAATGACAGATTTGTTACGGTTTTACGAGAATTGACATTCAGCTGACATACTTCCGCCATCTATGGTTGACCGTATTTGCAGCTACGGGCCGCCGCTGGCTAGGGTTAGCCTAACCCTAACCTTAACCCTAATCCAGCTACGGGCCGCCGCTGGCTAGGGTTAGCCTAACCCTAACCTTAACCCTAATCCAGCTACGGGCCGCCGCTGGCTAGGGTTAGCCTAACCCTACTCCTAACCCTAATCCAGCTACGGGCCCGCCGCTGGCTAGGGTTAGCCTAACCCTAACCCTAACCCTAATCCAGCTACGGGCCGCCGCTGGCTAGGGTTAGCCTAACCCTACCCCTAACCCTAATCCAGCTACGGGCCGCCGCTGGCTAGGGTTAGCCTAACCCTAACCCTAACCCTAATCCAGCTACGGGCCGCCGCTGGCTATTTTATTACGTTTAATCAATAGTTTATTAGTGCAAAAATTATCTGTTTTGTAATTTCGACATTCATTGCCTGCTGCCTGCACAAGGTCCTTAAAACTATGCAACGGATCTGTGACGTAGTTTCGCCCCGCCCTTTCGCAGGAAAATAGTTGAAAAAAAAGCATGTGCTCTCCTTTTTTTCCAAAAAGGAGGGCACAGTCACTTTTTCTTGGACAGCCTCACCAGCCCCCCCCCCCCCACCCCGTCCCCCCATCATTCTGCCTTAAACTGTCTCCGCTAGGGCCAGCCCCCCCCCGTCCCCCGTCACTCTCTGCCTTAGACGGGGTGTCTCCGCTAGGGCCAGCCCCCACCCCGTCCCCCATCATTCTGCTTTAGACTGTCTCCACTAGGGCCAGCCCCCCCGTCCTCCGTCACTCTCTGCCTTAGACTGTCTCCGCTAGGGCCAGCCCCCCCCCCCCACCCCCACCCCTTCCCCCATCACTCTCTGCCTTAGACTGTCTCCGCTAGGGCCAGCCCCCCCCCACCCCGTCCCCCATCACTCTCTGCCTTAGACTGTCTCCGCTAGGGCCAGCCCCCCCCCCCACCCCGTCCCCCCATCACTCTCTGTCTTAGACTGTCTCCGCTAGGGCTCCATAAAATGGCTGTTGTCGCCTGCTGCTGGATCCGCCAATGATTTACTAAGAATAAGTGACTACGGTTGTGTATTATCAGGTACATGTCACGAACTGGCATCATATAAGGTTTTATGGGGGTATATAGCCCTATGGGTCGTGCCAGAGCTGCACGACTTAGGGACTGACCAAGGCAGATCTGGTGAGTCATGGTTTACGTCCTTATAGCTGTTCGTTTTCTTTTATTGAGGGTCTTTGCGGTCATTCGTTAAGTCGTGACTTGAGGGCAGCAGGCAAATCTCACTGATGCATGGGTGCTATTTACCTAAAGCGAGCTAATAGACGACGTCGCAACTCATTCTGATTCTGATTATTCCACTGTGAGGCGCCACTGCATGTGCAGTGCATTCTGGGTATTATCTTTGCGTCCTTGCGAAATGTCAAAATTTCGTCATCGCGTGACAGCATATTGTATAGACAATTAAACATGCGACATTGTCATCTATGCAACGGGAGCGTCTCTCTAATATAGATGTAAGTTAACGATACTCATTGACATTATACACGCCTTGCCAATAAACTGTAAATATGGCATTTATCTCCATAGAAAAAATATAAAGATAACACCAAAATATTGCGGGTAACTCTGTGCAACAGTCACGCTGCCTGACAATGCCCACGAGCATTTCATGGTGATTGGGGCTTACACATCCACAAATATTGACTACTCTACCGGTTCTACATCATAGTGCGGTGCCCGGGGTGGGGTGGGGAGGGGAGGGGCCGGGAGAGGGGGAGAGGGAGGGGTACGGGGAGAGATGTAGATCAAATGTAGGCTCTTGTGGAATCCCGTCTGTAATCGGTTGACGAGGGTTGAAAGACCACCATGGTTGCCATGCTACCATGCTTACCGTGGAGACGGCCTGTGACGTATGAACAGTATTATCGGTTATGGTTGGTGGTTCCGCACGTTGCCGTGGCAGCCTATACCGTAGCCCTGTCCTAGCCGCACCCGTAATGGACCGATCCAGGCTGTCAATCATTCACTGACGTCACTGTCGCTTTTATCCAATCACGTCATTGTCAATTTCATACTCACGATTAAAGGGAAAGGACACATGGATAGGTCTATTAGCCGGTAAATGTTCACACCTGCACGCCCACTTCATGATAGCTGTCGTCACAATGCACCCGAGTCGCCCATGTGCCCTGAGAAAAGCTAACATAAGCACAATGCAACCATCATGCAACGGCGCCGTTTGCAGAATCGGGTGACGCTGTCGTTGGTCTGAATGAGGTCTGAGCTGGGTCACACCATAGAATAGTAGGTATGGTGTCCAACAGTTGTCGAGTGCGTTCTAATGGGCCGGCCCAACCGGCTGGTGAATGATTCGAACCCCCGTCTATGTTTGTGCGGAGATAAATATGCCATGTCATTCTTCGAAATGGGTACCCAGGGAGACATGACTCCTCTCTACCTTGAACCTTCCCATTTTCGCGCTATGACCGGCTCGATAGCTCAGTGTGTTGATCGCATTGCGTGCACTGGCCACTCAAGAGCTTAATGGCACGTGGATCGATGTTTCGAGCCCCGCTGTGGCCATGTTTGTGTATCCGCAGGATAAAGATCCCATGTCCTTCTTCGTAAAGAGTAGGGGTACCCCCGCGGACATGACTCCACTGTTATTCCCTTCCATTCCACTGACGCGAAATGACCCAAAGTGGTTAAATGGTAAGGTTTATTTAAAAAAACAACAACAATAGGCCCGAGGCCCTCGTGTTGGCAACAAATACAAATAGAAATAAATTAGTGAGTCGACATATGGTCTACAGTTCACTGATGGTTTGCCGCTCATGAAAGGCTTCTCGTACATACGCTACTAGGCTGGTCAAAACAACTGGACTGTTACTGGCCAGTAGCGAGTAAAACTTTTGTATATTTGGACGTTGTGCGTAAAATCTCGAAATAAAGCGATCTCTCAATGCAACATCCTGCCTGCATACAAGGACAAAGTGATACTCGTCGTCTCCTAAATTACAAGTTATGCATAATCTCTGCTCATGGGGGAGCGGTTTGGGCTTGTGCCAGCTTCCGGTCTCCGAACGCAAGCGGTTAAAGCAGCCTGCATATATACCACCCACCAAGCCAGTCACGAGTGCGTTATGACTCGCTCACTGTTCTCTCAGTCGTGGTGTGGATCACGCTTTGGGGAGGGGCCAGGGGTTCCGTTCCTCGGGAATGGTTTTTGTTATTTTATCGTGAACTGGGAATGAGGCGAATAATACTTCGTGAAGTGGGTATATACCGACCGGCGTGATCAAGGATTTTCTTTAATCGTGAACTGGGAATTTTAATACTAAATAACCGTGAATAGGGAAATCAGTTATTTATGTTTTGTATTCGTCCTCCTTATGTACACTGGGAGTTCTTCCTTTTAACTTCATCGTGATCTGGGAATAAATACATTTATTCTGCCTGATATAGGAATATGGCCCCCCTTCCCCCCCCCCTCCCCAACCCCCACCCCCAACCCCCCTCCCTGCTTAGGATCAGTCAGTACTTGGCTGTGATGGGATCAAGAGCCTCACGGCTATATGACCACCGAACCTCGTAATGATTCAGAATATTTCGAAAAATAAGTTCCCAAAAAATGTATTGCTAAGCAAAGTACATGATCTTTCATATGCCACAAAACAAATCTGATGCCTCATGATCATTATGGGTAATGTGGAAATACAAGGTGTAGAAAACTTTAATTTACTCGGGGAAATCATTGATAGTCGTTTAGGGTGGCATTGCTATACTGATCATGTCTCCCTTCAATTGGCTAAACGAGTCGGAATGCTCAACTTGCTCAAATACACCTTGTCTTCTGTATTCAACCACCTGTTTAAATTATGTTATTTTGCTATGGGGCTATAGAGCAAACAAGGTCTTAAACATGCAAAACAATTGGAATAATTACTTTCAGCCCATACAATGGCCACACTGAACCACTATTCAAACAGTTGAAGTTATTAGGCATAGATGACTGCAGAAAATGCAAATCTTTTACAACCGATCCCATGATAAATTATCATCCTATTATTCCAATATGTCACTTAGACAAAGTTCAGATATTCATTGGCATAATACAAGACACAAACATAAGCATATTGTAAGCTCTATGAGGCATGAGTATGCTAAGCGATGCCTAAGAATTAGCCTCTCTGTTACCATGAATGAACACTTCCATCTATAGTTAACGACAAAGTCTTCACACATAACTTGATTGGGTTCACCCTATATTTAAAAAATATTTGTTAAGACTATACAGTAATGTATGGTTTATTGCTCATTGTCAGATTTGCCATCGTGTACCGTAATCCTCTATATTTTGTGGTCAAATCTATTACTGTATGTTTCATTTTGATCGCTTATATTTTGCAGTAATAGACAGTAATATCTCATAATATTACTCGGACTAAATGACATTCGCAAAGATTTTGTAACCATTTTTATGAAGAAACTAATTATTCTTTAGCTCCGCTACTTAATGTATTGAATATAGCTCTCAATTTCTTTGGCCTATGAAACGCTTGTAATTAGCAGCAGTCCCAAACTACCTTGTCAATTGTTTATATTTACCGGTATATATATATATTAATACATATATAGATATATATATTTATGTATTCAGGTGGCTCCCATGATAGCGACATACCTGTGTCCTAATGGGAGTCTCCGGGCCAACCCTATATTCATGTACTGTATGATATGTATTACATTTCTTGGTCAAATAAACGAATTCTGACTCTGACTCTAAGCAATCTAAGCTGAAAGCACGGCAACCATTTGCCAAGAAAACTATTTCGCACGCAGACTGCAGACTGTGAGCCTATGGCGAGTGAGAAACATGAACTTCCGTCCAACGACTTTTCGCATTTTTGTTCAGTTATAATGTATGGCTTTATCCTTGCTTTTTCTTGACAAGATTAGTGGGTTTTTTTGGGGCGTCGCCGTTAGAGGAGAGTGCAACTTGCCGAGCGCCACCTTGCGGCGGAGATTGACCCCTACTAAGGTCACGTGGTTTATAGCGTCTCACAGGGACAAGTTCGTCGGAGGCTGCGTGAAACAATCACGTCATTACCTGGAAGTCCTCCTCCTCCCTCCCTCTCTCATCCCTCCATCATTACCACAATGTGATCTCAGTAGTTATCACAATGTAGCCTCTGTAGTTATCACAGTGTAACATCAGTAGTTATACCACAATGTAATCTCAGTAGTTGCCGAAATGTGACATCAGTAATTACCACAATGTAACCTCAGTAGTTATCACAGTGTAACATCAGTAGTTACCACAATGTGACCTCTGTAGTTATCACAATGTAATCTCTGTAGTTATCACAGTGTAACATCAGTAGTTACCACAATGTGACCTCATTAGTTACCACAATGTAACCTCAGCAGTTATCACAATGTAACCTCCGTATTGTTATCACAATGTAACCTCATTAGTTAGTTTAATGTGCAAGGAACCATGTTACTATATTTAGCATACATAATAAACATATGAATAATGACACACATATCGATGTTTATGGTGGACAGGTGTGTGGAGACATCCTGTAATCCTAAAAACAGCTGCAGAGACTTTCCAAGTTTGTCATCCATATTTTTCATTAGTTGAGATGACAATTACGCACTGAAGTCCGTCCCTGAAAGAAAACAGACTGGAACTAATTGCGCATAGAATAATGAAAGATGAAACAATCTTGGTTGTTTTATTTGTAAATAATGGGACCATCACAGAGAAGACACCGTAGGAGCTAAAAGAGACAATACGATATGTCCCAACACAAACAGTCGCATAACGAGCGGTCTATTTAACACTAATATGGATATCCTTCCGCCAGTACAGGGCATCGACTGGCAACTGCACCTGGTAGATCGTTTCAAACATACGTTGATTGCGGGTAAGAAAACTTGCGGAGAGCAGGGACCCTATTTGCGGGAAAAGTAATCCGTCACTCGCGCTTAGCGGTTCTGTTTTGCTGTCAATTACACAGAGTGGCACGCCGGGAGAGTTCTGTGGGCGACGTTCGTACATGTGAACGCCACTGTCTAGGAACGGTCGTTGGGTTTGTGATGATTAGTTTCTTTTTCTACTATGCTCCTACTAAAAGCAGGTCTTCAAATACGAAGAACACAGGGAACCAACACGAGGAAATGATTGACATTCAGCCGGTACTCAGCCGGTAGGTTTTAAGTAGGTCCATTTGGAAGATCCATTTAGTACGAGATTTTTTAATGTTCCAGTAATGTTGGACACGTTCTTCGGCGTTTTGCGTCATTAGTTACCATGATACAGCGGGGATCCCTAGCGGGGTCTGCCCAGTGCGAACATATACATAGAAAAAGAAACCCATGTCTAGTGTTAACTTAATGCACGGACAAACTAATCAGTAAAGATGTTCATGTTCACTTCCATTTTTACGCACATACTCGGCTTCAGTTCCTGTGCGGCAGAATATAAGAATAAGAAAGTTAGAGAAAAACTTGCAATCAGAATATTCAGCTGCAAATCCCCATTGTGTAAGCTGAATCTTGTCTGGAGTTGAGACATTGTTTCTCAGAAGCTGTCTTTGCCCCGGCCTTCATAGAGGCGACACTCAGCTCGCTCTCTTTGTAGAGCATCTTTCTGATGTTTCCCGTCCTTCAAATGGTGCATTTAAAAAGGTAATTTCTCACTGGGTCCAATGGCGACAGAGAATCAGTCATCTTGGTTCATTGGCTTGATTGCTTTAAAGCAGCCTACTCACATGCGTCATCTGTGCGTCATTTTAGAATCAAAACTAAATTATGATGCATAAGTTTTATATCTTGTTGAGTCTGCAAAACCACAATTTCAATACAAAATTGAGCGGTGTCTTTATATCGCGCGTGGACGTCCTAGCGTGCTGTAGTTGACATCACACAGAATACCGAACAGCGAACAGGCGCGCAGGGATATAAAGCCGGCCACCAACTTCTGCTCCGGTGAACAAATTTGCTTCTCTCCGGATAGCCCAAGGTTTTCAGGATTTTCAATTCAAGACAGAATATACTTATCTGACACGAAGAAGAGGTTGGTAATACAAAACATTACAGAACATATTACTTTCTCACCCACCTTATAGACTGAATCTGAGTGCATTAGAACGCCACAGAAAGCGCTGTCCGCTTGATGGCGATGTCAATCGAACGACTAATGCAAGTCGCTCTTCACTTTGTATTAGGCCGCTGGGTCAAACCTCCGGCCAGGGCGGTGGGGCAAACCTCTGTCCAGGGTGGTGGGTCAAACCCCTGGCCAGGGTGGTGGGTCAAACCTCCGGCCAGGGCGGTGGGTCAAACCCCTGGCCAGGGTGGTGGGTCAAACCTCCGGCCAGGGCGGTGGGTCAAACCTCCGTCCAGGGTGGTGGGTCAAACCTCCGGCCAGGGCGCTGGGTCAAACCTCCGGCCAGGGCGGTGGGTCAAACCCCTGGCCAGGGTTGTGGATAAAACCTCTGGCCAGGCTGGCCGGTCAACCCCCTGACCATGGTGGTGGGTCAAACTCCTGGCCAGTGTGGTGGGTCAAACCACTGGCCAGGGTGGTTGGTTAATCCCCCGGCCAGGGTGGTGGGTCAAACCCCTGGCTAGGGTGGTGGATCAAACCCCTGGCCAGGCTGGCCGGTCAACCCCCTGACCATGGTGGTGGGTCAAACTCCTGGCCAGGGTGGTGTGTCAAACCCCTGGCCAGGCTGGCCGGTCAACCCCCTGACCATGGTGGTGGGTCAACCCCCTGGCCAGGATGGTGGGTCAAACCCCTGGCTAGGCTGCCGGGTCAAACCCCTGGCCAGGATGGTGGGTCAAACCCCTGGCTAGGCTGCCGGGTCAGACCCCTGAGCAGGGTGTTGGGTCAACCCGCTGGCCAGGCCGCTGGGTACTAGCACCGACCCCGTCTCTATGCAGATCACGGTCGCTGTGTTTTATAATGGGATTGGCAGGAAACGACGTTGCAGTTCGTTTCCATACCATCCTCATCGATACCTCTCCGCATCAGGCGTTGGCCCCACATGTCGTTTGGTGTTTTTCTTGCTTAGAAGTTCATGGATAAAAATACATGGGGTAATAAATGAATCGTTGATGAACTAGATGGAAGAACTCTCATGTCAAACCGGTATATGTGGTGTATTCAAAAATGCAGGAGACTAATGAAGGCCACGGTCGGAAGTTTTTTTGTGACAATAAGTAATCGCTTTTGCCATAAAACAACAATAAAATTCTAGTTCGCAAGGAGGGAATGAAGAGGCTTATTCGCGCACACCCCAGAAGCTTCCCAGCGATTGACTCTCCGATGACGGGTCATCAATTAAATATAATTAATGGGAAAGATGGCAGGAGGACAGAATACAACATAACTTGGTGGCTTTGATGAATGCGTTTGACAATAAATTGCAATCCTTTGCCACATGCGGCGAAGAGTGCGGTTGGTGACAGCTAAAACGTTCGCAGCCGGCAGAATTCGAACCTGCGCGGGCAGAGCGGGTGTTTAGGGCGAATCATCTGACGAAATTTCAAATATTAAGACATGTCGATGACCAGAAAAATGCGCGCCCCTCGCAAAAGATAAATACGCTTGCACAACGCCATCAGCACTGCCGCACGACGCCCGCACCACGCCCGCACAAAGCCCACTCTAACCCAGCACCACGCCCGTTTAATTAAAAACATATGAAAGACATATTCAGAAAAATGAATGTGACCGCGCGGGAAAGAAAAGTAAAGGCCATTTTTGGATAATGAACATCACCGTCTTACTTTGACCATCAACGTTACCGCAGTGAATCTATTGCCATGGCTCCGCATTAGGTGGTGCCCAAGGGACAACGACTTGTTGGGTGACGCATCTAGTTTCTTAGCTCAGTTTTGCGAAAAGCAGAGCCCCCATGCGGCGAAGTTTGATTGAACTATAGACAGTATTCTACATTCCGACCGCGGCTTTCATCCCCCACATGAATGCATCACGTATACTGGCTTGAAATGAGAGTTCTTTCTTCTAGGTATCTGGTTGATGTATTTCCCTGTTTTATAGGTGACACTCAAGGCAAGAAAAGAACGAGAGACATTCAACCTTTCACCGTGGTGATACGTGTCATTCGGAGATATAGAGATGGGGATAGGGTGGAACAGAGCAGTGACACGTTGTTTCATCTCTTTGCGGTTGTAAAACTGGCGACCTTTATCTGCATAGAGATCAAGTAGGGCGCTAGTACCCCCCATCCTGGCCAAGGATTTGACCCAGCGACCTAATACAAAGTGAAGAGCGGGCTTGCATTAGTCGTTGGTTTGGCTTCCTTATTATTAGGCAGAGGCTATACAGTGGTTGAGACCTTAAAGCAATCAGGCCAATGAAGTAATTGAATGCATGGTAAAACAGCGATTTTGCATGCCGCTTCCCCAAAGTTTGGGTCCCCAAAGACAAAGTCTTCCGTGAAGCCATATATATCGTCTCCAATAAATATTAATCTTATACAAGGCGGATTTGCCAGTTTAGATCTTTTCGTGGCCCGTGGCTGTCTAAATTCGCTCTCTTGTTCCCTTTAAGTAACACACGGAGATACAGAAGCCGCACACGTGCGTAACATGGAACAGGGTTTTCATCCCAATCGACTGATTAGTTTGATGTATTAAACTGGCAGAAGACACATGTCTTTACGCTGTAGACGCTCGCACGCAGAGAACGCCACTTCAAGAGATGCTCACTGTCTCACGGCGAATAACGACGCAAGGCTTTGATGGTTTTTAATTTTCATGGAACACGGCAAAATGCTGTTTAAATTTACCTACTAAAACATTCAAGTATCGGCTGCATGCAAGCCATTTCTTGGCGATGGTTCGCTTTGTTCTTCGCATCTTTGTCAAATGAACTGATCATGGCGAACCCAACGACCGTTCTTAGACAGCGGCGTTCACGGGTACGAGCGTCGCCCAAAGAACGATCCCGGCATGCATCGGGCTACCGGCGCCGACCACTCTATATAATTGACAGCAAAACAGAACCGAGGAGCGCGAATGACGAATTACGTTTCCATTATTTTTTTTTTAATATGATTTATTTCCATAATGGTACAAATATAACTACAATATTGAACATAGTCCACAGGGGAAAACGCGTGACAAGCTTTTAATAAATAATAAGTCATAAGTAGTAGTCAGGATTCTGCAAAATGCACCTCGCGTGGGTTTTTTTTTCAGCTTTGAAATCTGTTCAGATGAATGTTGCTGATGTTTTACTTTAAAACTTTCTACCACGTAATAATACCTTATGACGTTCCATATTCCACTTACATGCGGTATACGCTGAGCCCATTTGCAATTATATAAATACTTTTTGACAATTATTAAGATATGGTTTACAAGTGGACCACAAGTTTGTAAAACCGCCCCTAACATCACATCTTTAATAAAATAAAGGTCCTGACGTTATATTCGGTGTTCTCGTCAGGTAAACGTTTCAAGTCTTCCCACAATGGTTTTACTATTTGGCAGTGGTAAAAAGGTATTCAAGAGTTTCTAAGTCATTATGACAAGATCCACATCTATCCGAACTTACAATTTTACACATATATACATACTGTTTTGTAACACAAGTTCTATGAAGCATTGAAAATTGAATACTTCTCATCCTTTCGTCTACAGTAGCGGTAAGAGGTAGTTTATGAAGTCTACGCCAATCATCCCTTGCAATATATACATCTAAACGTTTTGCCCATTTCTCTTCGTTATTATAATTGACATCCAGCGCATTAACTAGCGACTTATAAATGTTGTTACACAGGCGCTTTCTACCCGTGACGGATATTAAGTTATTTCTGCTTTCCATTAACTGGTTCCTCCACTCTCTGGGAAAGGAGTGAATCATACCATAAAAGTCTGCAAAATTTATCTTAATGCCATACTTACTTCGTCCAAGCCTAATGGATTTCCATCATCACTCATGACATCACTTTACACTTTTCCAAATAAATTCGCTCTTGCTTCTATTTATGTTCCCATTGGTCATTAAATAGGTGTTCCATAAGGGGTATTCTAAAATTATAAGTTCACAGTGATAAACTTGTTTATAATGTTTCCACGACTTAAAAACGTCAGCCTTAAATGTATTGATCGCCTTGGTGTAGACAGTCAATGATTTCAAATCAAGCTCCCAACACAACACTTTTTCACTGCATATCGTTTTGCAAAACGAATCTTGCCAAACTCCCTCATGCCGGATAAGCTTTTTCACCCACGTTATTTTTAAAGCTTGAAACATTGCATGAACATGGGTTAGATTAACTCCTCCATTTTCCACCACTTGTGCCATTTTGTTAGGTAGAATCTTAGATCTTTTTTCATTCCAGACGAAGTTCCGTATAGCAATATTTACCTTATCAAAATAATACTTTTCCGGCATAGAAAGAGCTGACATTACATGTATTAATTTTGGCAGGACCAAGGCCATCACCACAGTTACTCTTCCCCGAATGGATAAATTCCGTTTGCTGTAAATACTTAAAACCTTCTCAAACTCTGCGAGCTTCAAGTTATAAATGACTTCTACCATCTTTTTCATGTCGACGTTAAAGTATATGCCTAATAGGTTTCCATTAAATCTAGTTCCTGCTCACTAAACGTCTTTTTGGCCCACTGAACTTGTTCTGGGCCTGTCGATGTGCGGTCTCAATAGCTGTCGGGGGTGTAGAGCGGGGGGGGGGGGGGCAAGGGGAGGGAGCCCTAAAGCTCCCCACACTATGAAGACGTCCGGCTTGACCAGCCCTTCCTGTCCGGACCCAAGTTTTCCCAGTGGTCAGGACTTTGTATTGCTCCCCGCCACCCCGCCACCCCAATTCCGAAGGGATAATCTTTTTCTTTCCATCACTCTGTCAACTTTGGCAGGGGATTCTGTAACGTCTCGTCCGTTATAGTTAGCAGAAGACAAGGTCTTTACGGCACTGCTGCTACCTCATTACCACACAGTATCACGGCGAATCGCGCCACAAGGCGCTGATGGACGTGCTCACCGGGCTGGAACACTAGAACACAAAATGCACAGTCAGCCGCATCTTGCGCTCTCTCGCCGGACCTCAGTTTTAGGATGCACCCATAGCCGTGAGATCTGGCAACATTTGACAATAAATTACAATCCTTTGCCACATGTTGCGAAACGTGCGGTTGGTGACAGCTAAAAAGTTCGAAGCCTGCACGATTCGAACCTACGCGGGCAGAACCGATTGGATTTCAAGTCATACACCTTAAACACATCTAGTTTCTTAGCTCAGTTTTGCGAAAAGCAGAGCCACCATACGGCGAAGTTTGATTGAACTATAGACAGTCTTCTATATTCCGACCGCGGCTTCCATCCCCCACATGAATGCATCACGTATACTGGCTTGAAATGAGAGCTGGTTGATGTATTGCCTCATTTTGTACATGATATGCAGGGAAAGAAAAAAAGAGGGACATTCAACGTTGTTGTGGTGATACTTGTCATTCGGAGGTATAGCGATGGGGATAGGGTGGCGACCTTAATCTGCATAGAGAACAAGTAGGGTGCTAGCACTCACCACCTTGGCCAGGGCGTTAACCCACCGACCTAATGCAAATGATAAGCGGCTTGCATTAGTCGTTGGTTTGGCATCCCTATCAAGCGGACAGCGCCCTCTGTGGCGTTTCAATGCACTAAGAGGCAGATGCTATACTGTGGGTGAGACCTTAAAGCAAGCAAGCCAATGAACGAACAGGACGCAGCCCTCTGTCGTCATTGGATCCAGTGAGAAATGAAGCTTTCTGTAATATACCGTAGTTGCTCGATTAAGCGCCCCTGTTTGAATAAGCGCCCGTTTGAATAAGCGCCCGGTCAATGAGACACACAAAATAAATAAGCGCCCGGGCTTGAATAAGCGCCCGGGCTTGAATAAGCGCCCGGGCTTGAATAAGCGCCCGGGCTTGAATAAGCGCCCGGACTTGAATAATGCATTACGTTCTTTGCAATGCGAGGTATTATACAATTACAGCTATAGTATTTGATATAAGATTATATTAAAACTGAGACAGGGCTGATAGCCCCCTTGTGCTGGCTTCCTAACATCGCGGATGAGTTAATATGAAAGAAACTGTTTTCGCTTGCTTGTCTTTGTAATATCCTTCTACTGATTTCTATAGGTAGGGGTGGACTTCGCAATAGTGATTGTGTTGTGGACGAAGGTGTTATGTGGGATGGGGTAGGGGTGCGTAAAAGTGTCGCGGCCTATGCTTGTTCAATTAAATGGCTTCCTCACAGATAATCGTGTTCAGATAAAGGAAACAATCTGTTGCACTGAAGGTGTTAGGTGGGGGGTAGTAGGGGGCGGGTAAAAGTGGCGCAGCTTCTCATGATTGCACACATTTACCGTAACATAAAAGACGCAGTTGTTCGCTTGGATACATTTTTTTAAATTGCACTTAACAAACAGAGTTCACCAGTTGAGGATGAAGATGACGATAACATTCCTCTTGCCGAGTTTCGCCTCCGATGATGTCATGTTACATAGTCAATAAACGCATTCACAAAAAAAAAATTCTTGTCAAAATCGTCACAAAAAATTATGAAGCGCCCGGGTTCGAATAAGCGCCCGTTTGAATAAGCGCCCGGGGAATTGTATGCTCGAAAAAAATAACCGCCCGGGCGTTTACTCGAGCAACTACGGTACGTGACGATTCCAAAGAAGTAAAGCGTCAAAAATGCTCGTCTGAATGGGCAGCGACTGTAGAAGCAATGTATGCATTGTAAAACAGCGATTTTGCATGCCGCTTACACAAAGTTCGGGTCCGCAACAACAAATCTTCCGTGAATCCATATACATCGTCTCCATAAATATTAATCTTCTACAAGGCGCATTTGGCAGTTTAGATTTTTTCATGACACGCGACTGTCTAAATTCGGTCTCTTGTTCTCTTGTAACACACGCAGATGCAGAAACCGAGCACGTGAGTAAAATGGAAAATGGTTTTTGATGACAATCGACATATTAGTTTGATGTATAAAGCTAGTAGAAGACACGTGCCTTTACGCTGCAGACGCTCGCAGTCGGATGAGGCCATTTTGTTGATGTTTTTCAATTTTCCTGAAAAATGGCAAAATATTTTGCAAATGTACCTGCTGAAGTATCGGCTGTATGCAAGTTATTTCCTGACGATGGTTCGCTTTGTTCTTCGCATCTTTGTCAAATGATTTGATCATGGCGAACCCAACGACCGTTCTTAGACAGTCGCTATCACGGGTACGAGCGTCGCCTACAAAACTATCCCGGCATGCATCGGATTACAGACGCCGACCATTCTATACAATTGACAACAAAACAGAACCGCTAATCGCGAATGACGAATCACTTTCTATTAAATCTAGTTCCTGCTCTCAGGGCGTCTTTTTGGTCAACTGAATTTGTTCTTGGCTTGTGCGATATCTCAATAGCGGCAGGGGGGGGGGGGTGAGGGGCGGGGGCCCTGAAGCTCCCCACACTATGAAGACGTCGGGTTGTCTAGCCCTTCCTGTCCGGACATAAGTTTTACCCGCCACCTCAATTCTGAAGCTGTTTACTTCCGTTCGTCGCTCTGTCAACTTTGGCCGGCAATTCTAACGCGACTCGTCCCTACCTTCTACCTCACGCCCAGTACCACGGCGAATGGCAAGCACTGATGCACCAGGCGCTGATGGACGTGCCCATCGGGCTGGAACACTAGAACACGAAAAACACGGTCAGCCGCGTCTTGCGGTCTCTCCCCGGATGTCAGTTTTAGGATTCACCCATAGCGGTGGGATCTCGCGAGACGAACTTTCAGCAAAAGTCAACAAAATGAACGAAAACCTGGCGGTCGTCTTCAGCACTACAGAGGGGACTGCATGCACGAGGCAAAATATCTAGTAGATTGGTAGATACGAAGCGACTTATTTTCGTAAGCCAACGAGTTGTATTAATACTTCCACAATGAACGTTTGCCTGTCCTGCAAGAGGTGTTCTTGTTTGTTTGGAAACACGGGCTAGTTATGGAATCTAATAAATATTAGTATTGCCGTTGTGTATTAAGTATATTGCCCCGCGTGTATTGCGTATTGCCCTCGGGTATTGCGCATGGCCCTATATGTAATGCGTATTGTCCCTCGTGTATTTAACACCGTTTGAGTGATGGTTTTTATGATAAATTTTAATGTAATCGCGCTTTTACGATCAGTTGCGTTGAAATTGCGCCATCCTAAGTCAATTATTAAGTTCGTTACCGTAACGGTTGATTCTATAGCGCTTTTCTCGGCCGAATATTAATGGTATTAATGTAATATTAATACAAAGAGTGATAATGAAAGTATAACAATAGTATTAATAGTGACGTGCGCCTTGTGAAAGTTGCTAATGAAATAATTTAGATACGCTACCAAGGTCAAATTGGTTAACAAGTGATAATTATCAACTTTCATAACGAAGTCTGGCTGAAAATAAACTTATCATCGAAGGAAAAGTTTACTACGTGGATACGGTTTCAACACTTCCAAGTAGCTGGCTGCAGGACTTTAGAAAATGAACTTTAACTGATTTTGAGATGCCCCCCCAAAGCTGCATGTGGGTACTCGCTTTACTCTTGCAACACGGCATTAACGATTATAGCGGTCGATCAACATACTGACACAGCGAGCTTGTAAATTTCACGGTGGACCGAAAACGACACCTTTATGTGCTCTCCCGTGTCGCAGTGTTATTGTATTGTACTTGCATGTTGTCCACAGTGTGGCGATGGCTGTGCCGCGAGAGGGGTGTGTGTGAGTCGTAATTGGGCGGTGAATTGGTATTACATAGGCCTACGGGGGCTACACTCAGCTGTCATCAAGTAAATGTGATTGTGAACGCGGAGAGTGCTCTGACCCAACCGCCCCTAGCTGTACCCTACGCTTGTCAGTAGTACGGCACTGAGCAATTTTTCTTTCATTTTTTTTTCTAATTTATATATTTTTTTTTTCTGAATATATGTCCTTTATATTTATAAGCATGTTCTGTGCGCTATATCGGTATCATCTGACATACTATGTACAAATAATTACAGCACTTGTTGAATCTGCACAGGTTACATTAAATGCGCCTGCGTTCCTGTGTTTAATAATTATTTATCGTGATAGATCCAATCTCAATATGTAGCCTGAATGTCCGCGGGTTGGGCTCCCCGCTGAAGCGAACAGATGTTATAAGTTGGCTAGATGAAAAGAAATTCTCTATCTGTTGTCTCCAGGATGTCCATTTTGATAAACGCACACAAACCACGTTGACGGACGAATATAACGCAGAGTTTAGTGTAAATTCACCATCATCGCGTGCACGGGGAGTGACGATTACGCTCAGAAATAATTTCGAATATCAGATACATGCAATTGATAAAAACGATGATGGTAACATGTTAATTGTAGACATTACGGTGTGCGGCTATAGATTGACTCTTATTAACATATATGGACCAAACAGAGATACTCCCGCGTTTTACGAAGAATTACGACACCGGGTTGGAAATTTTGAAAACACTAGTATAATCCTCTGTGGTGACTGGAATCTCGTTTTAAATCATGAGATGTATACTATTGGTTATAAGCATGAAAACAACGTAATGCTAGAAAGAATGTGCTTAACTTGATAGAAAATCTGGAGTTGACGGATTATTGGCGGGTTTGTCATCCAAAAACGCGTCGGTTTACGTGGACTAACCAGCAACGCAAAGCACAGAGAGCCAGACTAGATTTCTTTTTGACTTCGACAGATAGAAATGCCATGTTAAGAGTACATGATATACTACCGGGTTATAGAACTGATCATTCACTCGTCGTTATTAAAGTAGACTTCCATCAAGTGCCTAGAGGTAAAGGATATTGGAAGTTCAATACTTCTCTACTTAGAGATCAGGAGTACTGTAAAATTGTGAAATCGTGCATAAGTAACACCGCGGAATTTTATAGTGGTAATTTAGATGACCAGATGTTATTTGAAATGATAAAGTTGGAGATCCGTGGAAGTACTGTAAGTTATAGTAGTCACAAAAAGAAATCATCGACACTGAGAGAAAAGTTTCTGGAAGCACAAATTGCAAAAATTGAGTCTGAAACCGGAATATGTGATACAGATAATTTAGATGCATTAAAAGTAGAACTGCAAGAGTTGAGACAATCAAAGGTGAGAGGTAACATTCTTAGGTCCAGGGCAAAATGGTATGAAGACGGTGAGAAGGCAAGCCACTATTTCTGTGGGCTGGAGAAGAGAAATTATATATGCAAACTGGTTAGAAACCTGGTAGTAAATCAAGTCGAAATTGTTGAGCCGACGGAAGTCCTGAACGAGCAAACGAAATTTTACTGTAATTTTCTACGCAAACGCTGACAATGTAAAAGCAGATGACTTTATACATCGTTTTTTAAAGCCCGCGAATATCGCGCGATTAACTGATGAACAAAAGGGAATGTGTGAAGGAAATATCACTCTGGAGGAGGTTAAAGTGGTCATGAGAGGCATGAAGAATAATAAGTCTCCTGGTCCCGATGGCTTTCCGGTGGATTTTTATAATTTTTTCTGGGAAGATATAGGTGTTTTTCTGCTCAGAAGTTTGCAACACGCGTATAACACTGAATCGCTATCAATTACACAGAAACAGGGGGTTATTACATGCTTACCCAAAGGCGACAAGCCACGGGAATTCTTAAGGAACTGGCGGCCTATATCGCTGCTGAACGCAGATTTTAAAATATTAACAGGTGCCTTGGCAAGCAGAATGAGACAAGTACTGCCAGATGTTATTAGTACAGACCAGAAGGGTTTCTGAAAGGTAGATTCATTGGGAAAAATACCAAATTAGTTTACGACATAATGGATTATTTGTTAAGTAATAATAAGTCTGGTATGTTACTCCTGGTAGATTTTGAGAAGGCATTTGATACTTTGAGCTGGGAGTACACAAATAAGGTTTTGGAAGCATATGGATTTGGCCTGTCTTTTATCAAATGGTTCAATATAGTATATAAAGAACCAAAGAGTTGTATTATTAACAACGGTACTATGTCTGAATGGTTTACACTAGGCAGAAGGTTGTAGGCAAGGAGATCCGCTTTCTCCCTATTTATTTATATTAGCCATCGAGCCTTTAGCGATGTTCCTAAAATCAGATAGTTCTGTGAAAGGTATTACTATTAAAAAAATTGAATATATTATTGGTCAATATGCTGATGATACATTTTTTATGCTGGACGGCAGTGAGGAATCCATAAGACGTGTGTTAAAGATTATGGAGGAATTTTATATTTGTTCGGGGGTTGCGCGTGAACGTCGATAAAACAAAAGCCATTTGGATTGGGAAAACAAATCGCGTTATGAGAGTATGTACGGATATCCCACTGGAGTGGGGCGAGGAATTTGTTTTGTTAGGTATTCAGTTTAGTGCTAATTTGGACCGGATGATCGCTTTAAATTATGATAGGAAAATAGAAGAATTCAATAGAATTTTGAAGGTATATGGAAAAAGGAATTTGTCTCTTAGGGGTAGAGTGACAGTTGTAAAATCACTGGCCTTACCAAAGCTTGTACATTTAATGTCTGCGCTTCCAACACCAGGCCAAGCTTATATTGATCAGCTCACTGGCGCTATCCGCAAGTTTATCTGGAGAAATACGACACCTAAGGGTTCTACGAGCAAAATGTGCCAAGGGATAGATTCCGGATGTATGGGCCTCACCCATGTCCCTTCGTTTATTAAAGCACTGAAAATCGCATGGATTAGTAGACTAGTAAACACATGTGGTACCTGGCAAGATTTATTTTGTGAAACGATTTGCGAAGAAAAGAAATTATGTTGGGAAGTAGACCCCCAGTCTACTAAACTTTTGTGCAAGGTCTCAAACCCATTTTGGGCGGATGTCTTCAATGCCTGGTATCATTATCGAAATTCGCAAGGTATATCTGAAACTGAGATACTAAAATACCCAATATGGAACACACATTTCTTGACAAATACTAACATTTTGTCCAGGAAGAACGAATTTTTAAGCAAGGGTTTAAGGTATATAAGAGATTTAACGAATGACAGCGGAAACTTACTAGGTTGGTTTGAGTTTAAAGAAAGATACAAGGTTGACATTAATTTTGCTGATTTTTATGGTCTTATATATTCGTTGCCCCGCGACTGGTGACTAGCTTGTAACCAAGATGAAGCGCTTGCTAACGATAGTAGGAATAGTCGTTTAGATGAAATGCAAAAAGAAAAACGTGTCTGCCATTATGTTTATTTGAGACTAGTGCATGTACTCCCGTTTAACTGTGTTAATGAGGCCAAATGGCAAAGGTTTTTGGATTGCAGCATGTCAAATTTAGAATGGCAACGAATTTACAAGCTTTCTTATAATTGTACGATTGATGAAAGATTAAGAAGTTTTCAGTTGGATATATTGCATAGGATAACAGCCACAAATGTGTTTTGAAACGATGCAAGATTAAGGATATAGACCGTTGTACTTTCTGTAATGCTGAACCAGAGTCATTAGGGCATTTTTTCTTCGATTGTCCATGTATACAACCACTTTGGGAGAGATTGGCAACATGGTTAGAGGTGGTTGCCAGAATTAATTTTGCTGCGTTATTATCAGTTTAAAATATTTTACTGGGAATGACAGATGTTTCAAATAGTAACTTGTTAAATCATATTGTGCTCATTATTAAGAGATATATATTTGTATCAAAATGGAAAAGTACAATTCCAACTTTCCAAGGGGGCATAAATGCCATAAAATCCAAGTTTCACACGGAAAGGTATATTGAGTCACGGCTGGAATCACATTAGGAAATTCCAGACGAAGTGGCAACCCATCCAACCATTTTTTTTGACATAGGAGATATAATTTTATGTTAATGTTATGTACATTGTGCGTGATGTAACTTTATCATATGTGCTGTAATTAAAAAAAAAAAAAAAAAAAAACTTTCATGACGCTCTCAGCAGCTCATTGTTCATGCGAAATAGTCTACTGTGCAAGCTCCTCGTCTTCTTGAGGCATTTTAGACAATACTAGGGTACTCGTAAACGAGTTAACGTGGTAGGGAGTAGTAATGAAGCAACATGACGTGATATTCACATGCCAAACTGGAACTGTTCATTTTGCTCATGGCTGCTTATTACGGCAGATCTGACACGGCGTCAGACCTGGTGCGCACAGTCGCGAGCTCGGCGGTTAATAAAATCCCTCAAATATTTCAAAAATATATTTTGGCGAGGTGCAATGAAAATCGCCAACACAGACGGTTCACGGAAATTTTTTATGAACAAATTTCGGGAGCGGAACCTTGATATGCTCTCTGTGTGTCGATTTTCATTGTTATCCCTTTAATAAAACGACTGAGAGGATTATATATACTTCTACTGGGTCCCAAACTCATCAGGTGGCGCTGTTAACAAGTGCCATTGGTGAGCTTCGTCAGCACAACGTCTTTCCGGGCGTAAAAGTTACGTCAGCGTCCCTTGATGACCTCTGTGTTTAGAGGTCAGCAGACGGCACGCGAACGAGCCGAGCTTTCATCGGAAGCGAATGATCATCATTACGCAGCGATAACGCGAGTAACTTTAATTTTTACAGCGGCATTCCCACCATTTTCAGGCGAGGCAATCGAAAAACAAGTCGCAGAATAACTAAATAAATAACCCAGCCATACAGTAAATGTCTGCCCCTTGGGGCACAGGAACAACGCATTTCACGGCCTCCCTTGCTCACCATCCGCCCCCGTATCTCATCCCCGACCGTGTCACACCCGCTACCGTGTCACACCCACCCCCGTGTCACACCCGCCACCATACCACACCCGCTCTAGTGCTGGTTGAGACCGCCACAATGACGTTACCAGGGAGACGGGCATCTCTGGGAAAGACCGCCAAGTGGGACGCCGATTCCGATTCCTCCCCCTACCGGCGCAAAACCACAGCGCTATTTAAAATGGCGAAAGTAGTCATCATTTGTCGTTAGTTCTGTATGCAAGGGTCCATCTAGACAACAAATCTAACGACAAAACACGACACGAGCGACTCGTGGATTCGTTGAAGGCGGGAGAGCACGATGGCGACCAAACGAACAGTAAACCGACAATAAAAACTCTGCCGTGAAGACGTGGATTCCTTCCTGAGGGATTGCGTGTTCTCCACCTGAATAAATTTACCTTCAGCTGTAAACACGTGACCCAGAGCGCATCGCTGAGCTACCAACGTAATTACTAGAAGTGGTATTTCAGAAACATTCCGCATGGTGATACCAAATCATGGGGATTATTGATGGCGAATCGTGATACTGACTGGGGATGTCCTATGCGGGACATTCGCAATTGGCATCCTTCTGTCGATATTATGATCAGGAGTATGTCCAGTAAATAAGACTAAACACCGATGGAACATTTGTCAGATACACTTATAAATATTAACAAAGTTATTTGTAATATACTCTATCAGCGATATGTATATTACCTGGTATAACTGCATAATTCCTGTGCCGTTATCAAAATGTAAAATGCATTGTAGCATATGTGATAGTTAATAAGGCTTTGTTTTTAAAACTATATAAACGTGATGAGGCGACGGCTTGCTTTGCCTGTTTGCAATAACAACACAGACGCACATCATGCCGCGACTCTTTGTACTATGGAATTACCGTGAACAACAAACATAAGGAACATGAAATGATAATGCTGGAAGACATCTCCTGCTAGGTCTATAAAAGGGAGTTAGATGAAGCTTACGACATATGACCATCTGCTGAGCCTGCTTGCGAACTGATGCCCGTCCCATATACGGGGACACAATGTCGTGTTCTGCTCTAAGCTCATCTACCATATAGCGATGATATAATATGACGGCTGCAGTGTTGACACCACGGCCCGCTGGGCAGACTCGAGGCTGGTGTGGATCGGATGAGGCTGCTGCCTACAGCAATAACACTTCGCTGGCTTCAGTCGGTTAGCTTTGAGGTGGTCGGTCGCGGTAGTGTCGCACCAAGACCCTTGCCCAATATGTGACACTTCCATGGTTTCTTCCTCTTTGCTAATGCGGTTGCCGTCAGGGTGTCTGAAAGGGTCAGGAGTGAGTAGTAGGGACGGAGTGAGTCATTCCTTCACGGTGAGCAGTAAGTCACACCTTCACAATGAGTAGCACACCTTCACAATGAGTAGCACACCTTCAGAGTAAGCAGTAAGTCCCACACGCGCAGTGGGCAGTAAGTCACACATTCACAGTGAGCAGTAAGTCACACCTTCAGATTGAGCAGTAAGTCACACATTCACAGTGAGCAGTAAGTCACACATTCACAGTGAGCAGTCAGTCGCACCTTCACAGTGACCAGCAAGTCACACCTTCACAGAGATCAATAAGTCACACATTCACAGAGATCCATAAGTCACACCTTTACAGTGACCAGTAAGTCACACTTTCACAGTGAGCAGTAAGTCACACCTTCACAGTGGGCAGTAAATCACACCTCCACAGTGGGCAGTAAGTCACGCCTTCACAGTGACCAGTAAGTCACACCTTCACAGTGAGCAGTAAGTCACACCTTCACAGAGATCAATAAGTCACACATTCACAGAGATCCATAAGTCACACCTTCACAGTGACCAGTAAGGCACACCTTCACAGTGAGCAGTAAGTCACACCTTCACAGTGGGCAGTAAATCACACCTCCACAGTTGGCAGTTGGTCACGCCTTCACAGTGAACAGTAAGTCACATATTCACTTCACATATTCACCCTGCATCTGCATCTGGGGTTGACCGCCTCAGGCCCTTAGCCAATATAAATGGGCCATTATCTCTAAATGGCTTGTTTAGTTTCCGCTTCCATTTGTGTCTGATAGAAGCCTTTATGAAGCCTTTGTGGACGCGTTGGATATATCAGACCGTATAGCAATAGCTTCTTCGTCACGAAGGCCTTTCATTCTGGGCTTAGAGCACAAATTGAACTTATCTTGCGAGGCAGGGAGCACGACGGTATTCAGCTCACATTTGAAAACGTTTTAACCCTGATCACATCCGTTTCCTGCCCATCAGGCTCAATTAAGCTGCCTGGAATAAATTACATGTTTTATATCATGCTTTTACAGAAAAGTAGCTAAATATGCAGGACGGTGTGTCCGAAACCTGCTTTAAGTGACAGGAGTCTTAAACCAGAAACGCGGAAGTTCAGAAAGGGGAGGGAAGCATTCCATGACCCGACCTCAATATGCTATAGCCCCGTCACTCACCATGATGGCACACTGACCACAAAGTCCATCATTGCAGCATAGAAAGAGCAACAAACACGCCAGTATTGCCGGGCGGCTCTACCGGGTAGCGATTTATCAATAAACATGTTGTCAACCATATATGAACTTCATTCAGTCCGTTGAATTATCGTTTAAAATTATAATAGTTATCAGGATGTGTTTGCTTTCAGGTGTTTTTGCATCGAATGGGTACTAATCATTTTAGCAAGTAAAGTGAAGAGGTATGATGTATGTGTAGCCTTAGTATTTGGAACATTAATTTTTTGTACTAATATAGATTATTCCTTGGTTTTGTACCACTTCGTAAATATGCCTCGGGCTCAAGAACATGTAATAATTCCTAATACAGATTTTTGCTGTGAACTAAGTATGAATTAACTACGATGTAACTACAAACACGTTTGTTGTGACACGTGGATAAGTGAAGGTAATCATACGTTTCTTCCAGTTTGATATGTCTCGGGAGATGTGAGATATGGCGATATCTGCAGCATTGACTGAGCATGTATCTGCCAGTGATTTAGGGTTAAGGCTGGTCTGATCTGAAGTCGCCACCGCCACGCCGGCAAGTCGGACATGTCCATATACCGGTCGTGACAGCCTCCTCACGGGACAGGAAGCCCTATCGAGCCAGACGCAATTATCACCGTGACGTGTCGACCCTGGCTGACCCAATTGAGTTATGTTGCTGACACCAATCATGGGGCACTGGTATCGTCCAGCACTCGTAGCTCTTCACCACTCGAGAGGTTCCATTGATCTGGTGGTCAGTGTCAGCGCCCACGTCATATAAGGTCACGTGACCCTCAACGGATTTATTCCCCGTACGGTAAGGTCAGGCTTTACTGAGGTTACCGTGTATTTCAAGGGACACCCCGTGGCCGGCCTAGTAGGCGGGACGTTTGACCGTTACCCAGTGTGCTCTGCTAGGCCAGTCCCAACGGCTGGATGCGTGGTTCGAATCTCACAGATGCAATGATAAATTCAAGATAAAGATCCTATCAGTTTCTTCGCAACGACCATGATGTTAGTCCCCCTATAGATAAGACTCCTCTTTACCGTAATCCTCCTCATTGAATTTTAAAGGGATATGAACAGCGTAAGGGCAAAAAATGGATCCAGTTTATAATGATCTTCGACATTCCAATCTGCCTACCACGGACGTAATGTAGGGTACCCAAGCGCAATCCCGATTGACTGACCTATGGTAGCATAGTGAATGTGGCTGACACCCCAGATGACAGAGTGAAGTCCCAATAGATTCCAAAACCCCTCTGCAAGCAACAATGCAATACATGATAAGCAATCCTTCACAAGCCTATTGATTCAGCCCATGTCCTTGTCGACCCCTCACGCAGTTTTCTCCCCTGTTGGACTAATTAATTGCACGATGGGTTTTCCATTTGCATGCGGCCGACACCAGGCGGTCCAATGGGGACGACCAAGCCACCTAATTAATAACGAGAAATGTCTGCAGGACGTCGGCTGAGACCTCACCCTCACCAGCGATGTGCTGGCTGGTGGCGTCCCTTGGCGGGTAGATAATGAGACAGGAGTGTGAGAGGTAAGATGACGGATGTATGTTTTGCCGCCAGGACGATCGTCTGACACACACACAGACCAAGGACATAAATTAAACACAGAACCAGGCATCAAGGGACACATTCCTCAGCCACTTCCGATCCCATATATCGTACAGTTGTCCACATGCAGGCCAGGATCTATCTGTGAGGATCTTACTTGTTGGAATAAGAGATGGAATATCTCATATCCAGAGGGGGGTGAGGGGGGGGGGGAGGCATAATATAGTTATATCACGACTAACATATTCATGTGTTCTTTCCACAAAAGACTTCGTCGTTGGTATAGCAATTTGACTAGAAATAATGACATTGCTTTTTTTACATTGCCATTTCTTTCGCTTTGGCTTATCGAGATTGAGAGCAAGCCTATTTATTTTTAGCCAGTATTATATTTGCTTAGCTCCCCATTTAGCGTTTTCGATCGTTTTATGTATGTCTTAGTCTTATACAACGACACTAGGGTCACTTGCAACTAAGATATTAAAACATGAGAATCATCTGCAACTAATCTTTCCAGAAACTATTATTCGAAACAACTGTTGCTGACATTCAGTAAGCCATTAACGTATAAACGAAATACAAAATGACCTAGTACAGAACTTATCGGAACGATTCGGGATGAGCAGGAATATATATTATTATCAATCCCAAACTGTTCACTTGCATGAAGATAACTTTTTAGCCCATTTAATGTCAGCCCTCTTACGCTATGTATTTCTAATTTCTGGAACAATACGTTTGTGTCATGTGTTGGGAAGATGATATATAATAACATGGCAAGTGATGTATTCATATGTGCACAGGCCGCTTAGGCCCTAGTCGTTAGGGCCGTATAATGTCACACAATAAATGAACAGTTGTCAACTGAAACGTTGTTGCGTGTCTGGTGTGCGTTCGCGGCGTTATATATGGCATATGTTTGTATTGTATACCAGCGTGTTCAAGGCTGTATGGCAAAAAATAAACAAGCACCAAGTAGAGTGCTATTTGGTGAGTCCCTAGGCTGTCTCGAAGCAGTTACAGCTGTATTTACGTATGGTTAATGTTACCACACTGTTCCTTTCAATTATGTTTTTGTCTCTATATACATGAGCAGTAACTGGGTAATGGGGTTTAACACTGAATATCACTTCTAATGCATTATCTCAACTATTATTGTAGGTCTATATACAGTTTTCACGGTGGCCATATTTAACTTTTGCGAGACAAGGCATAATATATCTATCGTGAAAAATCCACATGACAATACGGGGCATGAGTACAGGGCGGTGCCGCAACCGGGGGGGGGGGGCACTATTATGAAAATCTGGTAGGGGGTTAAGCGGGTGTAATGATGCGTGAGGGAGCGGATATTTGTGGTGAAAGAGATACCCCTATAGAGCGGATATTTTGAAACTTGCGACCCGGGGGTGGGGTGGGGGGGATGCCGGGGGGCCTCTGAAAATGTGCAGATTGTCGGGAAATACCCCGACAGAGCGGAACTTGGCCGTGGAGAAGGGGGCTTAACCGCCGACCCCCTCCCCCCAAATACGCCAATGTATTAGGTACCCCCCCCCCCCCCCGGGGATGTCGCACATTATGCAAATAAAACCTAACAGTATGTTAGTGCAGGGTCCTCGTTCTGACCGTCTGAACAGACGCGATAGACAATGGTATGACACCAAATAGTATTACACAGTTAAAGGATAAGCCAAATGGACGTAAATACCCAATATATCAAGGTAACATGCGATCTACCATGTAGCTGGATCGTATAATGTCTGCAGGTTCCTGTCGCCCTAGGCGATTTGCACGGCTTAGCCGTATAACTGTGATCTCAAGGGGGTATCTTACATGCATGGGCCTAAGGCATAAACGAATACAATAAGTGTGTTGTTGTATATAATACCACATAGCCTGAAAGTAATGCGGTGAAACATCGGTAAAATTATACCTCCGAAATCTCAAGGGTGAGGACCTTGTGGTGGCTGCAGTCTCTTCCCATCGCATCTTGAATACAAAAAGATGGCGCTGCCAAAGTTAATGTGTATTGCAGACGGTCCCAGAAGCGACTGACATCCATCGAGTCCAATCGAGTCCCGTCGACGGGTGACGGATTTCGCCCTGGATCAACCAATAGCCCCGAAGGCCCCATTACACACCATGTCTGAGCGGAGGCGTACGAGCCCTGAAGGCCCCCTTACACACCATCCTCGTTCCATGGAGAAGCTTGCCCGGTGGTCGGCTATCAGGGCATAATATATTATAGTCATCTTTTTATGACAACTCCGATATGACAAAGAGATCAGAAAACGGCCGGATCAGTTCATCGCCGAAGCATCACTTTCCTCAGAAACATCTCAGACGCCATTATTGGTTTAAGCGCCCTCTTAATAACCAGGTTATGGAGATTTATCTATTCCCAAATCTCACAGATATGACGTTCGCGGAGTCCGCGGGGCAAGTAACGGTCTGAATGACGTCATCATCAGATTAAACTTGCTCCCTCCCCGCCTCACCCCGCCATCTGTTAGCTTCCCTCTGTGGAGCAGTTTGGCGTTGATTGCATTGTAGGGGACCGGCCCAGTCCGCTATACGGCCACTGTGATGTACTGTTCATATGCTGATCATGTTGCTGGCGACGGGATGATGGTTTTACCCCAAAACGTACAGAAGACATTACAGTAAAACTATGCCTTGGTTGGGAGTCGGTTGGGCGATGGGGGTTCAGGCTATCTGCTTTCTTGCGTATAATTCAAATTTACCAAAATAGACAATTGGATTGTTTCTGAAGAAAATTTGCAACGTAGATATGAAATAAAAACAGTAAAACGATGCCTTGGTTGGGAGACGTTAGGGCCATGGCGATTCTGGTCATCTGCCTTCCTGTATAGAATTCAAATTGACTCAAATCGATAATTTTACTGAAACCTAGATATAGGGTTTCACGAATGGAACTTAACCGGAGCCGCACATTGAATACCACACATAGTCACGGTCTAACGGCGGGGTCTGGACGAGATCAGACCGTCCAATCAGGTCACAAGTACCTCAGTCCTATGGCTTGACAAGTTAGCAACGGAAA
>OZ025254.1:43744307-43788187 GCA_964019135.1 Arenicola marina | reverse complement strand
CAGATAGCCTGAACCCCCATCGCCCAACCGACTCCCAACCAAGGCATAGTTTTACTGTAATGTCTTCTGTACGTTTTGGGGTAAAACCATCATCCCGTCGCCAGCAACATGATCAGCATATGAACAGTACATCACAGTGGCCGTCAGTAGCGGACTGGGCCGGTCCCCTACAATGCAATCAACGCCAGACTGCCCCACAGAGGGAAGCTAACAGATGGCGGGGTGAGGCGGGGAGGGAGCAAGTTTAATCTGATGATGACGTCATTCAGACCGTTACTTGCCCCGCGGACTCCGCGAACGTCATATCTGTGGGATTTGGGAATAGATAAATCTCCATAACCTGGTTCTTAAGGGGGCGCTTAAACCAATAATGGCGTCTGAGATGTTTCTGAGGAAAGTGATGCTTCGGCGATGAACTGATCCGGCCGTTTTCTGATCTCTTTGTCATATCGGAGTTGTCATAAAAAGATGACTATAATATATTATGCCCTGATAGCCGACCACCGGGCAAGCTTCTCCATGAAACGAGGATGGTGTGTAAGGGGGCCTTCAGGGCTCGTACTTCTCCGCCCAGACATGGTGTGTAAGGGGACCTTAAGGGCTCGTACGGCTCCGCTCAGACATGGTGTGTAATGGGGCCTTCGGGGCTATTGGTTGATCCAGGGCGAAATCCGTCACCCGTCGACGGGACTCGATTGGACTCGATGGATGTCAGTCGCTTCTGGGGCCGTCTGCAATACACATTAACTTTGGCAGCGCCATCTTTTTGTATTCAAGATGCGATGGGAAGAGACTGCAGCCACCACAATGGTACTCACCCTTGAGATTTCGGAGGTATAATTTCACCGATGTTTCACCGCATTACTTTCAGGCTATGTGGTATTATATACAACAACACACTTATTGTATTCGTTTATGCCTTAGGCCCATGCATGTAAGATACCCCCTTGAGATCACAGTTATACGGCTAAGCCGTGCAAATCGCCTAGGGCGACAGGAACCTGCAGACATTATACGATCCAGCTACATGGTAGATCGCATGTTACCTTGATATATTGGGTATTTACGTCCATTTGGCTTGTCCTTTAACTGTGTAATACTATTTGGTGTCATACCATTGTCTATCGCGTCTGTTCAGACGGTCAGAACGAGGACCCTGCACTAACATACTGTTAGCTTTTATTTGCATAATGTGCGACATCCCCGGGGGGGGGGGGAGGGGTACCTAATACATTGGTGTATTTGGGGGGAGGGGGTCGGCGGTTAAGCCCCCTTCTCCACGGCCAAATTCCGCTCTGTCGGGGTATTTACCGACAATCTGCACATTTTGAGAGGCCCCCCGGCCCCCCCACCCCCGGGTCGCAAGTTTCAAAATGTCCGCTCTATAGGGGCATCTCTTTCATCACAAATGTCCGCTCTCTCACGCATTATTACACCCGGTTAATCCCCCACCAGATTTTCATAACAGTGCCCCCCGGGTGCGGCACCACCCTGTACTCATGCACCGTATTGCCATGTGAATTTTTCACGATATTATGCCTTGTCTCGCGAAAGTTAAATATGGCCACCATGAATACTGTATATAGACCTACAATAGTAGTTGAGAGAATGCATTATAAGTGATATTCAGTGTTAAACCCCATTACCCAGTTACTGCTCATGTATATAGAGACAAAAACATAATTGAAAGGAACAGTGTGGTAACATTAACCATAAGTAAATACAGCTGTAACTGCTCCGAGATAGCCTAGGGACTCACCAAATAGTACTCCACTTGGTGCTTGATTATTTTTTGCCATACAGCCTTGAACACGCTGGTATACAATACAAAAATATGCCATATATAACGCCGCAAACGCACACCAGACACGCAACAACGTTTCAGTTGACAACTGTTCATGTATTGTGTGACATCGTACGGCCCTAACGACCAGGGCCAAAGCGGCATGTGCACATATGAATACATTACTTGCCATGTTATTATATATCATCTTCCCAACACATAACACAAACGTATTGTTCCAAAAATTGGAAATATATAGCGCAAGAGGGCTGACATTAAATGGGCTAAAAAGTTATCTTCATGCAAGTGAACAGTTTGTGATTAATAATAAAATATATTCGAGCTCATCCCGAATCGTTCCGATAAGTTCTGTACTAGGTCGTTTTGTATTTCGTTTATACGTTAATGGCTTAATGAATGCTAGCAACAGTTGTTTCGAATAATAGTTTCTGGAAAGATTAGTTGCAGATTATTCTTATGTTTTAATATTTTAGTTGCAAGTGACCCTAATGTCGTTATATAAGCCTAAGACATACATAAAACGATCGAAAACGCTAAATGGGGAGCTAAGCAAACATAATACTGGCTAAAAATAAATAGGCTTGCTCTCAATCTCGATAAGCAAAAGCGAAAGAAATGGCAATGTAAAAAAGGCAATGTCATTAGTTCTAGTCAAATTGCTATACCAACGACGAAGTTCCTGGGAGCACAATTAGACAGTGGTCTTTTGTGGAAAGAACACATGAATATATTAGTTGTAATATCACTATATAATGCCCCCCCCCCCCACCCCCGTCTGGATATGAGATGGTCCATCTCTTATTCCAACAAGTAAGATCCTCACAGATAGATCCTGGCCTGCATGTGGACAACTGTACGATATATGGGATCGGAAGTGGCTGAGGAATGTGTCCCTTGATGCCTGGTTCTGTGTGTAATTTATGTCCTTGGTCTGTGTGTGTGTCAGACGATCGTCCTGGCGGCAAAACATACATCCGTCATCTTACCTCTCACACTCCTGTCTCATTATCTACCCGCCAAGGGACGCCACCAGCCAGCACATCGCTGGTGAGGGTGAGGTCTCAGCCGACGTCCTGCAGACATTTCTCGTTATTAATTAAGTGGCTTGGTCGTCCCCATTGGACCGCCTGGTGTCGGCCGCATGCAAATGGAAAACCCATCGTGCAATTAATTAGTCCAACAGGGGAGAAAACTGCGTGAGGGGTCGACAAGGACATGGGCTGAATCAATAGGCTTGTGAAGGATTGCTTATCATGTATTGCATTGTTGCTTGCAGAGGGGTTTTGGAATCTATTGGGACTTCACTCTGTCATCTGGGGTGTCAGTCACATTCACTATGCTACCATAGGTCAGTCAATCGGGATTGCGCTTGGGTACCCTACATTACGTCCGTGGTAGGCAGATTGGAATGTCGAAGATCATTATAAACTGGATGAATTTTTGGCCCTTACGCTGTTCATATCCCTTTAAAATTCAATGAGGAGGATTACGGTAAAGAGGAGTCTTATCTATAGGGGGACTAACATCATGGTCGTTGCGAAGAAACTGATAGGATCTTTATCTTGAATTTATCATTGCATCTGTGAGATTCGAACCACGCATCCGGCCGATGGGACTGGCCTAGCAGAGCACACTGGGTAACGGTCAAACGTCCCGCCTACTAGGCCGGCCACGGGGTGTCCCTTGAAATACACGGTAACCTCAGTAAAGCCTGACCTTACCGTACGGGGAATAAATCCGTTGAGGGTCACGTGACCTTATATGACGTGGGCGCTGACACTGACCACCAGATCAATGGAACCTCTCGAGTGGTGAAGAGCTACGAGTGCTGGACGATACCAGTCCCCCATGATTGGTGTCAGCAACGTAACTCAATTGGGTAAGCCAGGGTCGACACGTCACGGTGATAATTGCGTCTGGCTCAATAGGGCTTCCTGTCCCGTGAGGAGGCGGCCATGACCGGTATATGGACATGTCCGACTTGCCGGCGTGGCGGTGGCGACTTCAGATCAGACCAGCCTTAACCTTAAATCACTGGCAGATACATGCTCAGTCAATGCTGCAGATATCGTCATATCTCACATCTCCCGAGACATATCAAACTGGAAGAAACGTATGATTACCTTCACTTATCCACGTGTCTCAACAAACGTGTAGTTTGTAGTTACATCGTAGTTAATTCATACTTAGTTCACAGCAAAAATCTGTATTAGGAATTATTACATGTTCTTGAGCCCGAGGCATATTTACGAAGTGGTACAAAACCAAGGAATAATCTATATTAGTACAAAAAATTCATGTTCCAAATACTAAGGCTACACATACATCATACCTCTTCACTTTACTTGCTAAAATGATTAATACCCATTTGATGCAAAAACACCTGAAAGTAAACACATCCTGATGATAACTATTATAATTTTAAACGATAATTCAACGGACTGAATGAAGTTCATATATGGTTGACAACATGTAAAGTTTATTGATAAATCGCTACCCGGTAGAGCCGCCCGGCAATACTGGCGTGTTTGTTGCTCTTTCTATGCTGCAATGATGGACTTTGTGGTCAGTGTGCCATTATGGTGTGTGATGGGGCTATAGCATATTGAGGTCGGGTCATGGAATGCTTCCCTCCCCTTTCTGAACTTCTGCGTTTCTGGTTTAAGACTCCTGTCACTTAAAGCAGGTTTCGGACACACCGTCCTGAATATTTAGCTACTTTTCTGTAAAAGCATGATATAAAACATGTAATTTATTCCAGGCAGCTTAATTGAGCCTGATGGGCAGGAAACGGATGTGATCAGGGTTAAAACGTTTTCAAATGTGAGCTGAATACCGTCATGCTCCCTGCCTTGCAAGATAAGTTCAATTTGTGCTCTAAGCCCAGAACGAAAGGCCTTCGTGACGAAGAAGCTATTGCTATACGGTTTGATATATCCAACGCGTCCATAAAGGCTTCATAAAGGCTTCTATCAGACACAAATGGAAGCGGAGACTAAACAAGCGATTTAGAGATAATGGCCCATTTATATTGTCTAGGGACCTGAGGCGGTCAACCCCAGATGCAGATGCAGGGTGAATATGTGAAGTGAATATTTGACTTACTATTCACTGTGAAGGCGTGACTTACTGCCCACTGTGAAGGCGTGACTTACTGCCCACTGTGGAGGTGTGATTTACTGCCCACTGTGAAGGTGTGACTTACTGCTCACTGTGAAAGTGTGACTTACTGGTCACTGTAAAGGTGTGACTTATGGATCTCTGTGAATGTGTGACTTATTGATCTCTGTGAAGGTGTGACTTGCTGGTCACTGTGAAGGTGTGACTGACTGCTCACTGTGAATGTGTGACTGACTGCTCACTGTGAATGTGTGACTTACTGCTCACTGTGAATGTGTGACTTACTGCTCAATCTGAAGGTGTGACTTACTGCTCACTGTGAATGTGTGACTTACTGCCCACTGCGCGTGTGGGACTTACTGCTTACTCTGAAGGTGTGCTACTCATTGTGTAGGTGTGACTTACTGCTCACCGTGAAGGAATGACTCACTCCGTCCCTACTACTCACTCCTGACCCTTTCAGACACCCTGACGGCAACCGCATTAGCAAAGAGGAAGAAACCATGGAAGTGTCACATATTGGGCAAGGGTCTTGGTGCGACACTACCGCGACCGACCACCTCAAAGCTAACCGACTGAAGCCAGCGAAGTGGTATTGGTGTAGGCAGCAGCCTCATCCGATCCACACCAGCCTCGAGTCTGCCCAGCGGGCCGTGGTGTCAACACTGCAGCCATCATATTATATCATCGCTATATGGTAGATGAGCTTAGAGCAGAACACGACATTGTGTCCCCGTATATGGGACGGGCATCAGTTCGCAAGCAGGCTCAGCAGATGGTCATATGTCGTAAGCTTCATCTAACTCCCTTTTATAGACCTAGCAGGAGATGTCTTCCAGCATTATCATTTCATGTTCCTTATGTTTGTTGTTCACGGTAATTCCATAGTACAAAGAGTCGCGGCATGATGTGCGTCTGTGTTGTTATTGCAAACAGGCAAAGAAAGCTACAATGCATTTTACATTTTGATAACGGCACAGGGATTATGCAGCTATACCAGGTAATATACATATCGCTTATAGAGTATATTACAAATAACTTTGTTAATATTTATAAGTGTATCTGACAAATGTTCCATCGGTGTTTAGTCTTATTTACTGGACATACTCCTGATCATAATATCGACAGAAGGATGCCAATTGCGAATGTCCCGCATAGGACATCCCCAGTCAGTATCACGATTCGCCATCAATAATCCCCATGATTTGGTATCACCATGCGGAATGTTTCTGAAATACCACTGCTAGTAATTACGTTGGTAGCTCAGCGATGCGCTCAGGGTCACGTGTTTAAAGCTGAAGGTAAATTTATTCAGGTGGAGAACACGCAATCCCCCAGGAAGGAATCCACGTCTTCACGGCAGAGTTTTTATTGTCGGTTTACTGTTCGGTTGGTCGCCATCGTGCTCTCCCGCCTTCAACGAATCCACGAGTCGCTCGTGTCGTGTTTTGTCGTTAGATTTGTTGTCTAGATACACCCTTGCATTCAGAACTAACGACAAGGGATAACTACATTCGCCATTTTAAATAGCGCTGTGGTTTTGCGCCGGTAGGGGGAGGAATCGAAATCGGCGTCCACTTGGCGGTCTTTCCCGGAGATGCCCGTCTCCCTGGTAACGTCATTGTGGCGGTCTCACCCAGCGCTAGAGCGGGTGTGGTACGGTGGCGGGTGTGACACGGTGGTGGGTGTGACACGGTGGTGGGCGTGACACGGTGGCGGGTGTGACACGGTGGTGGGTGTGACACGGTGGCGGGTGTGACACGGTGGCGGGTGTGACACGGTGGTGGGTGTGACACGGTGGTGGGTGTGACAAGGTGGCGGGTGTGACACGGTGGTGGGTGTGACAAGGTGGCGGGTGTGACACGGTGGCGGGTGTGACAGGGTGGCGTGTTTGACACGAGGGCGGGTGTGACACGGTGGTGGGTGTGACACGGTGGTGGGTGTGACACAGTGGCGGGTGTGACACGGTGGCATGTGATGAGCAAGGGAGGCCGTGAAATCCGTTGTTCTTGTACTCCAAGGGACAGACATTAACTGGATGGCTGGGGTACTTATTTATTTATTCTGCGACTTGTTTGTCGATTGCCTCGCCTGACAATGGTGGGAATGCCGCTGTAAAACATTCCGTTTCCCGCGTTATTTCAGCGTAATGATGATCATTCTCTGGCGATGGACGCTCGGCGCGCTCCTGTGCCGTCGGCTGAGCTCTAAACCCAGAGGCCATCGAGGGACGCTGACGTGACATTTACGGTACGCCAGGGAAGACATTGTGTTGACGAAGGGAACCAATGGGCGGGTGGGGGGGGGGCGCAATGGACATCGAAACAACGCTGGTTTTATGACTTGTTAGCAGCGCCACCTGACAAGGTCGGTACGGCGTGGAAGTACCCGTATAATCTTTATCATTAGCTTTGTTAAAGCGATAACAATAAGAATGGAGAGAGTGAGAGTAGGCACATATGAATAGGCATGACACCCTCCCCCCCCCCCCCGAAATTAGTTTTTAGAAAATTCCGGCCAACCGACTCTGCTGGTGCCCTTAACTGTGATTGGCCGTTGCATTCGGCCAAAATGTGAGTATGCGTTTCTTTGAAATATGTGAGGGATACTCTTAGCCGCTGCGCTCACGTCTGTGTGCTCCAGGTTTAACGCCAGGGCGGAGTGCCCAGCTGACCAATACACTTATAACTTATATTTATAACTTGGCTCTCTCATTCACACAAAATGCGTTCTTTCCAATTGGTGATGTCCAAAGAACTGAGCATTAACACTGTTCCCGTAGACTACAACTACGTTCTCGATGTCTGCAACTTTACTCAACTTTAACCAAAATTTGCCTTTGGCAGCGTATTTAAGTGGAACGTTATCCCTAAATTATTTCACATTTACATCTTTAAGCAATTCTGGCGGCATAGCGGAGCCATGTCCCGGGGGTAACCAGGGGATCCTGACACATTTAGAATTATGTCATGAAACCTAAAAGGGTGAGCGCAACTTGTTGCAAAGAATCAAATATGACACTATGCTGGATTACAGTATTAGATTACCTGGGTACATCTAGGAAGAATGGCAACTTTTGCAGTTTTCATATGCAACTTATCTATAATAATTGCCGATATATCTATCTTCATTTTGTTTTGTGCTATGTATAAGTCTTAAAACATTTATACATATACTTTCCGTCAATGCTGAAAACTGCATATCACTATGAAATGAATGATTACATTTTAAAAAGCTGCAAGGCCTAACAATGTAATGGTAAACCTGGCAGAAAAGACAGCCGACCCCTAGTTGCAAGCTACATGCATCACAGATTTTTAATTTTAAAATTTAATGATATTTAAGCGTTGTCTACAGCCAGCACTAACACTTTGGCCTAAAGGCACCCACGATTAACATTTTGACCTACATCTCGTCACTTTGACGTGCTTATGCACTTACATCAAAACACTTATACAGCGTATACCGTTTTGTAGCGTCACGGTGAAGTCATATTGACCGTACCACTGCCAGCTTAGACATTAGTGAAACTCTCATTAGTATTTTCCTTGATTTATCAAAAGCATTTGACACTCTTGACCATAAAATACTTCTACATAAACTTAGGCACTATGGAATGACGGGAATAGCCTTAAAACTAATAGAAAGTTATTTGAGAAACCGTACATAGTATGTTCAACTCGCAGATACTAAGTCTAATTGTTATGGCATTAGTACTAGCGTGCCTCAAGGGTCAATTCTTGGTCCCTTATTATTTATAATATACATAAATGATGTTTCTAAGGCCAGCGAACTATTTAAAGCAATTATATATGCAGACGACACCGCGTTATCTAGCACGTTAAACACCCTAAATCTATCAAACGACTATGATGATATAAATCATGAACTAGAAAATATCAATATTTGGCTAAAAGTAAACAAATTGTCCCTAAATACTACAAAGTCAAAATATATGCTTTTTCATATGCCACAAAAGAAACTTGAAATCCCTCAAATCTTCATAATTAACGTAGAAATTGAATGCGCTGAAAATCTTCTCGGCGTAACCATTGACAGACGTTTAGGGTGGCACTGCCACACAGACTTACTCTCTCGCAAATTGACCAAACGTGTTGGTATGCTCAATAGGTTAAAGTATATTATCCCCCGACGAATCCTTCTACTTTTGTACAATACTTTGCTTGTATCATGTTTAAACTAAGGCATTTTTCTGTGGGGTTACAGAGCAAGCGATCTTTTAAAATTACAAAGGAAAGTGATCAGAATAATTAGCCTTAGCCAATATAACGCACACACTGAACCACTATTTAAACAGTTGAAACTTATTAAGAATTGGAGATATCCATAGACTGCACCAACATAAATTTTTCTTTAACTTAAAGCACAGTAAATTACCAATATTTTTTTTCACTATGCTTCTAAGTCAAACTTCCAACGTTCATCCATATGATACACGAAACAAAAGTAACTATACTGTAAACTTCACAAGACATGAGTTTGCCAAACGATGTTTAAGAAGCAACATGCCTGCTGTTATTAATTCACTGCCACTGATTGTGAGAGAAAAGTTTTTTTACGCATAGTTTGAAGGCTGTAACTTTGTATGTCAAGAATTATCTGTTAGGATTGTACAACAGTGAATGTTCACTTGTCAACTTCTATATTTGCAAACGTGTACCGTAAATAATTTTCCATTAAAATTTCTGAGTCAGAGACTAAATTATTGTAATTATTATTATTATTATTACCGGGGTATTATTATAAGGAATTAC
Source organism: Arenicola marina (assembly GCA_964019135.1). Lineage (NCBI taxonomy): Eukaryota > Metazoa > Annelida > Polychaeta > Arenicolidae > Arenicola > Arenicola marina. The sequence goes on along the minus strand of OZ025254.1, from coordinate 43,778,488 downwards.
TTGTATTGATTATAAAACAAAGTTTCTCATATTCACCTGTTCGCATTATTTCCAGACAGCATTATTATTATGTATTTTTTTGTATTTTTTGTTTGTGTTTTCACTATGTGTTGACCTGTTAGTTCAATTATATATATCTTGAATCAGGGTAGCTCCCATGATAGCGGTCTTCCATGCCTTAATGGGAGTCCCCCGACCAAGTTATTTCTTTATTTAAGTCTGTCACGAAATGAACCCTTGTTACTATATATATTTCTCCTGGTCAAATAAATGTGTTCTGACTCTAAATCTGACTCTTTGAACTCTTTGGAAGATAAAGTTCATAGAACCATTGATATTCGGTCGAGAAAAGCGCCATCGAATCGACCGTTGGGGTAGCGACCTTAATAATCCATCATTCAAACAGTGTTAAATACACAATACGCATTACATGTAGGATCATGCGCAATACACCAGGGTGATACGCAATACACGCGGGGCAATACACGCAATACGCAATACTGATTTTGGCATCCGTCCGTCTGCGAAAGACGATGGATTTGCAGGTTTGTTTTAGTTTATTTTATATGATGTGTAACGCGGCATTTACGCTTATGGCTGAGTAAGCCTATCTGTGACCGATAGAGCTTACCGCAGTCGTCGCATCGGTGACCTGTCGATAGGTCTTGGTGTGTGCTCGCTGGCGGGCTCCTAGATTGGCATTTAAATTCCAGTTTATCAAACCAGAGCCCGTCGTGGTGGGCCATTCCCTCATGCACGACACGTGCCCATCTCCTCTTTTGGATGCTAGACCCTCCCAAAAAACTGAATCGATGCCGAAAAGCCTCTATGCCACGCTGGCCTTGTCCAGTTGGCCTTTTGCCGTCGGCGAGTTTACCCGTAGAGCACATCCTACCGGAATGCATTCATCTTGCATACGATGAACGTTCCGAAGCCAATGAAGACGTTGCTCATGACCTGGCTCATGGCCTGGCTCATGGTCTGGTTTCCTCATGGCCTGGCTTCTTCATGGCCTGACTTCCTCATTGCCTGGCCTCCTCATGTGTTGGCTTCCTCATGACCTAGCTTCCTCCTGGCCTGGCTCCTTCGTGGCCTGGCTTCCACATGGACCGAGGCCCCCATGGCATGAGCGTCACTCTATTCATTAAATAAGGATCGGACTGTGGAAGTAGGACGCTTTATCCTCCTTAAGTCATTTCGTGACAATGGGAATTTACTAGGCGGCGAGAAGCCAGGCCTCCTGGAGTAATCCCCTACGATTTGCGAAGACCGACACGGGATCTCCATGCTCCACATTCATAGACATTGGCAGAGGTAAATATAACCAGAAGATGAGGGTTGAGGAGCACTAATGGGAGCTCGTTTACCCACATCGTACAGCTCTCGTACCTTCTGTCTCCCGGTGGCCGAGAAGGCCGCGCGTTCGGATATTGTGTGCTATGCTAGTTCAGCCCATCCTGTGCCAATGTCTAGGATTGTGCAGGATTCGTGTCCCATGTCTCTGTCAAGAGTAGGGGTTCTGCCAAAGGTTTGGCACCTTTCTACCTCGGCCCTCCCCATTATCGCCATAGTTACACAATCTACACATTTAACGCTAAAGTCATGTTACCAATGGGATCCGAACCGAAACCGATGGCCTTTATTATAAATATAATGAGTGCAACTGCCGGTTCCCCTTATCCCTCAAGCATGACTTCACATAAGGCATACGATGGTCGTCAACAAAAACATGTAAAAACGTAAACGTAGCGGACATTTTGAAATGTAGAACTATTAATCTAGACTATTAATGACTTTGAGACTGTTCCAGGACTTGGAAAGTCGCTATTTCACATAAAACCCGACGTTTGTTGACTTAAATTTCATCACACGACATGCAACAGCTTAAAACTAGTGAAACTGTAGCTGAAAGCGCCTAAAGCAATATCAAGAAATCGCTATAAATTTGCGACTATAGTAGATAATTGCAGATGTGTACCGCTGGAGAGAGGTTATGTGATATAACAAGATCTCAATCAACTCTTCCAGGCAAACTGACAATGCGGTGGCCAAGGCGAGCGTGTCGTATGTCTATCGCAAGCCAGGGAAAAGAAATATTCCTCCGTGTTCTGCGCCATCAGTACGCCATCTGATAACTATGACGTTGGCGGCCCACCGTCCATTACGCTGATTGCATTGCGTCGTCAAGGAACTCCGCCCAGCAACCCTGCGACAAAAGCTTTCCCCTTAAACTTAACAAACTAACTCAATAGCAAAAAGTCTAGAATAATGACCATAAGTACTATTTACGACTTCCAGCTTTATGGAGGCGTACGAGCCCTGAAGGCCCCTCACACACCATGTCTGGGCGGCCCGCCCACAAATTCACGAACACCCATCCCCTTTCCATAGAGAGATTAACCTGGTGGTCGGCTATCAGGGCATAAGATACTAAATATTATACTCATCTTTTTATGACGAAGGTATGACGAAGAGATCAAAAAACGGTCCGGTCAGTTCATCGCCGAAATATCACTTTCCTCAGAGAGTACGAAGTATCTCAGACACCATTATTATTGTAAGTGCCCTCTTAATAACCCTATTATGGAGATTTATCTATTCCCAAATCCCACCGATATGATGTACGCGGTGTCTGCGGCGCAAGTAACGGTCTAAGTGACGTCACCAGATTAAACTTGCCCCCTCCCCGCCTCACCCCGCCATCTGTTAGCTTCCCTCTGAGGCGCTGTCTGGCGGATACTGCGCAATAGGAGACCGGCCCAGTCTGCTACTGACGGCCATTGTGATATACTGTTCATATGCTGATCATGTTGCTCGGGGCGGGATGATGGTTTCACCCACAAGCTTACCGCAGACACTACAGTAAAACGATGCCTTATTTGTGAGACGTTTGGGCGATGGGGTTTCAGACTATCTGCGTTCTTGCATAGAATTCAAGTTTACCCAAGTGGATAATTTGATCGTTTCTGAGAACAAATGACGACCTAGGTATAAAATAAAAACGGGTCCAAGATTTGAAATTGAAACGTACCTTAGTTCTACTGCTTTGACAAGTTAACAACGGAAATGACATCGGTGTCTTCATCGCGATGGGAAATGGTTCCCTGCGTGGATCGTGAGGAATCGGCGCTTTAAAGGTGTGTGTTCTTTGCGATATACATATATATATATATATATATATATATATATATATATATATATATATATACAGACAGTGGAACCCCGCTATTAAGACCAGCTAAGGGACTCAGCAAAAGTGGCCTCAATAGCGGGGTGGTCTCATTAGCGAAACTTGCACAATAACAACAGTTAGTGTTATTATCGATGGGATTAAGGGACTATGGGATTATCTCGCGCCACCAATAAGGCGGTGAGATGCAGTGAGGGTGGGGTGGGGGGGGGGTGGATGTCGGTGATGTAGTACGAAAACAATTGTAGTCTCGAAGCTTTGAAATTGTCGTAGCCGAGTTTGGTGGCAAAGTCTCGTGATTTCTGCTGTATCATAGGTCCTGATATCGGGAAGTTCATAGCTCTAGCCTTTTGAAACCATTCCCACATGGCGTTGTCTATAGCAGCACAATTCGATCCTATTTTCATTCGTTTCCTATCGTTTGATGTACTTGATTCAAACGCCTCGACATAAACATCCTTTCTCTTGATGATATGTTGCACCTGTGTTTTTTCCAATTGAAAACAACTCCGCGGGCTGTAGCTGACTTTTGTCTGACGACATTTCTATCAGGGATACCTTTTCTGCCAGTGATAACTCATTTCGCGGTCGTTTACGAGGATTACCACTAAGGAACACACTGCATATATGAGAACCTTCAATTTATTTGGACAAAATCCGTTTATATACATTTTCTGGGATTGAAGTGTTAACACCTTCAGAATCAATTAGAATCAAGCCAGGTATAAATCACTGAACGCGAAAGGCTTTGTCAGTTTAAAAGCAGTTGATTACTATTACCATGCCTGTTGAACGCAATCAGTGTTAAATCTGTAAAATAAACATGTTACTAACAAAGACAGAGCCCGTGGCGGTGTCTCTGATATAACAGATCCAATAACGATGTGTGTTGCGATGATGCCTTTGTACACATCAATGTTCACACATACAGTCCCATCAATACTGTACATCAGTAGAGAAGAGGTTAATCCGCATCTTTTAAGCCGTAAAATAAACATGTCACTAACAACTAAGACAGAGCCCGCGACCGCGTCGTAACCTGTTACTCTTTGTTTCGAAAAAAATCGCCGAAACTTTGGTGGTCGCATTAGAGGGGTTGAGTTCCATTGAAATTGATTGGTTGGGTCTGGCCTTCCATGTCCGCAGACATTTGAGACCGGATTTCTATAATGGAACTGGAACATTTCACCAGGGCGCATTAACAGGACTAATCTTACCTTGATTACTTTAAGGTCTTACCCACCTCATAGCATCAAAGTCCCATCGCATTGAAGCACCACGTACAGAGGGCGCTGTTCTCTTGATAGGGGGTCAAATCTATGACTAATTCAAGCCGCTCGTCACTCTCCGCCAGGCCGTGGAATCTGCATACTGCAGCCTATAGTGTCACCTTCCTGCAGCCGATGGGGTCAACCCCCTGTAGCCTATAGGGTCAACCCCCTGTAGGCGATGGGGTCAACCCCCTGTAGCCTATGGGGTCAACCCCCTGTAGCCTATGGGGTCAACCCTCTGTAGCCTATAGGGTCAACCCCCTGTAGCCTATGGGGTCAAACCCCAAAAGCCTATGGGGTCAACCCCTGTAGCCTATGGGGTCAACCCCCTAGAGCCTATGGAGTCAAACCCCTAAAGTCTATGAGGTCAACCCCCTGTATGCTATGGGGTCAACCCCCTGTAGCCTATGGGGTCAACCCCCTGTAGCCGATGGGGTCAACCCCTGTAGCCTATGGGGTCAACCCCCTGGAGCCTATGGGGTCAAAACCCTAAAGCCTATGAGGTCAACCCCCTGTATGCTATGGGGTCAACCCCCTGTAGCCTATGGGGTCAACCCCCTGTAGCCGATGGGGTCAACCCCTGTAGCCTATGGGGACACTTCCCTGTAGCCTATGGGGTCAACCCCCTTTAACCTATGGGGTCAACCCCCTGTAGCCTATGGGGTCAACCCCCTGTAGCCTATGGGGTCAACCCCCTGTAGCCTATGGGGTCAACCCCCTGTAGCCTGTGGGTTCAACCCCCTGTAGCCTATGGGGTCAACCCCCTGTAGCCTATGGGGTCAACCCCCTGTAGCCTATGGGGTCAACCCCCTGTAGCCTATGGAGTCAACCTCCTGTAGCCTATTGAGTCAACCCCCTGTAGCCTTTGGGGTCAACCTCCTGTAGCCTATGGGGTCAACCTCCTGTAGCCCATGGGGTCAACCCCCTGTAACCTATGGGGTCAACCTCCTGTAGCCTTTGGGTATACTCCCTGTAGCCTATGGGGTCAACCTCCTGTAGCCTTTGAGGTCAACCTCCTGTAGCCTTTGGGGTCAACCCCCTGCTGCCTATGGGGCCAACCCCCTGTAGCCTATGGGGTCAACCCCTGTAGCCTATGGGTCAACCCCCTGTAGCCTATGGGTCAACCCCCTGTAGCTTAGGCAATTGTCTAATAGTCAATAATCGTTTATTAACCAAGTCAATACATAAGAAGTAACAAGTGGGGTTAGAAAACAAGGAACAACAGATTTATTCACATGGTTGGGAGACACTAGTTAAGACCTGATGGTCGCTGGCACTAGAGCCACCAATACAATTCAATTGGTTGATTTAGTAAAAGTAAAATTCAACTGAATACAAATAAGATGAGTACGAAAATGAGGATACAAACGTTGATATTTCAGATATGAAGTACAATGTGGGTTATCATGTTTGATATCGACATATATAGCAGTTCGGGATTAAACAATCATGTGCGTAGCTAGCGAGCATGTAATGTTTAACAAAGAGTGAGAATCCTAGTTAGGAGTAAGTGTGTATTTTATCAAAAAAAACGGAGGGTTCATTGTTAATTTTTCTAACTAAGCCGTGTCTAATACATTTCGTAGCAAAGTGATGATAAGCTCTGGAGGTATACGTATAGATTTTATCTCTTGTGTCGTGTTGATGTACTTCGAAATTTCGGATAATAGGAAGATTATAGAAGTATTTGGGGAGTTGTTTATTTTTCATTTGATTGATTTTATGGAACTTTAGCTGTTGCAGTCGGTGGACATCACAATGTTTAACTGTTTAAATAATGATTCTGTATGTGCGGTGAATTTGCTTAGTGTCATAATCCTTACAGCCTTTCTTGGTAACCTAAAGAGCCGCTCTGTTTCATATCCCCAAGTCAGTTTACCATAATTCAAGTGTGATAATACGAGGGAGTTGCATTTGGTTCGCAGAATGTCCTGCGGTAAGAAATATTTTAGCTTATTTAAAATGCCAACTGTCTGAGAGATTTTGGCTGCAAATGTGTCTACATGTGTATGCCATTTTAGATGTTTATGGTTAACAATGCCTAGCATATCGAAATGGTCTACACACTCCAGTGGTTTGTGATCAATAAAGAGGCTAGGGATCTGCAATTTCTTATATGGTGTGCGGAATCTCATCAACTTAGATTTGTCTCCATTTAATGTCAGTTTGTTGGCATACCACCATATTGCCTAGTTTAGGGTTGCATTGCTATCTAGTGGTATGAGTGGCAGTGTGGCGGGATAATGTGCCTAATAAAGTTGTATCATCTGCATATATAAACGATATGTTACCATTTAAAGGATATGTCATATCCTAGAAAGATGTGAGATATCTATTCTCCATGAAAATACAAACATTTAACTGTTCTCTTACTTTCAAGGTTTCATCCTTTTAGTCCAATTTAGTCTAATTTGGTTCAAGTTGAATATTATCTTGATGGTTCAATTATGGGGCATTAAGATATAATGTAACCATTTAGCGAAAATACAGTTATGAATTCCATATTGTTAACATATGAAGTATATCACACAATCTGCAATTGACCATTTGTAGTTTTTGCATGCCATGTTTTATTTTATTAATGATCATAGGAGCATACTCAGTATTTCATCACTTAACTATCACTTCAATCTGTGTTGTTATTTGAATTAAACTTAAAAGCCTACATTTTCATTTGCTTTGACATGCAGTTTATGTATACATGTATATCCACCTCAATTAAAGATTTCCGTCTGAGCAGCAATCTTGTTGAGCTATGCATTGTGAATAGATGTATTAAGGATTATTTTCTTTAATGGTAGAACTTTTTTCGATCCACAAATAGCTGCGCTCGCTCTATTAGGTTCTACCTATATGACATATTAACTGGCTTTTCGTTGAGTTTGAACAGATCGATGTTAAAATCGCCAGCGATTATGACATCTTTTCTAAGCTATTCTAATGCAGTAGAGGTCTGCGTAATCTCGTTTGTAAAACTTTGATAACCTTCGAGTAGCCCACAAGGGGGTCTATATATGCTACTGATTCCTTGGAAGTAGCTAATACTTCTATGAATTGTCTCTCCCGATCTGTTCTTTCCTCTAGCGAAGGTACATTAACTGAGTTATAATCTTCGTTTAAATAGATTAGGAGACTACCGTGCGCACTACATTGCTTCCCTTGATATATTGTGTTATACCCGTTAATATGCAGATATATGAGCTAGACAGATTATCATCGGCTGAGAGCCAACTCTCCTGCAGACATATAGCACTAAAGATAACAACTTCATCATACATGCATCCTATATAAACTTTAAGTTTATCAAATTTAGCTGACAAGAAGCAACAGTTTAGACTTATAACCGAAATTTTTTTATAAAAAGCATTTTTCAAACTACTTACTGACTGTGCATCATTATAATAGGGCGAGTGATTTATAAATTCTGGCTCGTCGACGCTATGGTAGACCCCCTGTAGCCCAATGGTCATCGTGGCGGGTGATTGTACTGACGGAACGTCGGAATACAGAGCCTGGACAATGGCGGCTGTACCCAACCATGTCAGTGATGCCTTCACATCTTACTCCTAGTCTCTCCCATTCCATTAAACGTCAAACCATTAAACTGCAAACCACAGAGGCCGACCCGGTAGCTCAGTGGGCTAGAGCGCTCGCATTGAGTGTTCGGGTCACCAGAGGGCCTAACAGCACGTAGATCGGTGGTTCGAGCCCCGCTGTGGCCATGCATGTGTGGCGGTCGCCTAAGTAGGTGGCCAGATCGGAATAATTACGGCCTTCAGCAGCTAAATTGGGCTGAAAATGGCCTTCAATTGCCAATTTGGGCTCAATAACGCCTTAAACGGGCAAAGTCAGCACTTTAGGCGTTATGAAGGGCAAATTGGGCGCTGTGGGCGCTACTTTGAACAATGTGCGCACTGTATAAGCCAATATTAACATAATGTTATTGGTGAAACCGTGCTTTACTACCGTCACTCCTGGGACTGGAAGTAAGATTGGAAGGTACTGTTTGTATTATGCAGATGGCCATTCCACAACTCTTGATAAATTTGGAAGTCGATATCTGAAGGAGTTCGAGCCTAAATTGTCCACTGAAAGCTGCATAGGGCTCGCTAAAAGCGTAATTTAGCCCAAATTGGACCCCTAGGTTGGATGAGCACAATCTGACGGCTTCTGTTCAACGCGGGCTGTTCACCCAGATAGAGGGCGCTATTTCGAGCGAATACGTCTCGACTTTCTGTGTGTGTTTGGTCATGCCGTATCCCCTGTTCTCAGACACATAATTGCTAAATTACCGAGCCCTCTAGCGCCCAAACTAAGCGTGTTAGGCCAAAAGCGAATGCCGTTTTCTCACCCAATTCGACGTTTGCCCGTCTTTTTCAAACAGTCCGAACTCTCAATACGTATAATAACCGAGTATTGGCCTTTGTAAAACTATGACGTCATGACGTCATGGTGATGTCATGATAGGACGCACGACAACGTCCAAGTAGCAATGGGCCAAAGCTTACTGTCACAACCCATTAGCTTGAAGAGAAGGGCGATAGAAAGACCAGTCCTTCAGCTATGGCTTGGCGAAATGGCAAAAAATGCATTAGTTTATCATTGCGGAGACACGGAGACCGATAAGAACAAAGAACGCTGCAGGCGAAGTGATATAGCAACTAATTTGTTTTTATACTAGTTTTCTGAAGATGAATGTTACCTACCATTTAGCGCAAAAATCAGAGCTCTGGCAAGTTTTTTTCTGATTTTTGACGATTTTTTCAAGGTGTACCCAATCTCCATCGACTCATCATTGGCGGCTCCGCAATAGATTTGTCCCACCTTGAAGCGCTCTAGCGCCATAACTAGACAACATCCGCCTGACTAAAGCATTAAGTGATCTGTAGATGCTTATTAGCAACCAGTTGGCGAAAATATTGTAATTTTAGCATTTTTATCTGATTTTTGACGATGTTTCTTATAATGGCAAGAATCTGTGTGTTTTTACACCAATATGTTGTAGCCCTATTGCGTTGCTATTAGGCAATAATGATTGCAAACCGATGTATGCATCCATTAGGGCGCAATGAGACTTGTAATTTTTGAGTGAAACAGACATCGTTACATACTTACTTACATACTTACAAACTAACAAGCAAACACGCCCGACCGAAAATTATGCCGAAAATTGAAAATTTCAATTTTCGTCTTGAAAATTTCAATTTTCGTCATAACAAGCCGGCAAATTACATAGCGTTGACCACACAGGCACACTAAATCAGTGGGAGAGGCGGGGGAGGGGGGGAGTGTAGGGTTCCCCCACATCATCGTAGGCCTATATGCTTACACGTTTGGTTGCTTAAATGTGTTCATGTAAATTTGATAACACTAAGTATCTTATTCAATCTTGTGAGTACTTGTAGTGTCTCTAGTTCAGCATGTTTCCCATTCCGACCATCAGAATTACCGGCACAATTTCCATGTTCAGAGTCACTTTACGAAAAAACGAGGTAGAAGACCCATATATTATTTTTTCTTATTTGAACAAACAAGGAGCAAGCTTGTTACAGACAAATTTTTATTGTTGAATATTTCGTGTCGAAATTAGAAAATTCTCCATTGACAGCCGTTATAAAATTGCAAAAAAATGTAATCTAGGCATCTACCTTAAAGCGTCCTAAATATACAACCAACCACCCATCAGTGCAAACCAGAATGAACAAAATTGTTCGTGTTTCGGAAAATAGCAACTGACGGGAAAGGGAATGTACGTATGATATCGTTTGAAAATGAGAGTTTGAAGAACCGGCCAATTTTACAACCACATGGTGATCAACGGCAGCAGGTATTCCACACGGACGCTCCATTTAATGCCGGAAGGTTGGTCGAAGTGCGTTGTGGATCGAGTTGAAAGTGGAACTTCGAGACTGTGACTGAATTTTGTGCCCTAAGAAATTAATTGTTAGAGGTGTGTTGACCGTGGAGACGGCCCCTCGCGGAGTATTTTTTGCTACTCAGTATTTGAGCTCACGTGAATGGGCGGGCATTCATGCTGAACATTTGCTATGAGACATGAGTTTATTTTAGCTCAGCCGGGCGAGCGAAGCTGATTCTCGCGAGCTGTGCGTACTGTGCTGCATTTTGAGTTAATTTGTATCCTGTCATTGGTACATTCAATCCCCCATTTAACGATTATTTAGCGATTACCTCCTATTTTCCAATTTTCTTATAGTTAGATGCAGTACGGCCTGTATAACATCAACAATACGAAATAACAACCCTTCCAAACATTAAATGGTCCTTTTCTTGCATATGTTTAAATCTGAATACCACTCTAATTCATGGCATCACTTATCAGATTATGGCAAAGCGGTTGTGTTATTGTGTTTTTAAACGTTTCTACTCTGGATGGTTGTATAGAAATCTGTAGTTTAAATGCACGTGGGCTGGGTTCCCATCTGAAACGCGCAGCTGTAATGAGTTGGTTGCAAGAGAAAAAGTTTTCAATTCGTTGTCTTCAGGATGTGCATTTTGATAAGGTAACGCAAACTAAATTAGAGGATGAGTATAATGCTACATTCTTCATAAACTCGCCATCGTCCCGTTCGCGTGGAGTCGCCATAATATTAAAGAAACAATTTGAGTATATTGTACATGATGTTTATAGAGATGAAGATGGCAACGTGTTGATATTGGATATAACTATGTGTAACAATAGATTAACTCTTGGTTGTATTTATGGACCGAACAAAGATAGGCCTGAGTTTTATGAGAACCTGAAATTTAGAATCAACTCGTTTGAAAATTCTAGTGCAATAATATGTGGTGATTGGAATTTGGTCCTATCACAAGAGAAGGATACAATCGGATATAAAAATGAGAATAATGGTAAAGCGCGAACGGTTTTACTTACTATGATGGAGGAGTTGGAGTTGTCTGATTACTGGCGTGTCTGCCACCCGACAATGCGGAGGGTCACTTGGACCAACCAACAAGGGAAATCACAACGAGCGAGGTTAGACTTCTTTTTGACCTCAAGCTATATTAACTCCATGTTGAGGGGAAGCTCTATTATTTTAGGCTACAGAACGGATCATTTTTTGGTAGTCATAAAGGTTGACCTTTGTTTAGCACCCAGGGGTAAATGCTACTGGACATCTAAAAATTCTTTACTGAAAGACCTAGAATATTGTAAATTGGTAAGGGAATGTGTCAATGAAACAGTAGATTTTTATCACAGTGAATTGGATGACCACCTGTTATTTGAAATGATTAAACTGGAGATTCGAGGTCGTAGTATCAGTTACTGTAGTCATAAAAGGAACCTTTCGCTGAAAAAAAAGCTATTCTAGAAACCCAAATTAATCAAATAGAATCTGCAAGTAACCAAACTGATTTATTATCGTTGGATGAAAAAAACTAAAATTCGAACTGGAGCAACTTAGGCTAGCTAAGGTGAGGGGAAATATTATGCGGTCCAGGGTTAAATGGTATAAAGAGGGTGAGAAAGCCAGCCAGTATTTTTGTAGTTTAGAGAAACGAAATTATATAAGTAAGTTAATAAACAGATTAGTAGTGGATGGAGTAGAAGTAAATACACCGAAGGAAGTTTTGATAGAACTTAGAAAGTACTATGAGATACTGTATTCGAATGCCGATGTGAGGGCAATATTACAATACAAGAGATAAAGTTAATTGTTAAAAATATGAAAAATAATAATACCCCAAGCAGTAATGGTTTCCCCATCGACTTTTACAAAGTATTTTAGAGGGAATTAGGGGACTATCTGTGTCGCAGTCTTGAACATGCTCTTCGTGTAGAGGAGTTGGCAAGAGGTAATTACGTGTTTACCTAAAGGGGATAAACCCAAGGAAATTTTTAAAAATTGGCGACCTATATCTCTACTAAACGTGGATTTCAAGATTCTGACAGGGGTTTTAGCACATAGAATGAAACAAGTTTTACCTGACATAATTAGCAGTGACCAGAAGGGTTTTTTAAAGGGGCGATTTATAGGTGAAAACACACGGTTAGTCTAAGATATGATGCACTATATGGTAATAACAGGACCGGCATGTTACTTTTAATAGATTTTGAAAAGGCATTTGATACGTTAAGTTGGAGATATATTAACCGAGTTTTTGAGGCATACGGTTTCGGTCCATCATTGATTAAATGGTTTAATTTGATAAATAAACAGCCTAGTAGTTGTGTAATAAACAATGGCAACTTTTCAGAAAGGTTTACTCTAGAGAGTGGTTGCAGACAAGGTGACCCCTTGTCACCATACATCTTTATTCTAGCTATAGAACCACTTGCTATGCATTATGTATGTATAAAACGACTCTTCATTAAAAGATATTGTAATTAAATGTACACAGTTTCTTATAGGTCAGTACGCGGATGATACATTCTTGATGTTGGACGGAAGCGAAAAGTCAATAAGACGAGTGTTAAAAATTAAAGAGTTGTTTTATAGAGTGTCTGGCTTGCCTATTAATATTCATAAAACAAAAGCGGTATGCCTTGGGGAAAAACAGGATGTTAATCTTTGGAAAGATATCGCACTGGACTGGGCTGATAAATTTACATTGTTGGGTATTAAATTTGCACTAGATTTGGATAGAATTTTATCATTAAACTACGACAGTAAACTAGTAGAATTCAATAGAATATTACAAGCATATGGCAAGCGAAACCTGTCACTCAGGGGAAGGGTGATTGTAGTTAAGTCTTTAGCGTTACCTAAGCTGGTGCATGTTATATCGGCCTTACCCACGCCGGGACAGGCGTATATGGATAATCTCACCAGTGCAATTCGCAATTTCATTTGGAAAGGTAGAAAATCCAAAGTTTCGATGAATCAGATTTGCCAGTCCATTGAAACTAGAGGTATAGGTAACACTCATGTTCGGTCATACTTTAAAGCGCTTAAGCTTGCATGGATTCCACGCTTTATAAATACTTCTGGGACGTGAAAACAACTTTTTCGAGATATCATTTGTGAGGAAAAAAAGTTGTTGTGGGAGCTAGATCCTCAATCGTTAGTACCATATTGTAAAGTTCGAAATCCTTTTTGGGCCGAGGTCGTGAAAGCCTGGTATTCCTATCTGAAAACCCAAAGTGTAGAGTCTAGTTATGACGTATGTAGGTATCCAATTTGGAACACGTATTTTCTAACCAACCAAAACTTAATTTCCAGGAAAAAAGAGTTCATATATAAAGGGCTGTGTTATTTTAAGGATTTACTCAATGATAACGGAGATTTACTTGGATGGGTGGAATTTAAGGAGCGCTACAATACAAGTATAAATTTTGCTGACTTTTATAGCCTTATGCATTGTCTTCCAAGAGATGGAAGCAGACATGTAGCACATATCAAGAAATTGCGATAAATTTTGAAAATACTTGTTTGGAGAAGGTATTCCGAGAGAAACGAACATGCCATTATATCTATAATAATCTTGTTAAGTGACTTAATGTTAATAAACGCAATGAAACTAAATGGGAAGGAGAACTTCGATGTACCATCTCAACCCATGAATGGAAATGTTTTTTTATAAATTGCCGTACATAGCTACTATTGATGAGCGATTAAGGAGCTTTCAATTTGACATATTGCATCATACTACCGCCACAAATGTATATCTTAAGACCTGCAAGATACGAGAGAATGACAATTGTTCGTTTTGTCACACACACCCGGAAACTATAATGCATCTTTTTTGCGAGTGTCCCTATATAAGGCAACTTTGGGTAACATTGGCCACATGGTTTGAACAGTACATTGAAATTAACATTGTTAATTTGTTTTCAAAGAAAATAATCTTGCTTGGAATCTCTAAGAATAAATATGGCAATCTTTTCAACCACATACTATTGATCATTAAAAGATATATATATGGTAATAAATGGAAAGGTAGTAAGCCGTCTTTTCAAGGGTGTAAAAATGCAATCAAGTTTTACTATCAAATAGAAAAATAAATTTCGAATGATAAGGGCGGGTACAGTTTAATGATTTTCGATAACAAGTGGAGTCCTCTTCGAAATGCCCTCGATTGCCAGTAAGCTACGGTAGAGACATTATTTTTATGACCGAGAAGAAGAAAAAAACAATAATATAGAGGTTTCAGGGGATCTTTCTGGTCGGCAGTTCACACTTCACTTTGCTTATGATCCCGGATAGTGCACGCAATGAACGACAGTCTCCAGGTGCCATCACTCTACCGCTCGGTAACAAACTGCCGGCGGTAATGCGCTTATTTTAACTAAGAAGAGTGGATTCCTTAAATAATGGATACATCGAGTGATAAATTCCGCGGGTTTAAGCCATGAGGATACCCAGAGTGCCCCCCCTGCAGGTCCAGCCTGTATGTAGCAGTGAGTGACACTGGCGGATGTGTGTCATTCATGTATTCTTCCGGACTAACGAGCAAAACGGGTGATATAAACTAGACACTAAATCTACAATGCAAACTAGCCGCTATTGAAGTCTCGCAAGGTTTGCTTTCATCATCGTCATGCCAAACGACGGCATGCGAATAGAAGGTTCAGAGAGAGCGTATTAACGAGAATATACCGTTGCCATGGGATACCGGTCTCGTGTGGCGATATTAATCAGTTATGAAGCATTCATGAGATAAACAGGAAATGTAGAGTGCATGAGATATAAGCATGAAATGTAGAGTGCATGAGATAGAAGCATGAAATGTAGAGTGCATGAGATCGAAGCATGAAATGTAGAGTGCATGAGATAGAAACATGAAATGTAGAGTGCATGAAATAGAAGCATGAAATGTAGAGTGCATGAGATAGAAGCATGAAATGTAGAGTGCATGGAATAGAAGCATGAAATGCAGAGTGCATGAGATAGTAGCATGAAATGTAGAGTGCATGGGATATCAGCATGAAATGTAGAATGCATAGTATAGAAACATGGAATGTAGAGTGCATGAGATAGAAACCTGGAATGTAGAGTGCATGAGATAGAAACATGAAATGTGGAGTGCATGAGATAGAAGCATGGAATGTATAGCGCATGAGATAGAAACATGAAATGTAGAGTGCGTGAGATAGAAGCATGGAGTGTAGAGTGCACCAGATCAAAGCATGAAATGTAGAGTGCATGAGATAGAAACATGAAATGTAGAGTGCATGAAATAGAAGCATGGAATGTAGAGTGCATGAGATAGAAGCATGAAATGTAGAGTGCATGGAATAGAAGCATGAAATGCAGAGTGCATAAGATAGTAGCATGAAATGTAGAGTGCATGGGATAGAAACATGAAATGTAGAGTGCACGAGATAGACACATGGAATGTAGAGTGCGTGAGATAGAAGCATGAAATGTAGAGTGCGTGAGATAGAAGCATGAAATGTAGAGGGCATGAGATAGAAGCATGGAGTGTAGAGTGCATGAGATAGAAAAATGGAGTATAGAGTGCATGAGGTACAAACATGGAATATAGAGTGCATGAGATAGAAACATGGAATCTAGAGTGCATGAGATAGAAGCATGGAATGTAGAGTGCATGAGATAGAAGCATGGAATGTAGAGTGCATGAGATAGAAACATGGAATGTAGAGTGCGTGAGATAGAAGCATGAAATGTAGAGGGCATGAGATAGAAGCATGAAATGTAGAGGGCGTGAGATAGAAGCATGGAGTGTAGAGTGCATGAGATAAAAAAATGGAGTGTAGAGTGCATGAGATGAGAAACATATAGTTCAACGGACGCAGAAATCGAGGCATAGGCCAGATCTCTCACCAGGATTAAATTATAAACGGCAGAACATTGGTACCTCAACAAAGTGGCATCTTAACTGCCTTATCTGATCACATTGCATCGAACACTTTTTGCGTTCGATAAATGCTTCAGACTGTTAAATATACAAATCATTAATTAACATTAAAACCAGGAACATCTGTAGGTAAGATTATAAGCGAATGTTTATCAACCAACATGCGCCAATGAACTCACCTTTACTACTATAAGCATATCGCAAACCTGGCAAAGGCGATAAAAAAACTCGCAAGTAGGACCGTTGATACAGGTGAAGCTGGTCACGGTGGGTGGTGACGGCGGAAAAAAATTCGCAGCCGGCAGGATTCGAACGTACGCGGGCAGAGCCCATTGGATTTCAAGTCCAACGCCTTAACCACTCGGCCACGACTGCGGATATTTTCTTCATCTCAGCTGAATATATTTCAAATATTAGCCCGTGCCTTTGTCGATAGGAACGATTGCCTCTCCTCACTGCTCGATACACTTAGATACGAGTCCGCAAACAATGAGGTAGGTCGATATCTGCAGTGTCAAAATGTCCAGACCATACCGAGGCCAGGATCTATGTCAGAGATCAATGTGCCATCTTCGCACGACGCCCGCACAACGCCCGCACAACGCTCGTCCTACGTCCGCGTCACGCCCGCACAACGCTCGTCCTACGTCCGCGTCACGCCCGCACAACGCTCGTCCTACGTCCGCGTCACGCCCGCACAACGCTCGTCCTACGTCCGCGTCACGCCCGCACAACGCTCGTCCTACGCCCGCGCCACGTACGCACCACGCCTGCACTGCGCCCGCACCGCCACGCATAGCGAATTATCTGGTTGTGCGTCGATCATTGAAAGATGCTTTCAAGCCCTACTGAACAAGACAGTATAAGTTGTGAATATACTGACCCCTAATATACCGACCCCCAGTGATATCTAAGTGGCGACATGGATACCGGATGGGGACGCACCGGAAGTCAATCTAGAACAGAACAAAGTGGAGATATAAAGCATTAATACAAATACTTGACATCTCTGCACCCCTCCACCTCCTCTTCCCTGCATCTCCCCGCCCCACCCCACCCCGTCCCGCCCCACCCCTCCCAATGCGCTACTACAAACCCCATGATCTTCTCCTTTTTTTTCCTGCGTTTCCACGTGAGGCAGTGACCCGAACAGTAGATCAATATTATGTGGGAAAATACATGTCGCTATAACATGTATATATGGAGAGAGATACATATCACAAATAATGCACCCGCCTTGTACCACCGCTTCCTAACGATCCACCCAGGAAACCAATTCTTCCAATCATGATGAAGACACCGATGTCATTTCCGTTGCTAACTTGTCAAGCCATAGGACTGAGGTACTTGTGACCTGATTGGACGGTCTGATCTCGTCCAGACCCCGCCGTTAGACCGTGACTATGTGTGGTATTCAATGTGCGGCTCCGGTTAAGTTCCATTCGTGAAACCCTATATCTAGGTTTCAGTAAAATTATCGATTTGAGTCAATTTGAATTCTATACAGGAAGGCAGATGACCAGAATCGCCATGGCCCTAACGTCTCCCAACCAAGGCATCGTTTTACTGTTTTTATTTCATATCTACGTTGCAAATTTTCTTCAGAAACAATCCAATTGTCTATTTTGGTAAATTTGAATTATACGCAAGAAAGCAGATAGCCTGAACCCCCATCGCCCAACCGACTCCCAACCAAGGCATAGTTTTACTGTAATGTCTTCTGTACGTTTTGGGGTAAAACCATCATCCCGTCGCCAGCAACATGATCAGCATATGAACAGTACATCACAGTGGCCGTCAGTAGCGGACTGGGCCGGTCCCCTACAATGCAATCAACGCCAGACTGCCCCACAGAGGGAGGCTAACAGATGGCGGGGTGAGGCGGGGAGGGAGCAAGATTAATCTGATGATGACGTCATTCAGACCGTTACTTGCCCCGCGGACTCCGCGAACGTCATATCTGTGGGATTTGGGAATAGCTAAATCTCCATAACATGGTTATTAAGGGGGCGCTTAAAGTAATAATGGCGTCTGAGATGTTTCTGAGGAAAGTGATGCTTCGGCGATGAACTGATCCGGCCGTTTTCTGATCTCTTTGAGTTGTCATAAAAAGATGGCTATAATATATTATGCTCTGATAGCCGACCACCGGGCAAGCTTCTCCATGGAACGAGGATGGTGTGTAAGGCGGCCTTCAGGGCTCGTACGCCTCCGCTCAGACATGGTGTGTAAGGGGGCCTTCGGGGCTATGATCCAGGGCGAAATCCGTCACCCGTCGACGGGACTCGATTGGACTCGATGGATGTCAGTCGCTTCTGGGACCGTCTGCAATACACATTAACTGTGGCAGCGCCATCTTGTGGCAGCGCCATCTTGTGGCAGCGCCATCTTGTTGTATTCAAGATGCGATGGGAAGAGACTGCAGCCACGACAAGGTCCTCACCCTTGAGATTTCGGAGATATAATTTAACCGATGTTTCACCGCATTACTTCCAGGCTATGTGGTATTATATACAACAACACACTTATTGTATTCGTTTATGCCTTAGGCCCATGCATGTAAGATACCCCCTTGAGATCACAGTTATACGACTAAGCCGTGCAAATCGCCTATGGCGACAGGAACCGGCAGATATTATACGATCCAGCTACATGGTAGATCGCATGTTACCTTGATATATTGGGTATTTACGTCCATTCGGCTTGTCCTTTAACTGTGTAATACTATTTGGTGTCATACCATTGTCTATCGCGTCTGTTCTGACGGTCAGAACGAGAACCCTGCACTAACATACTGTTAGGTTTTATTTGCATAATGTGCGACATCCCCGGGGGGGGCGGTACCTAATACATTGGTGTATTTGGGGGGAGGGGGTCGGCGGCTAAGCCCCCTTCTCCACGGCCAAATTCCGCTCTGTCGGGGTATTTCCCGACAATCTGCACAGTTTCAGAGGCCCCCCGCCCCCCCCCCCCCACCCCCGGGTCGCAAGTTTCAAAATATCCGCTCTATAGGGGTATCTCTTTCATCACAAATGTCCGCTCTCTCGCGCATTATTACACCCGCTTAAACCCAAACCAGATTTCCAAAACAGTACCCCCCGGGTGCGGCACCACCCTGTAATTATGCACCGTATTGCCATGTGGATTTTTCACGATATTATGCCTTGTCTCGCAAAAGTTAAATATGGCCACCATGAAAACTGTATATAGACCTACAATAGTAGTTGAGAGAATGCATTATAAGTGATATTCAGTGTTAAACCCCAATACCCAGTTACTGCTCATGTATATAGAGACAGAAACATAATTGAAAGGAACAGTGTGGTAACATTAACCATACGTAAATACAGCTGTAACTGCTTCGAGACAGCCTAGGGACTCACCAAATAGCACTCTGCTTGGTGCTTGATTATTTTTTGCCATACAGCCTTGAACACGCTGGTATACAATACAAACATATGCCATATATAACGCCGCTAACGCACACCAGACACGCAACAACGTTTCAGTTGACAACTGTTCATTTATTGTGTGACATCATACGGCCCAAACGACTAGGGCCTAAGCGGCCTGTGCACATATGAATACATCACTTGCCATGTTATTATATATCATCTTCCCAACACATGACACAAACGTATTGTTCCAGAAATTAGAAATATATAGCGTAAGAGGGCTGACATTAAATGGGCTAAAAAGTTATCTTCATGCAAGTGAACAGTTTGGGATTGATAATAATATATATTCCTGCTCATCCCGAATCGTTCCGATAAGTTCTGTACTAGGTCATTTTGCATTTCGTTTATACGTTAATGGCTTACTGAATGTCAGCAACAGTTGTTTCGAATAATAGTTTCTGGAAAGATTAGTTGCAGATGATTCTCATGTTTTAATATCTTAGTTGCAAGTGACCCTAGTGTCGTTGTATAAGACTAAGACATACATAAAACGATCGAAAACGCTAAATGGGGAGCTAAGCAAATATAATACTGGTTAAAAATAAATAGGCTTGCTCTCAATCTCGATAAGCCAAAGCGAAAGAAATGGCAATGTAAAAAAAGCAATGTCATTATTTCTAGTCAAATTGCTATACCAACGACGAAGTCTTTTGTGGAAAGAACACATGAATATGTTAGTCGTGATATAACTATATTATGCCTCCCCCCCCCCCCCCCTCACCCCCCTCTGTGTCCCTTGATGCCTGGTTCTGTGTGTAATTTATGTCCTTGGTCTGTGTGTGTGTCAGACGATCGTCCTGGCGGCAAAACATACATCCGTCATCTTACCTCTCACACTCCAGTCTCATTACCTACCCGCCAGGGGACGCCACCAGCCAGCACATCGCTGGTGAGGGTGAGGTCTCCGCCGGCGTCCTGCAGACATCTCTCGTTATGAATTAAGTGGCTCGGTCGTCCCCATTGGACCGTCTGGCGTCGGCCGCATGAAAATGGAAAACCTATCGTGCAATTAATTAGTCCAACAGGGGGGAAAACTGCGTGAGGGGTCGACAAGGACAGGGGCTGAATCAATAGGACTGTGAAGGATGGCTTATCATGTATTGCATTGTTGTTTGCAGAGGGGTTTCGGAATCTATTGGGACTTCACTCTGTCATCTGGGGTGTCAATCACATTCACTATGCTACCATAGGTCAGTCAATCGGGATTGCGCTTGGGTACCCTATTACGTCCGTGGTAGGCAGATTGGAATGTCGAACATGGTCATTTCAAACTGGATCCATTTTTTGCCATTACGCTGTTCATATCTCCTTTAAAATTCAATGAGGAGGATTATGGTAAAAAGGAGTCTTATATATAGGGGGACTAACATCATGGTCGTTGCGAAGAAACTGATAGGATCTTTATCTTGAATTTATCATTGCATCCGTGAGATTCCAACCACCCCCGGCCGATAGGGCTGGACTAGCAGAGAACAATGGATAACGGTAAAACGTCCCGCCTACTAGACAGGTCACGGAGTGACCCCTGAAATGCACGATAACCTCAGTAAAGCCTGACCTTACCGTACGGGGAATAACTCCGTTGAGGGTCACGTGACCTTATATGACGTGGGCGCTGACACTGACCACCAGATCAATGGAACCTCTCGAGTGGTGAAGAGCTACGAGTGCTGAACGATACCAGTGCCCCATGATTGGTGTCAGCAACGTAACTCAATTGGGTAAGCCAGGGTCGACACGTCACGGTGATAATTGCGTCTGGCTCAACAGGGCTTCCTGTCCCGTGAGGAGGCTGCCACGACTGGTATCTGGACATGTCCGACTTGCCGGCGTGGCGGTGGCGAATTCAGATCAGACCAGCCTTAACACTAAATCACTGGCAGATACAGCTCAGTCAATGCTGCAAATATCGTCATATCTCACATCTCCGTCCCCACCTCCCCACCTCCCGAGCCTCTCCCAAACCCAGCTGTCCAACGGGGGCAATACATCGTTCTTAATCATCAAGTAAAGTACTTATAGAGCACCGTGACTCGTCATGTTAATACATGTATCACATATCGAGATATAATCGCTGAATGGCATACGTCCTGGGACTCCCGAGACATCAAACTGAAAGAAACGTATGATTGCCTTCACTTATCCACGTGTCTCAACAAACGTGTAGTTTGTAGTTACTCCGTAGTTAATTCATACTTAGTTCACAGCAAAAATCTGTATTATGAATTATTACATGTTCTTGAGCCCGTAGCATATTTACGAAGTGGTACAAAACCAAAGAATAATCTATATTAGTACAAAAATTTAATGTTCCAAATACTAAGGCTACACATACATCACGCCTCTTCACTTTACTTGCTAAAATGACCCTTAAATACCCATTCGATGCAAAAACACCTGAAAGTAAACACATCCCGATGATAACTATTATAATTTTAAACGATGATTCAACGGACTGAATGAAGTTCATATATGGTTGACAACATGTAAAGTTTATTGATAAATCGCTACCCGGTAGAGCCGCCCGGCAATACTGGCGTGTTTGTTGCTCTTTCTATGCTGCAATTATGGACTTTGTGGTCAGTGTGCCATTATGGTGAGTGACGGGGCTATAGCATATTGAGGTCGGGTCATGGAATGATGGCTTCCCTCCCCTTTCTGAACTTCCGCGTTTTTGGTTTAAGACTCCTGTCACTTAAAGCAGGTTTCGGACCCACCGTCCTGAATATTTAGCTACTTTTCTGTAAAAGCATGATATAAAACATGTAATTTATTCCAGGCAGCTTAATTGAGCCTGATGGGCAGGAAACGGATGTGATCAGGGTTAAAACGTTTTCAAATGTGAGCTGAATACAGTCGTGCTCCCTGCCTTGCAAGATCAGTTCAATTTGTGCTCTAAGCCCAGAACGAAAGGCCTTCGTGACGAAGAAGCTATTGCTATACGGTTTGATATATCCAACGCGTCCATAAAGGCTTCATAAAGGCTTCTATCAGACACAAATGGAAGCGGAGACTAAACAAGCGATTTAGAGATAATGGCCCATTTATATTGGCTAGGGACCTGAGGCGGTCAGCCCCAGATGCAGACGCAGGGTGAATATGTGAAGTGAATATGTGATTTGCTGCCCACTGTGAAGGTGTGACTTACTGCTCACTGTGAATGTGTGACTTATTGATCTCTGTGAAGGTGTGACTTACTGCTCACTGTGAAGGTGTGACTTACTGCCCACTGTGAAGGCGTGACTTACTGCTCACTGTGAAGGCGTGACTTACTGCCCACTGTGGAGGTGTGATTTACTGCCCACTGTGAAGGTGTGACTTACTGCTCACTGTGAAAGTGTGACTTACTGGTCACTGTAAAGGTGTGACTTATGGATCTCTGTGAATGTGTGACTTATTGATCTCTGTGAAGGTGTGACTTGCTGGTCACTGTGAAGGTGCGACTGACTGCTCACTGTGAATGTGTGACTTACTGCTCACTGCGAATGTGTGACTTACTGCTCAATCTGAAGGTGTGACTTACTGCTCACTGTGAAAGTGTGACTTACTGGTCACTGTAAAGGTGTGACTTATGGATCTCTGTGAATGTGTGACTTATTGATCTCTGTGAAGGTGTGACTTGCTGGTCACTGTGAAGGTGCGACTGACTGCTCACTGTGAAAGTGTGACTTACTGGTCACTGTGAAGGTGTGACTTACTGCTCACTGTGAATGTGTGACTTACTGCCCACTGCGCGTGTGGGACTTACTGCTTACTCTGAAGGTGTGCTACTCATTGTGAAGGTGTGACTTACTGCTCACCGTGAAGGAATGACTCACTCCGTCCCTACTACTCACTCCTGACCCTTTCAGACACCCTGACGGCAACCGCATTAGCAAAGAGGAAGAAACCATGGAAGTGTCACATATTGGGCAAGGGTCTTGTTGCGACACTACCGCGACCGACCACCTCATAGCTAACCGACTGAAGCCAGCGAAGTGTTATTGCTGTAGGCAGCAGCCTCATCCGATCCACACCAGCCTCGAGTCTGCCCAGCGGGCCGTGGTGTCAACACTGCAGCCGTCATATTATATCATCGCTATATGGTAGATGAGCTTAGAGCAGAACACGACATTGTGTCCCCGTATATGGGACGGGCATCAGTTCGCAAGCAGGCTCAGCAGATGGTCATATGTCGTAAGCTTCATCTAACTCCCTTTTATAGACCTAGCAGGAGATGTCTTCCAGCATTATCATTTCATGTTCCTTATGTTTATTGTTCATGGTAATTCCATAGTACAAAGAGTAGCGGCATGATGTGCGTCTGTGTTGTTATTGCAAACAGGCAAAGAAAGCCGTCGCCTCATCACGTTTACATAGTTTTAAAAACAAAGCCTTATTAGCTATCACATATGCTACAATGCATTTTACATTTTGATAACGGCACAGGGATTATGCAGCTATACCAGGTAATATACATATCGCTTATAGAGTATATTACAAATAACTTTGTTAATATTTATAAGTGTATCTGACAAATGTTCCATCGGTGTTTAGTCTTATTTACTGGACATACTCCTGATCATAATATCGCCAGAAGGATGCCAATTGCGAATGTCCCGCATAGGACAACCCCAGTCAGTATCACGATTCGCCATCAATAATCCCCATGATTTGGTATCACCATGCGGAATGTTTCTGAAATACCACTGCTAGTAATTACGTTGGTAGCTCAGCGATGCGCTCAGGGTCACGTGTTTACAGCTGAAGGTAAATTTATTCAGGTGGAGAACACGCAATCCCCCAGGAAGGAATCCACGTCTTCACGGCAGAGGTTTTATTGTCGGTTTACTGTTCGGTTGGTCGCCATCGTGCTCTCCCGCCTTCAACGAATCCACGAGTCGCTCGTGTCGTGTTTTGCCGTTAGATTTGTTGTCTAGATAGACCCTTGCATTCAGAACTAACGACAAGGGATAACTACATTCGCCATTTTAAATAGCGCTGTGGTTTTGCGCCGGTAGGGGGAGGAATCGGAATCGGCGTCCCACTTGGCGGTCTTTCCCAGAGATGCCCGTCTCCCTGGTAACGTAATTGTGGCGGTCTCAACCAGCGCTAGAGCGGGTGTGGTACGGTGGCGGGTGTGGCAGGGTGGCGGGCGTGACACGGTGGCGGGTGTGACACGGTGGTGGGTGTGACACGGTGGTGGGTGTGACAAGGTGGCGGGTGTGACACGGTGGCGCGCGTGACACGGTAGCGGGTGTGACACGGTGGTGGGTGTGACAAGGTGGCGGGTGTGACACGGTGGCGGGTGTGACACGGTGGCGGGTTTGACACGAGGGCGGGTGTGACACGGTGGTGGGTGTGACACAGTGGCGGGTGTGACACGGTGGCAAGTGATGAGCAAAGGAGGCCGTGAAATCCGTTGTTCTTGTACTCCAAGGGACAGACATTTACTGGATGGCTGGGGTATTTATTTATTTATTCTGCGACTTGTTTGTCGATTGCCTCGCCTGACAATAGTGGGAATGCCGCTGTAAAACATTCAGTTTCCCGCGTTATTTCAGCGTAATGATGATCATTCTCTGGCGATGGACGCTCGGCGCGCTCGTGTGCCGTCTGCTGAGCTCTAAACCCAGAGGCCATCGAGGGACGCTGACGTGACATTTACGGTACGCCAGGGAAGATATTGTGTTGACGAAGGAAACCAATGGGCGGGGGGAGGTGGGCGCAATGGACATGGAAACAACGCTGGTTTTATGACTTGTTAGCAGCGCCACCTGATAAGGTCGGTACGGCGTGGAACTACCCGTATAATCTTTATCATTAGCTTTGTTAAAGCGATAACAATAAGAATAGAGAGAGTGAGAGTAGGCTCATATGAATAGGCATGACCACCTCCCCCCCCCCGCCCCCCCGAAATTAGTTCTTAGAAAATTCCGGTCAACCGTTTCTGCTGGTGCCCTTTACTGTGATTGGCCGTTGCATCCGGCCAAAATGGGAGTTTGCGTTTCTTTGAAAAATGTGAGGGATACTCTTAGCCGCTGCGCTCACGTCTGTGTGCTCCATGTTTAACGCCAGGGCGGAGTGCCCAGCTGACTAATACACTTATAACTTATATTTATAACTTGGCTCTCTCATTCACACAAAATGCGTCAATGTCTTTCCAATTGGTGATGTCCAAAGAACTGGGCATTAACACTGTTCCCGTAGACTACAACTATGTTCTCGATGTCTGCAACTTTACTCAACTTTAACCAAAATTTGATTTGGCAGCGTATTTAAATGGAACGTTATCCCTAAATTATTTCATATTTACATCTTTAAGCAATTCTGGCGGCATAGCGGAGCCATGTCCCGGGGGTAACCAGGGGATCCTGACACATTTAGAATTATGTCATGAAACCTAAAAAGCTGAGCGCAACTTTTTGCAAAGAATCAAATATGACACTATGCTGGATTACAGTATTAGATTACCTGGGTACATCTAGGAAGAATGGCAACTTTTGTAGTTTTCATGTGCAACTTATCTATAATAATTGCCGATATATCTATCTCCATTTTGTTTTGTGCTATGTATAAGTCTTAAAACATTTATAGATATACTTTCCGTCAATGCTGACAACTGCATATCACTATGAAATGAATGATTACATTTTAAAAAGCTGCAAGGCCTAACAATGTAATGGTAAACCTGGCAGAAAAGACAGCCGACCCCTAGTTGCAAGCTACATGCATCACAGATTTTTAATTTTGAAATATAATGATAATTAAGTGTTGTCTACAGCCAGCACTAACACTTTGGCCTAAAGGCACCTACGATTAACATTTTGACCTACATCTCGTCACTTTGACGTGCTTATGCACTTACATCAAAACACTTACACAGCGTATACCGTTTTGTAGCGTCACGGTGAAGTCATATTGACCATACCACTGCCAGCTTAGACATTAGTGAAACTCCCATTAGTATTTTCCTTGATTTATCAAAAGCATTTGGCACTCTTGACCATAAAATACTTCTACATAAACTTAGGCACTATGGAATGACGGGAATAGCCTTAAAACTAATACAAAGTTATTTGAGAAACCGTACACAGTATGTTCAACTCGCAGATACTAAGTCTAATTGTTACTGGCGTGCCTCAAGGGTCAAGTTTTGGTCCCTTATTATTTATAATATACATAAATGATATTCTAAGGCCAGCGAACTATTTAAAGCAATTATATATGCAGAGGACACCACGTTATCTAGCACGTTAAACACCCTAAATCTACCAAACGACTATGATGATATAAATCATGAACTGGAAAACGTCAATATTTGGTTAAAAGTAAACAAATTGTCCTTAAATACTACAAAGTCAAAATATATGCTTTTTCATATGCCTCAAAAGAAACTTGAAATCCCTCAAATCTTCATAAATAACGTAGAAATTGAATGCGTTGAAAATTTCAATCTGCTCGGCGTAACCATTGACAGACGTTTAGGGTGGCACTGCCACACAGACTTACTCTCTCGCAAATTGGCCAAACGTGTTAGTATGCTCAATAGGTTATATTATCCCCCAACAAATCCTTCTACTTTTGTACAATACTTTGATTGTATCTTGTTTAAACTATGGCATTTTGCTCTGGGGTTACACAGCAAACGATCTTTTAAAATTACAAAAGAAAGCGATCAGAATAATTAGCCTTAGCCAATATAACGCACACACTGAACCATTATTTAAACAGTTGAAACTATTAAGAATTGGAGATATCCATAGACGGCACTAACTTACATTTTTCTTTAACTTAAAGCACAGTAAATTACCAATATATTTTTTCACTATGCTTCTAAATCAAAATTCGAACGTTCATCCATATGATACACGAAACAAAAGTAACTATACTGTTAACTTCACAATACATGAGTTTGCCAAACGATGTTTAAGAATAGCATGCCTGCTGTTATTAATTCACTGCCACTGATTGTGAGAGAAAAGTTTTTTACGCATAGTTTGAAGGGTGTAACTTTATATGTCAAGAATTATCTGTTAGGATTGTACAACAGTGAATGTTCACTTGTCAACTGCTATATTTGCCAACGTGTACCGTAAATAATTTTCCATTAAAATTGTCTGAGACAGAGACTAAATTATTATCATTATCCGGTTATTATTACCGGGGTATTGATTATAAAACAAAGTTTCTCATTTTCACCTGTTCGCATTATTTCCAGACAGCAGTATTATTATTATTTTTATTTTTTATTTTTTATTTTTTTTGGTATTTGTTTATTTTTTTACTATTTGTTGACCTCTTAGTTCAATTATATATTTCTTGAATCAGGGTGGCTCCCATGATAGCGGTCTTCCAAGCCTTAATGGGAGTCTCCCGACCAAGTTATTTCTTTATTTAAGTCTGTCACGAAATGAACCCTTGTTGCTATAAATGTGTTCTGAATCTGACTCTGACTCTTTGGAAGATATAATTCATAGAACCATTTATATTCGGTCGAGAAAAGCGCTATCGAATCGACCGTTGGGGTAGCGACCTTAATAATCCATCATTCAAACAGTGTTAAATACACGATGAAAAATACGCATTACATGTAGGATCATGCGCAATACACCAGGGTGATACGCAATACACGCGGGGCAATAAACGCAATACGCAATACCGATTTTGGCATCCGTCCGTCTGCGAAAGACGGTTTCTCAAACCAGAGCCCGTCGTGGTGGGCCATTCCTTCATGCACGACACGTGCCCATCCCCTCTTTTGGATGCTAGACCCCAAAAAACTGAATCGATGCCGAAAAGCCTCTATGCCACGCTGGCCTTGTCCGGTTGGCCTTTTGCCGTCAGCGAGTTTACCCGTAGAGCACATCCTACGGGAATGCATTCATCTTGCATACGATGAACGTTCCCAAGCCAATGAAGACGTTGCTCATGACCTGGCTCATGGCCTGGCTCATGGTCTGGCTTCTTTATGGCCTGACTTCCTCATTGCCTTGCCTCCTCATGTGTTGGCTTCCTCATGACCTAGCTTCCTCCTGGCCTGGCTCCCTCGTGGCCTGGCTTCCACATGGTCTGAGGCCCCCATGGCATGAGCGTCACTCTATTCATTAAATAAGGATCGGACTGTGGAAGTAGGACGCTTTATCCTCCTTAAGTCATTTCGTGACAATGGGAATTTACTAGGCGGCGAGAAGCCAGGCCTCCTGGAGTAATCCCCTACGATTTGCGAAGACCGACACGGGATCTCCATGCTCCACATTCATAGACATTGGCAGAGGTAAATATAACCAGAAGATGAGGGTTGAGGAGCACTAATGGGAGCTCGTTTACTCACATCGTACAGCTCTCGTACCTTCTTTCTCCCGGTGGCCGAGAAGGCCGCGCGTTCGGATATTGTGTGCTATGCTAGTTCAGCCCATCCTGTGCCAATGTCTAGGATTGTGCAGGATTCGTGTCCCATGTCTCTGTCAAGAGTAGGGGTTCTCCCAAAGATTTGGCACCTTTCTACCTCGGCCCTCCCCATTATCGCCATAGTTACACAATCTACACATTTAACGCTAAAGTCATGTTACCAATGGGATCCGAACCGAAACCGGTGGCCTTTATTATAAATATAATGAGCGCAACTGCCGGTTCCCCCTATCCCTCAAGAATGACTTCACATAAGGCATACGATGGTCGTCAACAAAAACATGTCAAAACGTAAACGTAGCGGACATTTTGAAATGTAGAACTATTAATCTAGACTATTAATGACTTTGAGACTGTTCCAGGACTTGGAAAGTCGCTATTTCACATAAAACCCGACGTTTGTTGACTTAAATTTCATCACACGACATGCAATAGCTTAAAACTAGTGAAACTGTAGCTGAAAGCGCCGAAAGCAATATTAAGAAATCGCTATAAATTTGTTGATAACAAAATGGCAACTTTTCAGAAACGTTTACTCTAAGAGAGAGGTTGCAGACAAGGTGACCCCTTGTCACCATACATCTTTATTCTAGTTATAGAACCATTTGCTATGTATTTGAAAAACGACTCTTCAGTAAAAGATATTGTAATTAAATGTACACAGTTTCGTATAGGTCAGTACGCGGATGATACATCCTTGATGTTGGACGGAAGCGAAAAGTCAGTAAGACGAGTGTTAAAAATTATGGAGTTGTTTATACAGTGTCTGGCTTGCGTATGAATATTGATAAAACAAAAGCGGTATGGCTTGGAAAAAAACGGGATGTTAATCTTTGTAAAGATATCGCACTGGACTGGGCTGATGAATTTACATTGTTGGGTATTAAATTTACACTAGATTTGGATAGAATTATATCATTAAACTACGACAGTAAAGTAATAGAATTCAATAGAGTATTACAAGCATATAGCAAGCGAAACCTGTCACCCAGGGGAAGGGTGATTGTAGGTAAGTCTTTAGCGTTACCTAAGCTGGTGCATGTTATATCGGCCTTACCCACGCCGGGACAGGCGTATATGAATAAGCTCACCAGTGCAATTCGCAATTTCATTTGGAAAGGTAGAACATCTAAAGTTTCGATGAATCAGATTTGCCTGTCCATTGAAGCTGGAGGTATAGGTAACACTCATGTTCGGTCATTCTTTAAAGCGCTTAAGCTTGCACGGATTCCACGCCTTATAAATTCTTCTGGGACGTGAAAACAACTTTTTCGAGATATCATTTGTGAGGAAAAAAAGTTGTTGTGGGAGCTAGATCCTCGATCGTTAGTACCATATTGTAAAGTTCGAAATCCTTTTTGGGCCGAGGTCGTGAAAGCCTGGTATTTCTATCTGAAAACTCAAAGTGTAGATTCTAGTTATGACGTATGTAGGTATCCAATTTGGAACACGTATTTCCTAACCAACCAAAACTTAATTTCCAGGAAAAAAGAGTTCATAAATACAGGGCTGTGTTATTTTAAGGATTTACTCAATGATAACGGAGATTTACTTGGATGGGTGGAATTAAAAGAGCGCTACAATACAAATATAAATTTTGCTGACTTTTATAGCCTTATGCATTTTCTTCCAATCGATGGAAGCAGACATGTAGCACATATCAAGAAATTGCGGTAAATTTTGAAAATACTTCTTTGGAGAAGGTATCCCGAGAGAAACGAACATGTCATTATATCTATAATAATCTTGTTAAGTGTCTTAATGTTATTAAACGCAATGAAACTAAATGGGAAGGAGAACTTCGATGTACCATCTCAACCCATGAATCGAAATGTTTTTATAAATTCCCGTACATAGCTACTATTGATGAGCGATTAAGGAGCTTTCAATTTGACATATTGCATCATACTACCGCCACAAATGTATATCTTAAGACCTGCAAGATACGAGAGAATGACAATTGTTCGTTTTATCACACAGACCCGGAAACTGTAATGCATCTTTTTTGCGAGTGTCCCTATATAAGGTAACTTTGGGTAACATTGGCCACATGGTTGGAACAGTACATTGAAATTAACATTGTTAATTTGTTTTCAAAATAAATAATCTTGCTTGGAATTTCTAAGAATAAATATGGCCATCTTTTCAACCATATACTATTGATCATTAAAAGATATATATATGGTAATAAATGGAAAGGTTGTAAGCCGTCTTTTCAAGGGTGTGAAAATGCAATCAAGTTTTACTATCAAATAGAAAAATATATTTCGCATGATAAAGGCGGGTACAGTTTAATGATTTTCGATAACAAGTGGAGTCCTCTGCGAAATGCCCTCGATTGCCAGTAAGCTACGGTAGAGACATTATTTTTGTTTACTATGAAACCACCGCTACGTTTTGGTTATTATGTACTGCGTTTCGGCTGCCTATGAAATAAAAACAACAAAAAAACAAAACAAAAAAACATAATAATATAGAGGTTTCAGGGATCTTTCTGGTCGGCAGTTCACACTTCACTTTGCTTATGATAATCCCGGATAGTGCACGCAATGAACGACAGTCTCCAGGTGCCATCACTCTACCGCTCGGTAACAAACTGCCGGTGGTAATGCGCTTATTTTAACTAAGAAGAGTGGATTCCTTAAATAATGGATACTTCGAGTGATAAATTCCGCGGGTTTAAGCCATGAGGATACCCAGAGTGCCCCTCTGCAGGTCCAGCTTGTATGTAGCAGTGAGTGACACTGGCGGATGTGTGTCATTCATGTATTCTTCCGGACTAACGTGTCAACCGGGTGATATAAACTAGACACTAAATCTACAATGCAAACTAGCCGCTATTGAAGTCTCGCGAGGTTTGCTTTCATCATCGTCATGCCAAACGACGGCATGCGAATAGAAGGTTCAGAGAGAGTGTATTAACGAGAATATATCGTTGCCATGGGATACCGGTCTCGTGTGGCGATATTAATCAGTTATGAAGCATTCATGAGATAAGCAGGAAATGTAGAGTGCATGAGATATAAGCATGAAATGTAGAGTGCATGAGATAGAAACATGAAATGTAGAGTGCATGAGATAGAAATATGGAGTGTAGAGTGCATGGGATAAAAGCATGGAGTGTAGGGTGCATGAGATAGAAGCATGAAATGTAGAGTGCATGAGATAGAAACATGGAATGTAGAGTGCATGAGATAGAAACATGGAATGTAGAGTGCATGAGATAGAAACATGGAATGTAGAGTGCATGAGATAGAAACATGGAATGTAGAGTGCATGAGATTGAAACATGAAATGTAGAGTGCATGAGATAGAAACATGAAATGTAGAGTGCACGAGATAGAAACATGGAATGTAGAGTGCGTGAGATAGAAGCATGGAGTGTAGAGTGCATGGGATAGAAACATGGAATGTCGAGTGCGTGAGATAGAAGCATGAAATGTAGAGGGCATGAGATAGAAGCATGGAGTGTAGAGTGCATGAGATAGAAAAATGGAGTGTAGAGTGCATGAGATAGAAACATGGAATGTAGAGTGCATGAGATAGAAACATGGAATGTAGAGTGCATGAGATAGAAACATGGAATGTAGAGTGCATGAGATAGAAACATGGAATGTAGAGTGCATGAGATAGAAACATGGAATGTAGAGTGCATGAGATAGAAACATGGAATGTAGAGTGCATGAGATTGAAACATGAAATGTAGAGTGCATGAGATAGAAACATGAAATGTAGAGTGCACGAGATAGAAACATGGAATGTAGAGTGCGTGAGATAGAAGCATGGAGTGTAGAGTGCATGGGATAGAAACATGGAATGTCGAGTGCGTGAGATAGAAGCATGAAATGTAGAGGGCATGAGATAGAAGCATGGAGTGTAGAGTGCATGAGATAGAAAAATGGAGTGTAGAGTGCATGAGGTAGAAACATGGAACATAGAGTGCATGAGATAGAAGCATGGAGTGTAGAGTGCATGAGATGAGAAACATATAGTTCAACGGATGCAGAAATCGAGGCATAGGCCAGATCTCTCACCAGGATTAAATTATGAACGGCAGAACATTGGTGCCTCAACAAAGTGGCATCTTAACTGCCTTATGTGATCGCATTGCATCGAACACTTTTTGCGTTCGATAAATGCTGCAGACTGTTAAATATACAAAGCATTAATTAACATTAAAACCAGGAACATCTGTAGGTAAGCTTATAAGCGAATGTCTATCAACCAACTTGCGCCAATGAACTCACCTTTACTACTATAAGCATATCGCAAACCTGGCAAAGGCGATACAAAAACTCGCAAGTAGGACCGTTGATACAGCTGAAGCTGGTCACGGTGGGTGGTGACGGTGGAAAAAAATTCGCAGCCGGCAGGATTCGAACCTACGCGGGCAGAGCCCATTGGATTTCAAGTCCAACGCCTTAACCACTCGGCCACGACTGCGGATATTTTCTTCATCTCAGCTGAATATATTTCAAATATTAGCCCGTGCCTTTGTCGATAGGAACGATTGCCTCTCCTCACTGATCGATACACTTAGATACGAGTCAGCAAACATTGAGGTAGGTCGATATCTGCAGTTAAAATGTCCAGACCATACCGAGGCCAGGATCTATGTCAGAGATCAATGTGCCATCTTCGCACGACGCCCGCACAACGCCCGCACAACGCTCGTCCTACGTTCGCGTCACACCCGCACAATGCTCGTCCTACGCCCGCGCCACGTACGCACCACGCCCGCACTGCGCCCGCACCGCCACGCATAGCGAATTATCTGGTTGTGCGTCGATCATTGAAAGATGCTTTCAAGCCCTACTGAACAAGACAGTATAAGTTGCGAATATACTGACCCCTAATATACCGACCCCAGTGATATCTAAGTGGCGACATGGATACCGGATGGGGACGCACCGGAAGTCAATCTAGAACAGAACAAAGTGGGGATATAAAGCATTAATACAAATACCTGACATCTCTGGACCCCTCCACCTCTTCCCCGCATCTCCCCGCCCCAGCCCACCCCGTCCCGCCCCACCCCTCCCAATGCGCTACTACAAACCCCATGATCTTCTCCTGTTTTTCCTGCCT
>OZ025254.1:43714078-43744107 GCA_964019135.1 Arenicola marina | reverse complement strand
TAACAGATGGCGGGGTGAGGCGGGGAGGGAGCAAGTTTAATCTGATGATGACGTCATTCAGACCGTTACTTGCCCCGCGGACTCCGCGAACGTCATATCTGTGGGATTTGGGAATAGATAAATCTCCATAACCTGGTTATTAAGGGGGCGCTTAAACCAATAATGGCGTCTGAGATGTTTCTGAGGAAAGTGATGCTTCGGCGATGAACTGATCCGGCCGTTTTCTGATCTCTTTGTCATATCGGAGTTGTCATAAAAAGATGACTATAATATATTATGCCCTGATAGCCGACCACCGGGCAAGCTTCTCCATGGAACGAGGATGGTGTGTAAGGGGGCCTTCAGGGCTCGTACGGCTCCGCTCAGACATGGTGTGTAATGGGGCCTTCGGGGCTATTGGTTGATCCAGGGCGAAATCCGTCACCCGTCGACGGGACTCGATTGGACTCGATGGATGTCAGTCGCTTCTGGGGCCGTCTGCAATAGACATTAACTTTGGCAGCGCCATCTTTTTGTATTCAAGATGCGATGGGAAGAGACTGCAGCCACCACAATGGTACTCACCCTTGAGATTTCGGAGGTATAATTTCACCGATGTTTCACCGCATTACTTTCAGGCTATGTGGTATTATATACAACAACACACTTATTGTATTCGTTTATGCCTTAGGCCCATGCATGTAAGATACCCCCTTGAGATCACAGTTATACGGCTAAGCCGTGCAAATCGCCTAGGGCGACAGGAACCTGCAGACATTATACGATCCAGCTACATGGTAGATCGCATGTTACCTTGATATATTGGGTATTTACGTCCATTTGGCTTGTCCTTTAACTGTGTAATACTATTTGGTGTCAGACCATTGTCTATCGCGTCTGCTCAGACGGTCAGAACGAGGACCCTGCACTAACATACTGTTAGGTTTTATTTGCATAATGTGCGACATCCCCGGCGGGGGGATACCTAATACATTGGTGTATTTGGGGGGAGGGGGTCGGCGGTTAAGCCCCCTTTTCCACGGCCAAATTCCGCTCTGTCGGGGTATTTCCCGACAATCTGCACATTTTGAGAGGCCCCCCGGCCCCCCCACCCCCGGGTCGCAAGTTTCAAAATGTCCGCTCTATAGGGGCATCTCTTTCATCACAAATGTCCGCTCTCTCACCCATTATTACACCCGGTTAACCCCCCACCAGATTTTCATAACAGTGCCCCCCGGGTGCGGCACCACCCTGTACTCATGCACCGTATTGCCATGTGAATTTTTCACGATATTATGCCTTGTCTCGCGAAAGTTAAATATGGCCACCATGAATACTGTATATAGACCTACAATAGTAGTTGAGAGAATGCATTATAAGTGTTATTCAGTGTTAAACCCCATTACCCAGTTACTGCTCATGTATATAGAGACAAAAACATAATTGAAAGAAACAGTGTGGTAACATTAACCATACGTAAATACAGCTGTAACTGCTCCGAGACAGCCTAGGGACTCACCAAATAGTACTCTACTTGGTGCTTGATTATTTTTTGCCATACAGCCTTGAACACGCTGTTATACAATACAAACATATGCCATATATAACGCCGCTAACGCACACCAGACACGCAAAAACGGTTCAGTTGACAACTGTTCCTGTATTGTGTGACATCGTACGGCCCTAACGACCAGGGCCAAAGCGGCATGTGCACATATGAATACATCACTTGCCATGTTATTATATATCATCTTCCCAACACATAACACAAACGTATTGTTCCAGAAATTGGAAATATATAGCGTAAGAGGGCTGACATTAAATGGACTAAAAAGTTTTCTTCATGCAAGTGAACAGTTTTGTGATTAATAATAATATATATTCGAGCTCATCCCGAATCGTTCCGATAAGTTCTGTACTAAGTCGTTTTGTATTTCGTTTATACGTTAATGGCTTAATGAATGCTAGCAACAGTTGTTTCGAATAATAGTTTCTGGAAAGATTAGTTGCAGATTATTCTTATGTTTTAATATCTTAGTTGCAAGTGACCCTAATGTCGTTATATAAGCCTAAGACATACATAAAACGATCGAAAACGCTAAATGGGGAGCTAAGCAAATATATTACTGGCTAAAAATAAATAGGCTTGCTCTCAATCTCGATAAGCCAAAGCGAAAGAAATGGCAATGTAAAAAAGGCAATGTCATTAGTTCTCGTCAAATTGCTATACCAACGACGAAGTTCCTGGGAGCACAATTAGACAGTGGTCTTTTGTGGAAAGAACACATGAATATATTAGTTGTAATATAACTATATAATGCCCCCCCCCACCCCCCCTCTGGATATGGGATGGTCCATATCTTATTCCAACAAGTAAGATCCTCACAGATAGATCCTGGCCTGCATGTGGATAACTGTACGATATATGTGATCGGAAATGGCTGTGAAATGTGTCCCTTGATGCCTGGTTCTGTGTGTAATTTATGTCCTTGGTCTGTGTGTGTGTCAGACGATCGTCCTGGCGGCAAAACATACATCCGTCATCTTACCTCTCACACTCCAGTCTCATTACCTACCCGCCAGGGAATGCCACCAGCCAGCACATCGCTGGTGAGGGTGAGGTCTCCGCCGGCGTCCTGCAGACATCTCTCGTTATTAATTAAGTGGCTCGGTCGTCCCCATTGGACCGTCTGGCGTCGGCCGCATGAAAATGGAAAACCTATCGTGCAATTAATTAGTCCAACAGGGGGGAAAACTGCGTAAGGGGTCGACAAGGACAGGGGCTGAATCAATAGGACTGTGAAGCATGGCTTATCATGTGTTGCATTGTTGTTTGCAGAGGGGTTTCGGAATCTATTGGGACTTCACTCTGTCATCTGGGGTGTCAGTCACATTCACTATGTTACCATAGGTCAGTCAATCGGGATTGCGCTTGGGTACCCTACATTACGTCCGTGGTAGGCAGATTGGAATGTCGAACAAGGTCATTTTAAACTGGATCCATTTTTTGCCATTACGCTGTTCATATCTCCTTTAAAATTCAATGAGGAGGATTATGGTAAAAAGGATTCTTATCTATAGGGGGACTAACATCATGGTCGTTGCGAAGAAACTGATAGGATCTTCATCTTGAATTTATCATTGCATCCGTGAGATTCCAACCACCCCCGGCCGATAGGGCTGAACTAGCAGAGAACACTGGATAACGGTCAAACGTCCCGCCTACTAGGCAGGTCACGGAGTGACCCCTGAAATGCACGATAACCTCAGTAAAGCCTGACCTTAACGTACGGGGAATAACTCCGTTGAGGGTCACGTGATCTTATATGACGTGGGCGCTGACACTGACCACCAGATCAATGGAACCTCTCGAGTGGTGAAGAGCTATGAGTGCTGGACGATACCAGTCCCCCATGATTGGTGTCAGCAACGTAACTCAATTGGGTCAGCCAGGGTCGACACGTCACGGTGATAATTGCGTCTGGCTCGATAGGGCTTCCTGTCCCGTGAGGAGGCTGCCACGACTGGTATCTGGACATGTCCGACTTGCCGGCGTGGCCGTGGCGACTTCAGATCAGACCAGCCTTAACCCTAAATCACCGGCAGATACATGCTCAGTCAATGCTGCAGATATCGTCATATCTCACATCTCCGTCCCCACCTCCCCACCTCCCGAGCCTCTCCCAAACCCAGCTGCCCCCATGTCCAACGGGGGCAATACATCGTTCTTAATCATCAAGTAAAGTACTTATAGAGCACCGTGACTCGTCATGTAAATACATGTTAATACATGTATCACATATCGAGATATAATCGCTGAATGGCATACGTCCTGGGACTCCCGAGACATCAAACTGGAAGAAACGTATGATTACCTTGACTTATCCACGTGTCTCAACAAACGTGTAGTTTGTAGTTACACCGTAGTTAATTCATACTTAGTTCACAGCAAAAATCTGTATTATGAATTATTACATGTTCTTGAGCCCGTAGCATATTTACGAAGTGGTACAAAACCAAAGAATAATCTATATTAGTACACAAAATTAATGTTCCAAATACTAAGGCTAGGCATACATCATGCCTCTTCACTTTACTTGCTAAAACGGTTAGTACCCATTCGATGCAAAAACACCTGAAAGTAAACACATCCCGATGATAACTATCATAGTTTTAAACGATAATTCAACGGACTGAATTAAGTTCATATATGGTTGACAACATGTAAAGTTTATTGATAAATCGCTACCCGATAGAGCCGCCCGGCAATACTGGCGTGTTTGTTGCTCTTTCTATGCTGCAATGATGGACTTTGTGGTCAGTGTGCCATCATGGTGAGTGACGGGGCTATAGCATATTGAGGTCGGGTCATGGAATGATGGCTTCCCTCCCCTTTCTGAACTTCCGCGTTTCTGGTTTTACGACTCCTGTCACTTAACGCAGATTTCGGACACACCGTCCTGAATATTTAGCTACTTTTCTGTAAAAGCATGATATAAAACATGTAATTTATTCCAGGCAGCTTAATTGAGCCTGATGGGCAGGAAACGGATGTGATCAGGGTTAAAACGTTTTCAAATGTGAGCTGAATACCGTCGTGCTCCCTGCCTTGCAAGATGAGTTCAATTTGTGCTCTAAGCCCAGAATGAAAGGCCTTCGTGACGAAGAAGCCATTGCTATACGGTCTGATATATCCAACGCGTCCATAAAGGCTTCATAAAGGCTTCTATCAGACACAAATGGAAGCGGAGACTAAACAAGCGATTTAGAGATAATGGCCCATTTATATTGGCTAGGGACCTGAGGCGGTCAACGCCAGATGCAGATGCAGGTGAATATGTAAAGTGAATATGCGACTTATTTTTCACTGTGAAAGCGTGACCAACTGCCAACTGTGGAGGTGTGATTTACTGCCCACTGTGAAGGCGTGACTTACTGCCCACTGTGAAGGTGTGACTTACTGCTCACTGTGAAGGTGTGCCTTACTGGTCACTGTGAAGGTGTGACTTATGGATCTCTGTGAATGTGTGACTTATTGATCTCTGTGAAGGTGTGACTTGCTGCTCACTGTGAAGGTGTGACTGACTGCTCACTGTGAATGTGTGACTTACTGCTCACTGTGAATGTGTGACTTACTGCTCAATCTGAAGGTGTGACTTACTGCTCACTGTGAATGTGTGACTTACTGCCCACTGCGCGTGTGGGACTTACTGCTTACTCTGAATGTGTGCTACTCATTGTGA
This sequence comes from Arenicola marina, assembly GCA_964019135.1. Taxonomy (NCBI): domain Eukaryota; kingdom Metazoa; phylum Annelida; class Polychaeta; family Arenicolidae; genus Arenicola; species Arenicola marina. Next base: position 43,738,885 of record OZ025254.1, on the reverse strand, counting down.
AGGTGTGACTTACTGCTCACCGTGAAGGTATGACTCACTCCGTCCCTACTACTCACTCCTGACCCTTTCAGACACCCTGACGGCAACCGCATTAGCAAAGAGGAAGAAACCATGGAAGTGTCACATATTGGGCAAGGGTCTTGGTGCGACACTACCGCGACCGACCACCTCAAAGCTAACCGACTGAAGCCAGCGAAGTGTTATTGGTGTAGGCAGCAGCCTCATCCGATCCACACCAGCCTCGAGTCTGCCCAGCGGGCCGTGGTGTCAACACTGCAGCCATCATATTAAATCATCGCTATATGGTAGATGAGCTTAGAGCAGAACACGACATTGTGTCCCCGTAGATGGGACGGGCATCAGTTCGCAAGCAGGCTGAGCAGATGGTCATATGTCGTAAGTTTCATCCAACTCCATTTTATTGACCTAGTAGGAGATGTCTTCCAGCATTATCATTTCATGTTCCTTATGTTTGTTGTTCACGGTAATTCCATAGTACAAAGAGTCGCGGCATGATGTGCGTCTGTGTTGTTATTGCAAACAGGCAAAGCAAGCCGTCGCCTCATCACGTGTACATAGTTTTAAAAACAAAGCCTTATTAACTATCACATATGCTACAATGCATTTTACATTTTGATAACGGCACAGGGATTATGCAGCTATACCAGGTAATATACATATCGCTTATAGAGTATATTACAAATAACTTTGTTAATATTTATAAGTGTATCTGACAAATGTTCCATCGGTGTTTAGTCTTATTTACTGGACATACTCCTGATCATAATATCGACAGAAGGATGCCAATTGCGAATGTCCCGCATAGGACATCCCCAGTCAGTATCACGATTCGCCATCAATAATCCCCATGATTTGGTATCACCATGCGGAATGTTTCTGAAATACCACTGCTAGTAATTACGTTGGTAGCTCAGCGATGCGCTCAGGGTCACGTGTTTACGGGCTGAAGGTAAATTTATTCAGGTGGAGAACACGCAATCCCCAGGAAGGAATCCACGTCTTCACGGCAGAGTTTTTACTGTCGGTTTACTGTTCGGTTGGTCGCCATCGTGCTCTCCCGCCTTCAACGAATCCACGAGTCGCTCGTGTCGTGTTTTGCCGTTAGATTTGTTGTCTAGATAGACCCTTGCATTCAGAACTAACGACAAGGGATAACTACATTCGCCATTTTAAATAGCGCTGTGGTTTTGCGCCGGTAGGGGGAGGAATCGGAATCGGCGTCCCACTTGGCGGTCTTTCCCGGAGATGCCTCTCTCTCTGGTAACGTAATTGTGGCGGTCTCAACCAGCGCTAGAGCGGGTGTGGTACGGTGGCGGGTGTGACACGGTGGTGGGTGTGACACGGTGGTGGGCGTGACACGGTGGCGAGTGTGACACGGTGGCGGGTGTGACACGGTGGCGGGTGTGACACGGTGGTGGGTGTGACACGGTGGTGGGTGTGACAAGGTGGCGGGTGTGACACGGTGGCGGGTGTGACACGGTGGCGTGTTTGACACGAGGGCGGGTGTGACACGGTGGTGGGTGTGACACGGTGGTGGGTGTGACACAGTGGCGGGTGTGACACGGTGGCATGTGATGAGCAAGGGAGGCCGTGAAATCCGTTGTTCTTGTACTCCAAGGGACAGATATTAACTGGATGGCTGGGGTACTTATTTATTTATTCTGCGACTTGTTTGTCGATTGCCTCGCCTGACAATAGTGGGAATGCCGCTGTAAATCATTCCGTTTCCCGCGTTATTTCAGCGTAATGATGATCATTCTCTGGCGATGGACGCTCGGCGCGCTCGTGTGCCGTCTGCTGAGCTCTAAACCCAGAGGCCATCGAGGGACGCTGACGTGACATTTACGGTACGCCAGGGAAGACATTGTGTTGACGAAGGAAACCAATGGGCGGGGGAGGAGGGGGGGGTCGCAATGGACATGGAAACAACGCTGGTTTTATGACTTGTTAGCAGCGCCACCTGACAAGGTCGGTACGGCGTGGAAGTACCCGTATAATCTTTATCATTATCTTTGTTAAAGCGATAACAATAAGAATGGAGAGAGTGAGAGTAGGCACATATGAATAGGCATGACACCCTCCCCCCCGAAATTAGTTTTTAGAAAATTCCGGTCACCGGTTCTGCTGGTGCCCTTAACTGTGATTGGCCGTTGCATTCGGCCAAAATGGGAGTTTGCGTTTCTTTGAAATATGTGAGGGATACTCTTAGCCGCTGCGCTCACGTCTGTGTGCTCCAGGTTTAACGCCAGGGCGGAGTGCCCAGCTGACTAATACACTTATAACTTATATTTATAACTTGGCTCTCTCATTCACACAAATGCGTCAATGTCTTTCCAAAGGGTGATGTCCAAAGAACTGAGCATTAACACTGTTCCCGTAGACTACAACTACGTTCTCGATGTCTGCAACTTTACTCAACTTTAACCAAAATTTGCCTTTGGCAGCGTATTTAAGTGGAACGTTATCCCTAAATTATTTCATATGTACATCTTTAAGCAATTCTGGCGGCCTAGCGGAGCCATGTCCCGTGGGTAACCAGGGGATCCTGACACATTTAAAATTATGTCACGAAACCTAAAAGGGTGAGCGCAACTTTTTGCAAAGAATCAAATATGACACTATGCTGGATTACAGTATTAGATTACCTCGGTACATCTAGGAAGAATGGCAACTTTTGTAGTTTTCATGTGCAACTTATCTATAATAATTGCCGATATATCTATCTTCATTTTGTTTTGTGCTATGTATAAGTCTTAAAACATTTATACATATACTTTCCGTCAATGCTGAAAACTGCATATCACTATGAAATGAATGATTACATTTTAAAAAGCTGCAAGGCCTAACAATGTAATGGTAAACCTGGCAGAAAAGACAGCCGACCCCTAGTTGCAAGCTACATGCATCACAGATTTTTAATTTTGAAATATAATGATAATTAAGTGTTGTCTACAGCCAGCACTAACACTTTGGCCTAAAGGCACCCACGATTAACAGTTTGATCTACATCTCGTCACTTTGACGTGCTTATGCACTTACATCAAAACACTTACACAGCGTATACCGTTTTGTAGCGTCACGGTGAAGTCATATTGACCGTACCACTGCCAGCTTAGACAAAGGTGAAACTCCCATCAGTATTTTCCTTGATTTATCAAAAGCATTTGACACTCTTGACCATAAAATACTTCTACATAAACTTAGGCACTATGGAATGACGGGAATAGCCTTAACACTAATAGAATGTTATTTGAGAAACCGTACACAGTATGTTCAACTCGCAGATACTAAGTCTAATTGTTATGGCATTAGTACTAGCGTGCCTCAAGGGTCAATTCTTGGTCCCTTATTATTGATAATATACATAAATGATGTTTCTAAGGCCAGCGAACTATTTAAAGCAATTATATATGTAGACGACACCACGTTATCTAGCAAGTTAAACACCCTAAATCTATCAAACGACTATGATGATATAAATCATGAACTAGAAAATATCAATATTTGACTAAAAGTAAACAAATTGTCCTTAAATACTACAAAGTCAAAATAAATGCTTTTTCATATGCCGCAAAAGAAACTTGAAATCCCTCAAATCTTCCTAAATAACGTAGAAATTGAATGCGCTGAAAATTTCAATATTTTCGGCGTAACCATTGACAGACGTTTAGGGTGGCACTGCCACACAGACTTACTCTCTCGCAAATTGACCAAACGTGTTGGTATGCTCAATAGGTTAAAGTATATTATCCCCCGATGAATCCTTCTACTTTTGTACAATACTTTGATCGTATCATGTTTAAACTAAGGCATTTTTCTCTGGGGTTACAGAGCAAACGATCTTTTAAAATTACAAAAGAAAGCGGTCAGAATAATCAGTCTTAGCCAATATAACGCACACACTGAACCCCTATTTAAGCAGTTGAAACTATTAAGAATTGGAGATATCCATAGACGGCACTAACTTACATTTTTCTTTAACTTAAAGCACAGTGAATTACCAATATATTTTTTCACTATGCTTCTAAATCAAAATTCGAACGTTCATCCATATGATACACGAAACAAAAGTAACTATACTGTTAACTTCACAAGACATGAGTTTTCCAAACGATGTTTAAGAAATAGCATGCCTGCTGTTATTAATTCACTGCCACTGATTGTGAGAGAAAAGTTTTTTACGCATAGTTTGAAGGGTGTAACTTTATATGTCAAGAATTATCTGTTAGGATTGTACAACAGTGAATGTTCACTTGTCAACTGCTATATTTGCCAACGTGTACCGTAAATAATTTTCCATTAAAATTGTCTGAGATAGAGACTAAATTATTATCATTATCCGGTTATTATTACCGGGGTATTGATTATAAAACAAAGTTTCTCATTTTCACCTGTTCGCATTATTTCCAGACAGCAGTATTATTATTATTTTTATTTTTTATTTTTTATTTTTTTTGGTATTTGTTTATTTTTTTACTATTTGTTGACCTCTTAGTTCAATTATATATTTCTTGAATCAGGGTGGCTCCCATGATAGCGGTCTTCCAGGCCTTAATGGGAGTCTCCCGACCAAGTTATTTCTTTATTTAAGTCTGTCACGAAATGAACCCTTGTTGCTATAAATGTGTTCTGAATCTGACTCTGACTCTTTGGAAGATATAATTCATAGAACCATTTATATTCGGTCGAGAAAAGCGCTATCGAATCGACCGTTGGGGTAGCGACCTTAATAATCCATCATTCAAACAGTGTTAAATACACGATGAAAAATACGCATTACATGTAGGATCATGCGCAATACACCAGGGTGATACGCAATACACGCGGGGCAATAAACGCAATACGCAATACCGATTTTGGCATCAGTCCGTCTGCGAAAGACGGTTTCTCAAACCAGAGCCCGTCGTGGTGGGCCATTCCTTCATGCACGACACGTGCCCATCCCCTCTTTTGGATGCTAGACCCTCCCAAAAAACTGAATCGATGCCGAAAAGCCTCTATGCCACGCTGGCCTTGTCCAGTTGGCCTTTTGCCGTCGGCGAGTTTACCCGTAGAGCACATCCTACGGGAATGCATTCTTCTTGCATACGATGAACGTTCCCAAGCCAATGAAGACGTTGCTCATGACCTGGCTCATGGCCTGGCTCATGGTCTGGCTTCTTTATGGCCTGACTTCCTCATTGCCTTGCCTCCTCATGTGTTGGCTTCCTCGTGACCTAGCTTCCTCCTGGCCTGGCTCCCTCGTGGCCTGGCTTCTACATGGACTGAGGCCTCCATGGCATGAGCGTCACTCTATTCATTAAATAAGGATCGGACTGTGGAAGTAGGACGCTTTATCCTCCTTAAGTCATTTCGTGACAATGGGAATTTACTAGGCGGCGAGAAGCCAGGCCTCCTGGAGTAATCCCCTACGATTTGCGAAGACCGACACGGGATCTCCATGCTCCACATTCATAGACATTGGCAGAGGTAAATATAACCAGAAGATGAGGGTTGAGGAGCACTAATGGGAGCTCGTTTACCCACATCGTACAGCTCTCGTACCGTCTTTCTCCCGGTGGCCGAGAAGGCCGCGCGTTCGGATATTGTGTGCGATGCTAGTTCAGACCATCCTGTGCCAATGTCTAGGATTGTGCAGGATTCGTATCCCATGTCTCTGTCAAGAGTAGGGGTTCTGCCAAAGACTTGGCACCTTTCTACCTTAAATTTCATCACACGACATACAACAGCTTAAAAATAGTAAAACTTTAGCTGAAAGCGCCGAAAGCAATATTAAGAAATCGTTATAAATTTGTTTATAAATGAAGGAAAATGGGGGAAGGTGCAAAAATGGCTATAAATTCGTTTATAAATAAGGAAAATGGGAAATTGTACGATAATTGCAGATGTGTACCACTGGAGAGAGCTGATGTTATATAAGGGCTTCCACCTGGAGCCAAACAAGATCTCAATCTACTCTTCCCGGCAAACTGACAATGCGGTTTCCAAGGCGAGCTTGTCGTATGTCTATCGCAAGCCAGGGAAAAGAAATATGCATCCAGTTTAATTGGATTGTCTGAAGGACAAGTTTTTGACCCCCCCCCCCCCTCCGCCCCCACCCCAACTCCCGATCCCCCACCCCCACCTTATTTGACCTCAGCCAGACATAAAATTCCACGTCGAATAAAGTAGTCACGGTCACTTCCCTATATACTGTGTTCAGCGCCATCGGTACGCCATCTGGCAACTATAAATTTGGCGGCCCACCATCCATTACGCTGATTGCATTGTGTCTGTCGTCAAGGAACTCCGCCAAGCAACCCTGTGACAAAAGCTTTCCGTTTAACTTAACAAACTAACCCAATCGCAAAAGGTCTTTCTCTTGTCTAGAACCATGACCATAATTACCATTGCGACTGCCAGTTGTACGGAAGCATACGAGCCCTGAAGGCCACCTTACACACCATGTCAGAGCGGAGGCGTACGAGCCCTGAAGGCCACCTTACACACCATGTCTAAGCGGAGGCGTACGAGCCCTCAAGGCCCCCTTACACACCATGTCTGAGCGGAGGCGTACGAGCCCTAAAGGCCACCTTACACACCATGTCTGAGTGGAGGCAAACGAGCCCTGAGGGCCCCTTTACACACCATGTCGTTACGGACGCGTACGAGCCACGAAGGCCCCCTTACACACCATGTCAGAGCGAAAGCGTACGCGCCCTAAAGGCCACCTTACACACCATGTCTGAGTGGAGGCATACGAGCCCTGAAGGCCACCTTACACACCATGTCAGAGCGGAGGCGTACGAGCCCTGAAGGCCCCCTTACACACCATGTCAGAGCGGAGGCGTACGAGCCCTGAAGGCCACCTTACACACCATGTCAGAGCGGAGGCGTACGAGCCCTGAAGGCCCCCTTACACACCATGTCAGAGCGGAAGCGTACGAGCCCTGAAGGCCACCTTACACACCATGTCAGAGCGGAGGCGTACGAGCCCTGAATGCCCTTTACACACCATGTGTTTACGGAGGCGTACGAGCCCTGAAGGCCACCTTACACACCATGTCTTTACGGAGGCGTACGAGCCCTGAAGGCCCCTTTACACACCATGTCGTTACGGACGCGTACGAGCCCTGAAGGCCACCTTACACACCAAGTCAGAGCGGAAGCGTACGAGCCCTGAAGGCCACCTTACACACCATGTCTGAGTGGAGGCATACGAGCCCTGAAGGCCACCTTACACACCATGTCAGAGCGGAAGCGTACGACCCATGAAGGCCACCTTACACACCATGTCAGAGCAGAGGCGTACGACCCCTGTAGGCCGCCTTACACACCATGTCTGAGTGGCGGCATATGAGCCCTAAAGGCCACCTTACACACCATGTCTGAGTGGAGGCAAACGAGCCCTGAAGGCCCCTTTACACACCATGTCGTTACGGACGCGTACGAGCCCCGAAGGCCCCCTTACACACCATGTCAGAGCGAAAGCGTACGCGCCCTGAAGGCCACCTTACACACCATGTCTGCGTGGAGGCATACGAGCCCTGAAGGCCACCTTACACACCATGTCAGAGCGGAGGCGTACGAGCCCTGAAGGCCCCCTTACACACCATGTCAGAGCGGAGGCGTACGAGCCCTGAAGGCCACCTTACACACCATGTCAGAGCGGAGGCGTACGAGCCCTGAATGCCCTTTACACACCATGTGCTTACGGAGGCGTACGAGCCCTGAAGGCCACCTTACACACCATGTCAGAGCGGAGGCGTACGAGCCCTGAAGGCCCCCTTACACACCATGTCAGAGCGGAAGCGTACGAGCCCTGAAGGCCACCTTACACACCATGTCAGAGCGGAGGCGTACGAGCCCTGAATGCCCTTTACACACCATGTGCTTACGGAGGCGTACGAGCCCTGAAGGCCACCTTACACACCATGTCTTTACGGAGGCGTACGAGCCCTGAAGGCCACCTTAAACACCATGTCAGAGCGGAGGCGTACGACCCCTGTAGGCCACCTTACACACCATGTCTGAGTGGCGGCATACGAGCCCTGAAGGCCACCTTACACACCATGTCAGAGCGGAGGCGTACGAGCCCTAAAGACCACCTTACACACCATGTCTGAGTGGAGGCATACGAGCCCTGAAGGCCCCTTTACACACCATGTCGTTACGGACGCGTACGAGCCCTGAAGGCCACCTTACACACCAAGTCAGAGCGGAAGCGTACGAGCCCTGAAGGCCACCTTACACACCATGTCTGAGTGGAGGCATACGAGCCCTGAAGGCCACCTTACACACCATGTCAGAGCGGAAGCGTACGACCCATGAAGGCCACCTTACACACCATGTCAGAGCGGAGGCGTACGACCCCTGTAGGCCACCTTACACACCATGTCTGAGTGGCGGCATACGAGCCCTGAAGGCCACCTTACACACCATGTCAGAGCGGCGGTGTACGAGCCCTGAAGGCCCCCTTACACACCATGTCTGAGCGGAGGCGTACGAGCCCTGAAGGCCACCTTACACACCATGCCAGAGCGGAGGCGAACGAGCCCTGAAGGCCACCTGACACACCATGTCTGAGTGGAGGCATACGAGCCCTGAAGGCCACCTTACACACCATGTCAGAGCGGAGGCGTACGAGCCCTGAAGGCCCTTTACACACCATGTCTTTACGGAGGCGTACGAGCCCTGAAGGTCACCTTACACATCATGTCAGAGCTGAGGCGTACGAGCCCTGAAGGCCCCCTTACACACCATGTCTGAGTGGAGGCATACGAGCCCTGAAGGCCACTTTACACACCATGTCAGAGCGGAAGCGTACGACCCCTGAAGGCCCCTTTACACACCATGTCGTTACGGACGCGTACCAGCCCTGAAGGCCACCTTACACACCATGTCAGAGCAGAAGCGTACGAGCCCTCAAGGCCACCTTACACACCATGTCTGAGTGGAGGCAAACGAGCCCTGAAGGCCACCTTACACACCATGTCAGAGCGGAGGTGTACGAGCCCTGATAGCCACCTTACACACCATGTCTGAGCGGAGGCGTACGAGCCCTGAAGGCCACCTTACACACCATGTCTGAGCGGAGGCGTACGAGCCCTGAAGGCCACCTTACACACCATGTCTGAGTGGAGGCATACGAGCCCTGAAGGCCCCTCTACACACCATGTCGTTACGGACGCGTACGAGCCCTGAAGGCCCCCTTACACACCATGTCTGAGCGGATGCGTACGAGCTATGAAGGCCACAATACACACCATGTCAGAGCGGAGGCGTACAAGCCCTGAAGGCCACCTTACACACCATGTCAGAGCGGAGGCGTACGAGCCCTGAAGGCCACCTTACACACCATGTCTGAGTGGAGGCATACGAGCCCTGAAGGCCCCTCTACACACCATGTCGTTACGGACGCGTACGAGCCCTGAAGGCCACCTTACACACCATGTCTGAGTGGAGGCAAACGAGCCCTGAAGGCCCCTTTACACACCATGTCGTTACGGACGCGTACGAGCCCCGAAGGCCCCCTTACACACCATGTCAGAGCGAAAGCGTACGCGCCCTGAAGGCCACCTTACACACCATGTCTGCGTGGAGGCATACGAGCCCTGAAGGCCACCTAACACACCATGTCAGAGCGGAGGCGTACGAGCCCTGAAGGCCCCCTTACACACCATGTCAGAGCGGAGGCGTACGAGCCCTGAAGGCCACCTTACACACCATGTCAGAGCGGAGGCGTACGAGCCCTGAATGCCCTTTACACACCATGTGCTTACGGAGGCGTACGAGCCCTGAAGGCCACCTTACACACCATGTCAGAGCGGAGGCGTACGAGCCCTGAAGGCCCCCTTACACACCATGTCAGAGCGGAAGCGTACGAGCCCTGAAGGCCACCTTACACACCATGTCAGAGCGGAGGCGTACGAGCCCTGAATGCCCTTTACACACCATGTGCTTACGGAGGCGTACGAGCCCTGAAGGCCACCTTACACACCATGTCTTTACGGAGGCGTACGAGCCCTGAAGGCCACCTTAAACACCATGTCAGAGCGGAGGCGTACGACCCCTGTAGGCCACCTTACACACCATGTCTGAGTGGCGGCATACGAGCCCTGAAGGCCACCTTACACACCATGTCAGAGCGGAGGCGTACGAGCCCTAAAGACCACCTTACACACCATGTCTGAGTGGAGGCATACGAGCCCTGAAGGCCCCTTTACACACCATGTCGTTACGGACGCGTACGAGCCCTGAAGGCCACCTTACACACCAAGTCAGAGCGGAAGCGTACGAGCCCTGAAGGCCACCTTACACACCATGTCTGAGTGGAGGCATACGAGCCCTGAAGGCCACCTTACACACCATGTCAGAGCGGAAGCGTACGACCCATGAAGGCCACCTTACACACCATGTCAGAGCGGAGGCGTACGACCCCTGTAGGCCACCTTACACACCATGTCTGAGTGGCGGCATACGAGCCCTGAAGGCCACCTTACACACCATGTCAGAGCGGCGGTGTACGAGCCCTGAAGGCCCTTTACACACCATGTCTTTACGGAGGCGTACGAGCCCTGAAGGTCACCTTACACATCATGTCAGAGCTGAGGCGTACGAGCCCTGAAGGCCCCCTTACACACCATGTCTGAGTGGAGGCATACGAGCCCTGAAGGCCACCTTACACACCATGTCAGAGCGGAAGCGTACGACCCCTGAAGGCCCCTTTACACACCATGTCGTTACGGACGCGTACCAGCCCTGAAGGCCACCTTACACACCATGTCAGAGCAGAAGCGTACGAGCCCTCAAGGCCACCTTACACACCATGTCTGAGTGGAGGCAAACGAGCCCTGAAGGCCACCTTACACACCATGTCAGAGCGGAGGTGTACGAGCCCTGATAGCCACCTTACACACCATGTCTGAGCGGAGGCGTACGAGCCCTGAAGGCCACCTTACACACCATGTCTGAGCGGAGGCGTACGAGCCCTGAAGGCCACCTTACACACCATGTCTGAGTGGAGGCATACGAGCCCTGAAGGCCCCTCTACACACCATGTCGTTACGGACGCGTTGGAGCCCTGAAGGCCCCCTTATACACCATGTCTGAGCGGATGCGTACGAGCTATGAAGGCCACAATACACACCATGTCAGAGCGGAGGCGTACAAGCCCTGAAGGCCACCTTACACACCATGTCAGAGCGGAGGCGTACGAGCCCTGAAGGCCCTCCTTACACACCATGTCTGAGTGGAGGCATACGAGCCCTGAAGGCCCCTCTACACACCATGTCGTTACGGACGCGTACGAGCCCTGAAGGCCACCTTACACACCAAGACAGAGCGTAAGCGTACGAGCCCTGAAGGCCACCTTACACACCATGTCTGAGTGGAGGCGTACGAGCCCTGAAGGCTACCTTACACACCATGTCTGAGCGGAGGCGTACGAGCCCTGTAGGCCACCTTACACACCATGTCAGAGCGGAAGCGTACGAGCCCTGAAGGCCACCTTACACACCATGTCAGAGCGGAAGCGTACGAGCCCTCAAGGCCCCTTTACACACCATGTCGTTACGGACGCGTACGAGCCCTGAAGGGCACCTTACACACCATGTCAGAGCGGAAGCGTACGAGCCCTAAAGGCCACCTTACACACCATGTCTGAGTGGAGACATACGAGCCCTGAAGGCCAACTTACACACCATGTCTGAGTGGAGGCATACGAGCCCTGAAGGCCACCTTACACACCATGTCTGAGTGGAGGCATACGAGCCCTGAAGGCCACCTTACACACCATGTCAGAGCGGAAGCGTACGATCCGTGAAGGCCCCTTTACACACCATGTCGTTACGGACGCGTACCAGCCCTGAAGGCCACCTTACACACCATGTCAGAGCGGAAGCGTACGAGCCCTCAAGGCCACCTTACACACCATGTCTGAGTGGAGGCATACGAGCCCTGAAGGCCACCTTACACACCATGTCAGAGCGGAGGTGTACGAGCCCTGATAGCCACCTTACACACCATGTCTGAGCGGAGGCGTACGAGCCCTGAAGGCCACCTTACACACCATGTCAGAGCGGAGGCGTACGAGCCCTGAAGCGCCCCTTACACACCATGTCTGAGCGGATGCGTACTAGCTATAAAGGCCACCTTACACACCATGTCAGAGCGGAGGCGTACAACCCTAAAGGCCACCTTACACACCATGTCAGAGCGGAGGCGTACGAGCCCTGAAGGCCACCTTACACACCATGTCTGAGTGGAGGCATACGAGCCCTGAAGGCCCCTCTACACACCATGTCGTTACGGACGCGTACGAGCCCTGAAGGCCACCTTACACACCATGTCTGAGTGGAGGCGTACGAGCCCTGAAGGCTACCTTACACACCATGTCTGAGCGGAGACGTACGAGCCCTGAAGGCCACCTTACACACCATGTCAGAGCGGAAGCGTACGAGCCCTGAAGGCCACCTTACACACCATGTCAGAGCGGAAGCGTACGAGCCCTGAAGGCCCCTTTACACACCATGTCGTTACGGACGCGTACGAGCGCTGAAGGCCACCTTACACACCATGTCAGAGCGGAAGCGTACGAGCCCTACAGGCCACCTTACACACCATGTCTGAGTGGAGACATACGAGCCCTGAAGGCCAACTTACACACCATGTCCGAGCGGAGGCGGACGAGCCCTGAAGGCCACCTTACACACCATGTCTTTACGGAGGCGTACGAGCCCTAAAGGCCACCTTACACACCATGTCTTTACGGAGTCGTACGAGCCCTGAAGGCCACCTTACACACCATGTCAGAGCGGAAGCGTACGAGCCCTCAAGGCCACCTTACACACCGTGTCTGAGTGAAGGCATACGAGCCCTGAAGGCCACCTTACACACCATGTCTGAGCGGAAGCGTACGAGCCCCGAAGGCCCCCTTACACACCATGTCTGAGCGGAAGCGTACGAGCCCCGAAGGCCCCCTTACACACCATGTCTGAGCGGAGGCGTACGAGCCCTGAATGCCCCCTTACACACCAGGTCTGAGCGGAGGCGTACGAGCCCTGAAGGCCCCCTTACACACCATGTCTGAGCGGAGGCGTACGGGCCCTGAAGGCCACCTTACACACCATGTCTGAGCGGAGGCGTACGAGCCCTGAAGGCCACTTCACACACCATGTCTGAGCGGAAGCGTACGAGCCCCGAAGGCCCCATTACACACCATGTCTGAGCGGAAGCGTACGAGCCCCGAAGGCCCCCTTACACACCATGTCCGAGCGGAGGCGTACGAGCCCTGAAGGCCCCCTTACACACCAGGTCTGAGCGGAGGCGTACGAGCCCTGAAGGCCCCCTTACACACCATGTCTGAGCGGAGGCGTACGGGCCCTGAAGGCCACCTTACACACCATGTCTGACCGGAGGCGTACGAGCCCTGAAGGCCACCTTACACACCAGGTCTGACCGGAGGCGTACGAGCCCTGAAGGTCAACTTACACACCATGTCTGAGTGGAGGCGTACGGGCCCTGAAAGCCACCTTACACACCATGTCTGAGCGGAGGCGTACGAGCCGTGAAGGCCACCTTACACACCATGTCAGAGCGGAGGCGTACGAGCCCTGAAGGCCCCCTTACACACCATGTCAGAGCGGAAGCGTACGAGCCCTGAAGGCCACCTTACACACCATGTCGGAGCGGAGGCGTACGAGCCCTGAAGGCCCCTTTACACACCATGTCGTTACGGACGCGTAACAGCCCTGAAGGCCACCTTATACACCATGTCAGAGCGGAAGCGTACGAGCCCTCAAGGCCACCTTACACACCATGTCTGAGTGGAGGCATACGAGCCCTGAAGGCCACCTTACACACCATGTCAGAGCGGAGGTGTACGAGCCCTGATAGCCACCTTACACACCATGTCTGAGCGGAGGCGTACGAGCCCTGAAGGCCACCTTACACACCATGTCAGAGCGGAGGCGTACGAGCCCTGAAGCGCCCCTTACACACCATGTCTGAGCGGATGCGTACTAGCTATAAAGGCCACCTTACACACCATGTCAGAGCGGAGGCGTACAAGCCCTGAAGGCCACCTTACACACCATGTCAGAGCGGAGGCGTACGAGCCCTGAAGGCCACCTTACACACCATGTCTGAGTGGAGGCATACGAGCCCTGAAGGCCCCTCTACACACCATGTCGTTACGGACGCGTACGAGCCCTGAAGGCCACCTTACACACCAAGTCAGAGCGGAAGCGTACGAGCCCTGAAGGCCACCTTACACACCATGTCTGAGTGGAGGCGTACGAGCCCTGAAGGCTACCTTACACACCATGTCTGAGCGGAGGCGTACGAGCCCTGAAGGCCACCTTACACACCATGTCAGAGCGGAAGCGTACGAGCCCTGAAGGCCACCTTACACACCATGTCAGAGCGGAAGCGTACGAGCCCTGAAGGCCCCTTTACACACCATGTCGTTACGGACGCGTACGAGCCCTGAAGGCCACCTTACACACCATGTCAGAGCGGAAGCGTACGAGCCCTACAGGCCACCTTACACACCATGTCTGAGTGGAGACATACGAGCCCTGAAGGCCACCTTACACACCATGTCTTTACGGAGGCGTACGAGCCCTGAAGGCCACCTTACACACCATGTCTTTACGGAGTCGTACGAGCCCTGAAGGCCACTTTACACACCATGTCAGAGCGGAAGCGTACGAGCCCTGAAGGCCACCTTACACACCGTGTCTGAGTGAAGGCATACGAGCCCTGAAGGCCACCTTACACACCATGTCTGAGCGGAAGCGTACGAGCCCCGAAGGCCCCCTTACACACCATGTCTGAGCGGAAGCGTACGGGCCCGAAGGCCCCCTTACACACCATGTCTGAGCGGAGGCGTACGAGCCCTGAATGCCCCCTTACACACCAGGTCTGAGCGGAGGCGTACGAGCCCTGAAGGCCCCCTTACACACCATGTCTGAGCGGAGGCGTACGGGCCCTGAAGGCCACCTTACACACCATGTCTGAGCGGAGGCGTACGAGCCCTGAAGGCCACTTCACACACCATGTCTGAGCGGAAGCGTACGAGCCCCGAAGGCCCCATTACACACCATGTCTGAGCGGAAGCGTACGAGCCCCGAAGGCCCCCTTACACACCATGTCCGAGCGGAGGCGTACGAGCCCTGAAGGCCCCCTTACACACCAGGTCTGAGCGGAGGCGTACGAGCCCTGAAGGCCCCCCTACACACCATGTCTGAGCGGAGGCGTACGGGCCCTGAAGGCCACCTTACACACCATGTCTGAGCGGAGGCGTACGAGCCCTGAAGGCCACTTCACACACCATGTCTGAACGGAAGCGTACGAGCCCCGAAGGCCCCATTACACACCATGTCTGAGCGGAAGCGTACGAGCCCCGAAGGCCCCCTTACACACCATGTCCGAGCGGAGGCGTACGAGCCCTGAAGGCCCCCTTACACACCAGGTCTGAGCGGAAGCGTACGAGCCCTGAAGGCCCCCTTACACACCATGCCTGAGCGGAGGCGTACGGGCCCTGAAGGCCACCTTACACACCATGTCTGAGCGGAGGCGTACGAGCCCTGAAGGCCACCTTACACAACAGGTCTGAGCGGAGGCGTACGAGCCCTGAAGGTCAACTTACACACCATGTCTGAGTGGAGGCGTACGGGCCCTGAAAGCCACCTTACACACCATGTCTGAGCGGAGGCGTACGAGCCCTGAAGGCCACCTTACACACCATGTCAGAGCGGAGGCGTACGAGCCCTGAAGGCCCCCTTACACACCATGTCAGAGCGGAAGCGTACGAGCCCTGAAGGCCACCTTACACACCATGTCAGAGCGGAGGCGTACGAGCCCTGAATGCCCTTTACACACCATGTGTTTACGGAGGCGTACGAGCCCTGAAGGCCACCTTACACACCATGTCTTTACGGAGGCGTACGAGCCCTGAAGGCCACCTTAAACACCATGTCAGAGCGGAGGCGTACGACCCCTGTAGGCCACCTTACACACCATGTCGTTACGGACGCGTACGAGCCCTGAAGGCCAACTTACACACGAAGTCAGAGCGGAAGCGTACGAGCCCTGAAGGCCACCTTACACACCATGTCTGAGTGGAGGCATACGAGCCCTGAAGGCCACCTTACACACCATGTCTGAGTGGCGGCATACGAGCCCTGAAGGCCACCTTACACACCATGTCAGAGCGGCGGTGTACGAGCCCTGAAGGCCACCTTACACACCATGTCTGAGCGGAGGCGTACGAGCCCTGAAGGCCACCGTACACACCATGTCAGAGCGGAGGTGTACGAGCCCTGAAGGCCCCCTTACACACCATGTCTGAGCGGAGGCGTACGAGCCCTGAAGGCCACCTTACACACCATGCCAGAGCGGAGACGAACCAGCCCTGAAGGCCACCTTACACACCATGTCTGAGTGGAGGCATACGAGCCCTGATAGCCACCTTACACACCATGTCAGAGCGGAGGCGTACGAGCCCTGAAGGCCCTTTACACACCATGTCTTTACGGAGGCGTACGAGCCCTGAAGGTCACCTTACACATCATGTCAGAGCGGAGGCGTACGAGCCCTGAAGGCCCCCTTACACACCATGTCTGAGCGGAGGCGTACGAGCCCTGAAGGCCACCTTACACACCATGTCTGCGCGGAGGCGTACGAGCCCTAAAGACCACCTTACACACCATGTCTGAGTTTAGGCATACGAGCCCTGAAGGCCACCTTACACACCATGTCAGAGCGGAAGCGTACGACCCCTGAAGGCCCCTTTACACACCATGTCGTTACGGACGCGTACCAGCCCTGAAGGCCACCTTACACACCATGTCAGAGCAGAAGCGTACGAACCCTCAAGGCCACCTTACACACCATGTCCGAGTGGAGGCATACGAGCCCTGAAGGCCACCTTACACACCATGTCAGAGCGGAGGTGTACGAGCCCTGATAGCCACCTTACACACCATGTCTGAGCGGAGGCGTACGAGCCCTGAAGGCCACCTTACACACCATGTCAGAGCGGAGGCGTACGAATCCTGAAGGGCCCCTTACACACCATGTCTGAGCGGATGCGTACGAGCTATGAAGGCCACCCTACACACCATGTCAGAGCGGAGGCGTACAAGCCCTGAAGGCCACCTTACACACCATGTCAGAGCGGAGGCGTACGAGCCCTGAAGGCCACCTTACACACCATGTCTGAGTGGAGGCATACGAGCCCTGAAGGCCCCTCTACACACCATGTCGTTACGGACGCGTACGAGCCCTGAAGGCCCCCTCACACACCCAGTCAGAGCGGAAGCGTACGAGCCCTGAAGGCCACCTTACACACCATGTCTGAGTGGAGGCGTACGAGCCCTGAAGGCTACCTTACACACCATGTCTGAGCGGAGGCGTACGAGCCCTGAAGGCCACCTTACACACCATGTCAGAGCGGAAGCGTACGAGCCCTGAAGGCCACCTTACACACCATGTCAGAGCGGAAGCGTACGAGCCCTCAAGGCCCCTTTACACACCATGTCGTTACGGACGCGTACGAGCCCTGAAGGGCACCTTACACACCATGTCAGAGCGGAAGCGTACGAGCCCTAAAGGCCACCTTACACACCATGTCTGAGTGGAGACATACGAGCCCTGAAGGCCAACTTACACACCATGTCTGAGTGGAGGCATACGAGCCCTGAAGGCCACCTTACACACCATGTCTGAGTGGAGGCATACGAGCCCTGAAGGCCACCTTACACACCATGTCAGAGCGGAAGCGTACGATCCCTGAAGGCCCCTTTACACACCATGTCGTTACGGACGCGTACCAGCCCTGAAGGCCACCTTACACACCATGTCAGAGCGGAAGCGTACGAGCCCTCAAGGCCACCTTACACACCATGTCTGAGTGGAGGCATACGAGCCCTGAAGGCCACCTTACACACCATGTCAGAGCGGAGGTGTACGAGCCCTGATAGCCACCTTACACACCATGTCTGAGCGGAGGCGTACGAGCCCTGAAGGCCACCTTACACACCATGTCAGAGCGGAGGCGTACGAGCCCTGAAGCGCCCCTTACACACCATGTCTGAGCGGATGCGTACTAGCTATAAAGGCCACCTTACACACCATGTCAGAGCGGAGGCGTACAAGCCCTGAAGGCCACCTTACACACCATGTCAGAACGGAGGCGTACGAGCCCTGAAGGCCACCTTACACACCATGTCTGAGTGGAGGCATACGAGCCCTGAAGGCCCCTCTACACACCATGTCGTTACGGACGCGTACGAGCCCTGAAGGCCACCTTACACACCAAGTCAGAGCGGAAGCGTACGAGCCCTGAAGGCCACCTTACACACCATGTCTGAGTGGAGGCGTACGAGCCCTGAAGGCTACCTTACACACCATGTCTGAGCGGAGGCGTACGAGCCCTGAAGGCCACCTTACACACCATGTCAGAGCGGAAGCGTACGAGCCCTGAAGGCCACCTTACACACCATGTCAGAGCGGAAGCGTACGAGCCCTGAAGGCCCCTTTACACACCATGTCGTTACGGACGCGTACGAGCCCTGAAGGCCACCTTACACACCAAGTCAGAGCGGAAGCGTACGAGCCCTACAGGCCACCTTACACACCATGTCTGAGTGGAGACATACGAGCCCTGAAGGCCAACTTACACACCATGTCCGCGCGGAGGCGGACGAGCCCTGAAGGCCACCTTACACACCATGTCTTTACGGAGGCGTACGAGCCCTGAAGGCCACCTTACACACCATGTCTTTGCGGAGTCGTACGAGCCCTGAAGGCCACCTTACACACCATGTCAGAGCGGAAGCGTACGAGCCCTGAAGGCCACCTTACACACCGTGTCTGAGTGAAGGCGAACGAGCCCTGAAGGCCACCTTACACACCATGCCTGAGCGGAAGCGTACGAGCCCCGAAGGCCCCCTTACACACCATGTCTGAGCGGAGGCGTACGGGCCCTGAAGGCCACCTTACACACCATGTCTGAGCGGAGGCGTACGAGCCCTGAAGGCCACTTCACACACCATGTCTGAGCGGAAGCGTACGAGCCCCGAAGGCCCCATTACACACCATGTCTGAGCGGAAGCGTACGAGCCCCGAAGGCCCCCTTACACACCATGTCCGAGCGGAGGCGTACGAGCCCTGAAGGCCCCCTTACACACCAGGTCTGAGCGGAGGCGTACGAGCCCTGAAGGCCCCCTTACACACCATGTCTGTGCGGAGGCGTACGGGCCCTGAAGGCCACCTTACACACCATGTCTGAGCGGAGGCGTACGAGCCCTGAAGGCCACCTTACACACCAGGTCTGAGCGGAGGCGTACGAGCCCTGAAGGTCAACTTACACACCATGTCTGAGTGGAGGCGTACGGGCCCTGAAAGCCACCTTACACACCATGTCTGAGCGGAGGCGTACGAGCCCTGAAGGCCACCTTACACACCATGTCTGAGCGGAGGCGTACGAGCCCTGAAGGTCACCTTACACACCATGTCAGAGCGGAAGCGTACGAGCCCTGAAGGCCACCTTACACATCGTGTCTGAGTGGAGGCATACGAGCCCTGAAGGCCACCTTACACACCATGTCAGAGCAGAGGTGTACGAGCCCTGAAGGCCACCTTACACACCTTGTCTGAGCGGAGGCGTACGAGCCCTGAAGGCCACCTTACACACCATGTCAGAGCGGCAGCGTACGAGCCCTGAAGGCCACCTTACACACCATGTCTGAGTGGAGGCATACGAGCCCTGAAGGCCACCTTACACACCATGTCAGAGCGGAGGCGTACGAGCCCTGAAGGCCCTTTACACACCATGTGTTTACGGAGGCGTACGAGCACCGAAGGCCATCTTACACACCATGTCTGAGTGGAGGCATACGAGCCCTGAAGGCCACCTTACACACCATGTCTGAGTGGAGGCATACGAGCCCTGAAAGCCACCTTACACACCAGGTCTGAGCGGAGGCGTACGAGCCTTGAAGGCCATCTTACACACCATGTCAGAGCGGAGGTGTACGAGCACTGAATGCCCCCCTACACACCATGTCAGAGCGGAGGCGTATGAGCCCTGAAGGCCCCCTTACACACCATGTCAGAGCGGAGGCATACGAGCCCTGAAGGCCACCTTACACACCATGTCAGAGCGGAGGCGCACGAGCCCTGAAGGCCACTTTACACACCATGTCTGAGTGGAGGCATACGAGCCCTTAAGGCCACCTTACACACCATGTCTGAATGGAGGCATACGAACCCTGAAAGCCACCTTACACACCATGTCAGAGCGGAGGTGTACGAGCCCTGAAGGCCACCTTACACACCATGTCTGAGCAGAGGCGTACGAGCCCTGAAGGCCACCTTACACACCATGTCTCAACGGAGGCGTACGAGCCCTGAAAGCCCCCTTACACACCATGTGTGAGTGGAGGCATTCGAGCCCTGAAGGCCACCTTACACACCATGTCAGAGCGGAGGTGTACGAGCCCTGAAGGCCCCCTTACACACCATGTCAGAGCGGAGGCGTACGAGCCCTGAAGGCCACCTTACACACCATGTCAGAGCGGAGGCGTACGAGCCCTGAAGGCCACCTTACACACCATGTCTGAGTGGAGGCATACGAGCCCTGAAGGCCACCTTACACACCATGTCAGAGCGGAGGTGTACGAGCCCTGAAGGCCACCTTACACACCATGTCTGAGCGGAGGCGTTCGAGCCTTGAAGGCCACCTTACACACCATGTCAGAGCGGAGGCGTACGAGCCCCGAAGGCCACCTTACACACCATGTCAGAGCGGAGGCGTGCGAGCCCCGAAGGCCCCATTACACACCATGTCAGAGCGGAGGCGTACGAACCCTGAAGGCCACCTTGCACACCATGTCTGAGCGGAAGCGTACGAGCCCTGAAGGCCCCCTTACACACCATGTCTGAGTGGAGGCATACGAGCCCTGAAGGCCACCTTACACACCATGTCAGTGCGGAGGCGTACGAGCCCTGAAGACCACCTTACACACCATGTCAGAGCGGAGGTGTACGAGCCCTGAAGGCCACCTTACACACCATGTCAGAGCGGAGGCGTACGAGCCCTGAAGGCCCCCTCACACACCATGTCTTTACGGAAGCGTACGAGCCCTGAAGGCCACCTTACACACCATGTCTGAGCGGAGGCGTACGAGCCCTGAAGGCCACCTCACACACCATGTCTGAGCGGAGGCGTACGAGCCCTGAAGGCCCCCTCACACACCATGTCTTTACGGAAGCGTACGAGCCCTGAAGGCCACCTTACACACCAAGTCTGAGTGGAGGCATACGAGCCCTGAAGGCCACCTTACACACCATGTCAGTGCGGAGGCGTACGAGCCCTGAAGACCACCTTACACACCATGTCAGAGCGGAGGTGTACGAGCCCTGAAGGCCACCTTACACACCATGTCAGAGCGGAGGCGTACGAGCCCTGAAGGCCCCCTCACACACCATGTTTTTACGGAAGCGTACGAGCCCTGAAGGCCACCTTACACACCATGTCAGAGCGGAGGTGTACGAGCCCTGAAGGCCACCTTACACACCATGTCAGAGCGGAGGCGTACGAGCCCTGAAGGCCCCCTCACACACCATGTCTTTACGGAAGCGTACGAGCCCTGAAGGCCACCTTACACACCATGTCTGGGCGGAGGCGTACGAGCCCTGAAGGCCCCCTCACACACCATGTCTTTACGGAAGCGTACGAGCCCTGAAGGCCACCTTACACACCATGTCTGAGCGGAGGCGTACGAGCCCTGAAGGCCACCTTACACACCATGTCAGAGCGGAGGCGTACGAGCCCTGAAGGCCCCCTCACACACCATGTCTTTACGGAAGCGTACGAGCCTTGAAGGCCACCTTACACACCATGTCAGAGCGGAGGTGTACGAGCCCTGAAGGCCACCTTACACACCATGTCAGAGCGGAGGCGTACGAGCCCTGAAGGCCCCCTCACACACCATGTCTTTACGGAAGCGTACGAGCCCTGAAGGCCACCTTACACACCATGTCAGAGCGGAGGTGTACGAGCCCTGAAGGCCACCTTACACACCATGTCAGAGCGGAGGCGTACGAGCCCTGAAGGCCCCCTCACACACCATGTCTTTACGGAAGCGTACGAGCCCTGAAGGCCACCTTACACACCATGTCTGGGCGGAGGCGTACGAGCCCTGAAGGCCCCCTCACACGCCATGTCTTTACGGAAGCGTACGAGCCCTGAAGGCCACCTTACACACCATGTCTGAGCGGAGGCGTACGAGCCCTGAAGGCCACCTTACACACCATGTCTTTACGGAAGCGTACGAGCCCTGAAGGCCACCTTACACACCATGTCTGAGCGGAGGCGTACGAGCCCTGAAGGCCACCTTACACACCATGTCAGAGCGGAGGCGTACGAGCCCTGAAGGCCCCCTCACACACCATGTCTGGGCGGCCCGCCCACACATTCACGAACCCCCATCCCTTGTCCATAGAGAGATTAATCTGGTGGTCGGCTATCAGGGCATAAGCTACTAAATATTATACTCATCTTTTTATGACGAAGGTATGACGAAGAGATCAGAAAACGGCTCGGTCAGTTCATCGACGAAGTATCACTTTCCCCAGACCGTTTTGGTCGCCCACAAAGCATCTCAGACGCCATTATGATTTTAAGTGCCCCATTAATAACCATGTTATGGAGATTTAACTATTCCCAAATCCCACCGATATGATGTTCGCGGAGCCTGCGGCGCAAGTAACGGTCTGAGTAACATCATCAGATTAAACTTGCCCCCTCCATCCCCGCCATCTTCCCTCTGTGGCGCAGCTTGGCATAGACTGCACTGTAGGAGACCGCCCCAGTCTGTTGCTATTGATGGCCACTGTGATATACTGCTCATATGCTGATCATGTTGCCGGCGACGGGATGATGGTTTCACCCACAAACTTACCGCAGACACTACAGTAAAACGATGCCTTGATTGTGAGACGGTTGGGCGATGGGGTTTCAGGCTATTTGCGTTCTTGCGTAGAATTCCAATTTACCCATAGTGGATAATTTGATGGTTTCTGAGAACAAATGGCGACCTAGATATAAAATAAAAACGAGTCCAGCGTTTGAAATGGAAACGTACCTTAGTCCTATGGCTTTGACGAGCTAACAACGGAAATGACATCGGTGTCTTCATCACGATGAGAAATGGTTCCCTGCGTGGATCGTGAGGAAGCGGTGGTACAAGGCGGCCTTCCGCTTTAAAAGTGTGGGTTCTTTGCGATATACATATATACATATATATATATGTTAAGAAACGGCGAGTTTTTCTCCAGATGTCAAAGAGAGGGGTGGGGACTGGGTTCGGAAGAGGATGTGGAGCGTGAACTGGTGGTAGTTGTGTTAATGTATTTTATATCCGTTTACTGGTGCCCTAGATTTATTTTCGGTGCGTCTGCGTCCGGGATCCATGTCGCCATTTACAGGTCACTGTGTTCAACATACAACGTATACAGTGTTGTGGGTGTGGTGCGGGCGGGGTGTAGTTGCGGCCCCGGTGTCGGCGTGGTTGCTTACAATGACCCAACGGGCGGGGCCGTACTTTAAGGTCTCATCCGCCTTATAGCATCAAAGTCCCATCGCATTAAAGCACCACAGAGGGCGCTGTCCTCTTGATAATGGGGTCAAATCTATGATTAATTCAAGTCGCTCGTCACTCTCCCGCAGGAATGTAGCCGATGGGGTCAACCCCCTGTAGCCTATGTGGTCAACCCCCTGTAGCCTATGGGGTCAACCTCCTGTAGCCTATGGGGTCAACCCTGTAGCCTATGGGGTCATCATCCTGTAGCCTATGGGGTCAACCCCCTCTAGCCTATTGGGTCAACCCCTGTAGATTATTGGGTCATCAGCCTGTAGATTATTGGATCAACCCCCTGTAGCCTCTAAGGTCAACCCCCTCTAGCCTATAGGGTCACCCCCCTCTAGCCTATAGGGTCAACCCCCTGTAGCCGATGGCCCTCGAGGCGGGTGATTGTACTAACGGGACGTCGGAATACAGAGCCTGGACAATGGCGGCTGTAGTCAACCATGTCAGTGATGCCTTCACGTCTCGCCCCTCCTCTCTCCTATTCCATTAAACTCCAGTGCAAACCACAAGGGGTGGCTCAGGGGGCTAGAGCCCTCGCATTGATTGCTCTGGCAACCTGAGAGCCTAACGGTCCGTATGTATGTATGTGTGGTCGCATGGTAAAGATCCCATGTCCTTCTTCGCAAAGAGCAGGAGGTTACCGCAGGAGACACGGCTCCACTCTCCCTTCCTTCTCCTATTGACGTGATGTGACCAAAAGTGATTACCGTGTCCTGAATATACAACCAATCAACCATCAGTGCAAACCAGAATGAAAAAAAACTGACGGGAAAGTATGTATGATATCGTTTGAAAATGAGAGTGGGAAGAAAGAAAACCGGTCAATTTGACAGCGATATCAGAATATAGGGGTTTCATAGGATTTTTCCGGTTGGCAGTTCACACCTCGCTTTGCTTATGATAATCCCGGTCAGTGCATGCATGCAATGAACGGCAGTCGCCAGGGGCCGTATTCATAATCCCCTCCTCGTAAGTTACGTGCGAACAGTGCATTTTCGTCTCAGCCTCACCAGCTCGTTGTGATGGTGTTCTTGATTCCGAAATCCTCTTCAATATAATTATAGCACTTTCTTAATTCAGAAAATCCATTTCTTAGGCGACTACTTTATGTCTTTTGAACCCGATAATCGCTCGAGAATTCTTCCAC
>OZ025254.1:43521148-43713878 GCA_964019135.1 Arenicola marina | reverse complement strand
TGTCGCCATTTAGATATCACTGGGGGTCGGTATATTAGGGGTCAGTATATTCACAACTTATACTGTCTTGTTCAGTAGGGCTTTTAAAGCACCTTCAATGATCGACGTACAACCAGATAATTCGCTATGCGTGGCGGTGCGGGCGCAGTGCGGGCGTGGTGCGGGCGTGGCGCGGGCGTGGTGCTGGCGTGGTGCGGACATGGTGAGGGCGTGGTGTGGGCGTGGTCCGGGCGTAGGACGAGCGTTGTGCGGGCGTTGAGCGGGCGTCGTGCGAAGATGGCGCATTGATCTGTACACATAACCTGGCCTCGGTATGGTCTGGACATTTAACTGCAGATATCGACCTACCTCATTGTTTGCTGACTCGTATCTAAGTGTATTGATCATTGAGGAGAGGCAAACGTTCTTATCGACATAGACACGGGCTCATATTTGAAATATATTTAGCTGAGTTGAAGAAAATATCCGCAGTCGTGGCCGAGTGGTTAAGGCGTTGGACTTGAAATCCAATGGGCTCTGCCCGCGTAGGTTCGAATCCTGCCGGCTGCGAATTTTTTTCCGCCGTCACCACCCACCGTGACCAGCTTCACCTGTATCAACGGTCCTACTTGCGAGTTTTTTGGTCGCCTTTGCCAGGTTTGCGATATGCTTATAGTAGTAAAGGTGAGTTCATTGGCGCATGTTGGTTGATAGACATTCGCTTATAAGCTTACCTACAGATGTTCCTGGTTTTAATGTTAATTAATGATTTGTATATTTAACAGTCTGAAGCATTTATCGAACGCAAAAAGTGTTCGATGCAATGTGATCAGATAAGGCAGTTAAGATGCCACTTTGTTGAGGTACCAATGTTCTGCCGTTTAGAATTTAATCCTTGTGAGAGATCTGGCCTATGCCTCGATTTCTGCCTTCCTTGAACTATATGTTTCTCATCTCATGCACTCTACACTCCATGCTTCTATCTCATGCACTCTACATTCCATGCTTCTATCTCATGCACTCTATATTCCATGTTTCTACCTCATGCACTCTACACTCCATGTTTCTATCTCATGCACTCTACACTCCATGCTTCTATCTCATGCACTCTACACTCCATGCTTCTATCTCATGCACTCTACATTCCATGCTTCTATCTCATGCACTCTATATTCCATGTTTCTACCTCATGCACTCTACACTCCATGCTTCTATCTCATGCACTCTACACTCCATGCTTCTATCTCATGCACTCTACATTCCATGCTTCTATCTCATGCACTCTATATTCCATGCTTCTACCTCATGCACTCTACACTCCATGCTTCTATCTCATGCACTCTACACTATATGCTTCTATCTCATGCACTCTACATTCCATGCTTCTATCTCATGCACTCTATACTCCATGTTTCTACCTCATGCACTCTACACTCCATGCTTGTATCTCATGCACTCTATATTCCATGTTTCTATCTCACGCACTCTACATTCCATGTTTCTATCTCATGCACTCTACATTTCATGTTTTTATCCCATGCACTCTACATTTCATGTTTCTATCTCATGCACTCTACATTCCATGCTTCTATCTCATGCACTCTACATTCCATGCTTCTATCTCATGCACTCTACATTCCATGCTTCTATCTCATGCACTCTACATTCCATGCATCTATCTCATGCACTCTATATTCCATGCTTCTACCTCATGCACTCTACACTATATGCTTCTATCTCATGCACTCTACATTCCATGCTTCTATCTCATGCACTCTATATTCCATGTTTCTACCTCATGCACTCTACACTTCATGCTTGTATCTCATGCACTCTATATTCCATGTTTCTATCTCACGCACTCTACATTCCATGTTTCTATCTCATGCACTCTACATTTCATGTTTTTATCCCAGGCACTCTACATTTCATGTTTCTATCTCATGCACTCTACATTCCATGTTTCTATCTCATGCACTATACATTTCATGTTTCTATCCCATGCACTCTACAATCCATGCTTCTATCTCATGCACTCTACATTCCATGCTTCTATCTCATGCACTCTATATTCCATGTTTCTACCTCATGCACTCTACACTCCATGCTTCTATCTCATGCACTCTACATTCCATGCATCTATCTCATGCACTCTATATTCCATGCTTCTACCTCATGCACTCTACACTATATGCTTCTATCTCATGCACTCTACATTCCATGCTTCTATCTCATGCACTCTATATTCCATGCTTCTACCTCATGCACTCTACACTCCATGCTTCTATCTCATGCACTCTACATTCCATGCTTCTATCTCATGCACTCTACACTCCATGCTTCTATCTCATGCGCTCTACATTCCATGCTTCTATCTCATGCACTCTACATTCCATGCTTCTATCTCATGCGCTCTATATTCCATGCTTCTACCTCATGCACTCTACACTATATGCTTCTATCTCATGCACTCTACATTCCATGCTTCTATCTCATGCACTCTATATTCCATGTTTCTACCTCATGCACTCTACACTTCATGCTTGTATCTCATGCACTCTATATTCCATGTTTCTATCTCACGCACTCTACATTCCATGTTTCTATCTCATGCACTCTACATTTCATGTTTTTATCCCATGCACTCTACATTTCATGTTTCTATCTCATGCACTCTACATTCCATGTTTCTATCTCATGCACTATACATTTCATGTTTCTATCCCATGCACTCTACAATCCATGCTTCTATCTCATGCACTCTACATTTCATGCTTCTATCTCATGCACGCTGCATTCCACGTTTCTATCTCATGCACTCTACACTCCATGCTTCTATCTCATGCACTCTACATTTCATGCTTATATCTCATGCACTCTGCATTCCATGTTTCTATCTCATGCACTCTACACTCCATGCTTCTATCTCATGCACTCTACATTTGATGTTTCTATCTCATGCACTCTACATTCCATGTTTCTATCTCATGCACTCTACATTTCATGTTTCTATCCCATGCACTCTACACTCCATGCTTCTATCTCATGCACTATACACTCCATGCTTCTATCTCATGTACTCTACATTCCATGCTTCTATCTCATGCACTCTGCATTTCATGTTTCTATCGCATACACTCTACACTCCATGCTTCTATCTTATGCACTCCTACTTCATAACTGATTAAAATCGCCACACGAGATCGGTATCCCGTGACAACGGTATATTCTCGTTAAGGTAAGCCACCCATAATACGTCTCGGCGATTTTGAGCAGACCTCGGTAAACATCGGAAAACATCGGCGGGCTGTAGCCCTGAGATTTTACGCAGTCTGAATGAAACAAGGCCCAAATAAAACACGCAAGAGAAGTGGTGACATAGGTAAAATGAATAGAGCATCGTTTAATAAGCTTCGGCGATTTAGTGAAGACCTCGGTAAACATCGGCGAGTGTCAGTTAAAGGGGAATCCGTAATTCGTAACGTCATTCACAGGGGAATCCCCAATTCGTGACGTCATTCACAGGGTATTTCCTCGAGAATGGCTTTTCGTGATAAATTCGGAAAATTCAAGAAAATAATATCGAGAAAACGTGTAAATAGATTAGATAACATTAGTGTAGATCATAATTATATCGGAGACCATTATATATAACCATATTTATTAACATGTGAACACAAGGCCTGAATTACTGATAATTTGTGTGAAATAAACTTCGCCAAAAATATTTGTGAAATAACATTTTCAAGCTTCAGAACTTGTTTCTCGGGAAATTTGCACGGCTACCATATTTTTCTTTATTGATCTTAAAAGAACAATGCTTTTAGAAGTATTTAAAAGTGGTTTTGTGCCTAGATTTTCATTTTTGATCAAATTATAGCCAGTTTTGTGATAGTTGTGATTTCGAATTTTGGCAAAAACTGTCCTGATTTTGCTTAATTGTACTTTATTATTACCATTCTGTTTTATTTTGTGGTTACTATTTACATTTTTGAATATCTTTCCTGTTTTACATTAGGTTTAAGCTTTCCAAAGAGCTATTACTGATGATAATGACATAGAATTGAGCTGAATTGTAGCAAAATTCCATATTCGTGGTAGGTGTCAAGTTTTGGTCATTTTGTGAAATGGGAGTATACTTGGAAAATGGAGAATAGTTTTTTAACGGGACGGTAAAGTATCCTAAAAAAACGGAAGGTGTGTAATTGGGTATACTTCCATAAAATAATCACAAATGCAGAGTTCTTTTACCTTGCTATTATGGGTAACTTACCTTAATACGCTCTGTCTGAAGCTTCTATTTGCATGCCGTCGTTTGGCATGACGGTGATGAAAGCAAACCTCGTGAGACATCACTTGCGCCTAGTTTGCATTGTAGATTTAGTGTCTTGTTTGTATAACCTGTTTTACTCGTCTGCCCAGAAGAATACATGAATGACAAACATCCGCCAGTGTCACTCACTGCCACATACAGGCTGGACCCGCCGGGGCACTCTGGGTATCCTCATGGCTTAAACCCGCGGAATTTATCACTCGATGTATCCATTATTTAAGGAATCCACTCCTCTTAGTTAAGATAAGCGCATTACCACCGCCAGTTTGTTACCGATCGGTAGAGTGATGGCACCTGGGGTCGTATTCATAATCGCCACTTAGGCTACGCCACTAGGCTTAGCACTAAGTGGAAGAATTCTCGAGCGATTATCGGGTTCAAAAGACATAAAGTAGTCGCCTAAGAAGTGGATTTTTTGAATTAAGAAAGTGCTACAATTATATTGAAGATGATTTCGGAATCAAGAACACCATCACAACGAGCTGGTGAGGCTAAGACGAAAATGCACTGTTCGCACGTAACTTACGAGGAGGGGATTATAAATACGGCCCCTGGCGACTGCCGTTCATTGCATGTATGCACTGACCGGGATTATCATAAGCAAAGCGAGGTGTGAAGTGCCAACCGGAAAAATCCTATGAAACCCCTATACACTGATATGGCTGTCAAATTGACCGGTTTTCTTTCTTCCCACTCTCATTTTCAAACGATATCATACATACTTTCCCGTCAGTTTTTTTTCATTCTGGTTTGCACTGATGGTTGATTGGTTGTATATTCAGGACACGGTAATCACTTTTGGTCACATCACGTCAATAGGAGAAGGAAGGGAGAGTGGAGCCGTGTCTCCTGCGGTAACCCCCTGCTCTTTGCGAAGAAAGACATGGGATCCTTACCATGCGACCACACATACATACATACGGACCGTTAGGCTCTCAGGTTGCCAGAGCAATCAATGCGAGGGCTCTAGCCCCCTGAGCCACCCCTTGTGGTTTGCACTGGAGTTTAATGGAATGGGAGAGACGAGGGGCGAGACGTGAAGGCATCACTGACATGGTTGACTACAGCCGCCATTGTCCAGGCTCTGTATTCCGACGTCCCGTTAGTACAATCACCCGCCCCGAGGGCCATCGGCTACAGGGGGTTGACCCTATAGGCTAGAGGGGGGTGACCCTATAGGCTAGAGGGGGTTGACCTTAGAGGCTACAGGGGGTTGATCCAATAATCTACAGGCTGATGACCCAATAATCTACAGGGGTTGACCCAATAGGCTAGAGGGGGTTGACCCTACAGGCTACAGGGGTTGACCATATAGGCTACAGGGGGTTGACCCCATAGGCTACAGGATGATGACCCCATAGGCTACAGGGTTGACCCCATAGGCTACAGGAGGTTGACCCCATAGGCTACAGGGGGTTGACCACATAGGCTACAGGGGGTTGACCCCATCGGCTACATTCCTGCGGGAGAGTGACGAGCGACTTGAATTAATCATAGATTTGACCCCATTATCAAGAGGACAGCGCCCTCTGTGGTGCTTTAATGCGATGGGACTTTGATGCTATAAGGCGGATGAGACCTTAAAGTACGGCCCCGCCCGTTGGGTCATTGTAAGCAACCACGCCGACACCGGGGCCGCACCTACACCCCGCCCGCACCACACCCACAACACTGTATACGTTGTATGTTGAACACAGTGACCTGTAAATGGCGACATGGATCCCGGACGCAGACGCACCGAAAATAAATCTAGGGCACCAGTAAACGGATATAAAATACATTAACACAACTACCACCAGTTCACGCTCCACATCCTCTTCCGAACCCAGTCCCCACCCCTCTCTTTGACATATGGAGAAAAACTCGCCGTTTCTTAACATATATATATATGTATATATGTATATCGCAAAGAACCCACACTTTTAAAGCGGAAGGCCGCCTTGTACCACCGCTTCCTCACGATCCACGCAGGGAACCATTTCTCATCGTGATGAAGACACCGATGTCATTTCCGTTGTTAACTTGTCAAAGCCATAGGACTAAGGTACGTTTCCATTTCAAACGCTGGACTCGTTTTTATTTTATATCTAGGTCGCCATTTGTTCTCAGAAACCATCAAATTATCCACTATGGGTAAATTGGAATTCTAAGCAAGAACGCAAATAGCCTGAAACCCCATCGCCCAACCGTCTCACAATCAAGGCATCGTTTTACTGTAGTGTCTGCGGTAAGTTTGTGGGTGAAACCATCATCCCGTCGCCGGCAACATGATCAGCATATGAGCAGTATATCACAGTGGCCATCAATAGCAACAGACTGGGGCGGTCTCCTACAGTGCAGTCTATGCCAAGCTGCGCCACAGAGGGAAGATGGCGGGGATGGAGGGGGCAAGTTTAATCTGATGATGTTACTCAGACCGTTACTTGCGCCGCAGGCTCCGCGAACATCATATCGGTGGGATTTGGGAATAGTTAAATCTCCATAACATGGTTATTAATGGGGCACTTAAAATCATAATGGCGTCTGAGATGCTTCGTGGGCGACCAAAACGGTCTGGGGAAAGTGATACTTCGTCGATGAACTGACCGAGCCGTTTTCTGATCTCTTCGTCATACCTTCGTCATAAAAAGATGAGTATAATATTTAGTATCTTATGCCCTGATAGCCGACCACCAGATTAATCTCTCTATGGAAAGGGGATGGGTGTTCGTGAATGTGTGGGCGGGCCGCCCAGACATGGTGTGTAAGGTGGCCTTCAGGGCTCGTACGCCTCCGCCCAGACATGGTGTGTAAGGTGGCCTTCAGGGCTCGTACGCTTCCGTAAAGACATGATGTGTGAGGGGGCCTTCGGGGCTCGTACGCCTCCGCCCAGACATGGTGTGTAAGGTGGCCTTCAGGGCTCGTACGCCTCCGCTCAGACATGGTGTGTAAGGTGGCCTTCAGGGCTCGTACGCCTCCGCTCAGACATGGTGTGTAAGGTGGCCTTCAGGGCTCGTACGCTTCCGTAAAGACATGTTGTGTGAGGGGGCCTTCGGGGCTCGTACGCCTCCGTTCAGACATGGTGTGCAAGGTGGCCTTCAGGGCTCGTACGCCTCCGCTCTGACATGGTGTGTAAGGTGGCCTTCAGGGCTCGTACGCCTCCGCTCAGACATGGTGTGTAAGGTGGCCTTCAGGGCTCGTACACCTCCGCTCTGACATGGTGTGTAAGGTGGCCTTCAGGGTTCATATGCCTGCATTCAGACATGGTGTGTAAGGTGGCCTTCAGGGCTCGTACGCCTCCGCTCTGACATGGTGTGTAAGGTGGCCTTCAGGGCTCGTACGCCTCCGCTCTGACATGGTGCGTAAGGTGGTCTTCAGGGCTCGTACGCTTCCGTAAAGACATGGTGTGTGAGGGGGCCTTCAGGGCTCGTACGCCTCCGCTCTGACATGGTGTGTAAGGTGGCCTTCAGGGCTCGTACGCTTCCGTAAAGACATGATGTGTGAGGGAGCCTTCGGGGCTCGTACGCCTCCGCCCAGACATGGTATGTAAGGTGGCCTTCAGGGCTCGTACGCCTCCGCTCTGACATGGTGTGTAAGGTGGCCTTCAGGGCTCGTACACCTCCGCTCTGACAGGGTGTGTAAGGTGGCCTTCAGGGCTCGTACGCCTCCGCACTGACATGGTGTGTAAGGTGGCCTTCAGGGCTCGTATGCCTCCACTCAGACATGTTGTGTAAGGGGGCCTTCAGGGCTCGTACGCCTCCGCTCTGACATGGCGTGTAATGGGGCCTTCGGGGCTCGTACGCCTCCGCTCTGACAAGGTGTGTAAGGTGGCCTTCAGGGCTCGGACGCTTCCGCTCAGACATGGTGTGTAAGGTGGCCTTCAGGATTCGTACGCCTCCACTCTGACATGGTGTGTAATGGGGCCTTCGGGGCTCGCACGCCTCCGCTCTGACATGGTGTGTAAGGTGGCCTTCGGGGCTCGTACGCCTCCGCTCTGACATGGTGTGTAAGGTGGCCTTCAAGGCTCGAACGCCTCCGCTCAGACATGGTGTGTAAGGTGGCCTTCAGGGCTCGTACACCTCCGCTCTGACATGGTGTGTAAGGTGGCCTTCAGGGCTCGTACGCCTCCGTTCAGACATGGTGTGCAAGGTGGCCTTCAGGGCTCGTACGCCTCCGCTCTGACATGGTGTGTAAGGTGGCCTTCAGGGCTCGTATGCCTCCACTCAGACATGGTGTGTAAGGGGGTCTTCAGGGCTCGTACACCTCCGCTCTGACATGGTGTGTAACGTGGCCTTCAGGGCTCGAATGCCTCCACTCACACATGGTGTGTAAGGGGGCTTTCAGGGCTCGTACGCCTCCGTTCAGACATGGTGTGTAAGGTGGCCTTCAGGGCTCGTACGCCTCTGCTCAGACATGGTGTGTAAGGTGGCCTTCAGGGCTCGTACACCTCCGCTCTGACATGGTGTGTAAGGTGGCCTTCAGGGTTCGTATGCCTCCATTCAGACATGGTGTGTAAGGTGGCCTTCAGGGGGCGTACGCTTCCGCTCTGACATGGTGTGTAAGGGGGCCTTCAGGGCTCGTACGCCTCCGCTCAGACATGCTGTGTAAGGTGGCCTTCAGGGCGCGTACGCTTCCGCTCTGACATGGTGTGTAAGGGGGCCTTCAGGGCTCGTACGCCTCCGCTCAGACCTGGTGTGTAAAGGGGCCTTCAGGGCTCGTACGCCTCCGCTCAGACATGGTGTGTAAGGGGGCCTTCGGGGCTCGTACGCTTCCGCTCAGACATGGTGTGTAAGGGGGCCTTCGGGGCTCGTACGCTTCCGCTCAGACATGGTGTGCAAGGTGGCCTTCAGGGCTCGTATGCCTCAACTCAGACACGGTGTGTAAGGTGGCCTTCAGGGCACGTACGCTTCCGCTCAGACATGGTGTGTAAGGTAGCCTTCAGGGCTCGTACGCCTCCACTCAGACATGGTCTGTAAGGTGGCCTTCAGGGCTCGTACGCTTCCGCTCTGACTTGGTGTGTAAGGGGGCCTTCAGGGCTCGTACGCCTCCGCTCAGACCTGGTGTGTAAGGGGGCCTTCAGGGCTCGTACGCCTCCGCTCAGACATGGTGTGTAAGGTGGCCTTCAGGGCGCGTACGCTTCCGCTCTGACATGGTGTGTAAGGGGGCCTTCAGGGCTCGTACGCCTCCGCTCAGACCTGGTGTGTAAGGGGGCCTTCAGGGCTCGTACGCCTCCGCTCAGACATGGTGTGTAAGGGGGCCTTCGGGGCTCGTACGCTTCCGCTCAGACATGGTGTGTAAGGGGGCCTTCGGGGCTCGTACGCTTCCGCTCAGACATGGTGTGCAAGGTGGCCTTCAGGGCTCGTATGCCTCAACTCAGACACGGTGTGTACGGTGGCCTTCAGGGCTCGTACGCTTCCGCTCTGACATGGTGTGTAAGGTGGCCTTCAGGGCTCGTACGCCTCCGCTCAGACCTGGTGTGTAAGGTGGCCTTCAGGGCTCGTTCGCCTCCACTCAGACATGGTGTGTAAGGTGGCCTTCAGGGCTCGTACGCCTCCGCTCAGACCTTGTGTGTGAGGTGGCCTTCAGGGCTCGTACGCCTCCGCTCAGACATGGTGTGTAAGGTGGCCTTCAGGGCCCGTACGCCTCCGCTCAGACATGGCGTGTAAGGGGGCCTTCAGGGCTCGTACGCCTCCGCTCAGACCTGGTGTGTAAGGGGGCCTTCAGGGCTCGTACGCCTCCGCTCAGACATGGTGTGTAAGGGGGCTTTCGGGGCTCGTACGCTTCCGCTCAGACATGGTGTGTAAGGTGGCCTTCAGGGCTCGTATGCCTCCACTCAGACACGGTGTGTAAGGTGGCCTTCAGGGCTCGTACGCTTCCGCTCAGACATGGTGTGTAAGGTGGCCTTCAGGGCCCGTACGCCTCCGCTCAGACATGGCGTGTAAGGGGGCCTTCAGGGCTCGTACGCCTCCGCTCAGACCTGGTGTGTAAGGGGGCCTTCGGGGCTCGTACGCTTCCGCTCAGACATGGTGTGTAAGGGGGCTTTCGGGGCTCGTACGCTTCCGCTCAGACATGGTGTGTAAGGTGGCCTTCAGGGCTCGTATGCCTCCACTCAGACACGGTGTGTAAGGTGGCCTTCAGGGCTCGTACGCTTCCGCTCTGACATGGTGTGTAAGGTGGCCTTCAGGGCTCGTACGCCTCCGTAAAGACATGGTGTGTAAGGTGGCCTTCAGGGCTCGTACGCCTCCGTAAAGACATGGTGTGTAAGGTGGCCTTCAGGGCTCGTCCGCCTCCGCTCTGACATGGTGTGTAAGTTGGCCTTCAGGGCTCGTATGTCTCCACTCAGACATGGTGTGTAAGGTGGCCTTGAGGGCTCGTACGCTTCCGCTCTGACATGGTGTGTAAGGTGGCCCTCAGGGCTCGTACGCGTCCGTAACGACATGGTGTGTAAAGGGGCCTTCAGGGCTCGTACGCTTCCGCTCTGACATGGTGTGTAAGGTGGCCTTCAGGGCTCGTACGCTTCCGCTCTGACATGGTGTGTAAGGTGGCCTTCAGGGCTCGTACGCCTCCGCTCAGACATGGTGTGTAAGGTAGCCTTCAGGGCTCGTACGCCTCCACTCAGACATGGTGTGTAAGGTGGCCTTCAGGGCTCGTACGCTTCCGCTCTGACTTGGTGTGTAAGGTGGCCTTCAGGGCTCGTACGCGTCCGTAACGACATGGTGTGTAGAGGGGCCTTCAGGGCTCGTATGCCTCCACTCAGACATGGTGTGTAAGGTGGCCTTCAGGGCTCGTACGCCTCCGCTCTGACATGGTGTGTAAGGTGGCCTTCATGGCTTGTACGCCTCCGCTCTGACATGGTGTATAAGGTGGCCTTCATAGCTCGTACGCATCCGCTCAGACATGGTGTGTAAGGGGCGCTTCAGGGCTCGTACGCCTCCGCTCTGACATGGTGTGTAAGGTGGCCTTTATGGCTTGTACGCCTCCGCTCTGACATGGTGTATAAGGTGGCCTTCATAGCTCGTACGCATCCGCTCAGACATGGTGTGTAAGGGGCGCTTCAGGGCTCGTACGCCTCCGCTCTGACATGGTGTGTAAGGTGGCCTACAGGGCTCGTATGCCTCCACTCAGACATGTGTGTAAGTTGGCCTTCAGGGCTCGTATGTCTCCACTCAGACATGGTGTGTAAGGTGGCCTTTAGGGCTCGTACGCTTCCGCTCTGACATGGTGTGTAAGGTGGCCTTCAGGGCTCGTACGCGTCCGTAACGACATGGTGTGTAAAGGGGCCTTCAGGGCTCGTAAACTTCCGCTCTGACATGGTGTGTAAGGTGGCCTTCAGGGCTCGTACGCTTCCGCTCTGACATGGTGTGTAAGGTGGCCTTCAGGGCTCGTACGCCTCCGCTCAGACATGGTGTGTAAGGTGGCCTTCAGGGCTCGTACGCCTCCTCTCAGACATGGTGTGTAAGGTGGCCTTCAGGGCTCGTACGCTTCCGCTCTGACTTGGTGTGTAAGGTGGCCTTCAGGGCTCGTACGCGTCCGTAACGACATGGTGTGTAGAGGGGCCTTCAGGGCTCGTATGCCTCCACTCAGACATGGTGTGTAAGGTGGCCTTCAGGGCTCGTACGCCTCCGCTCAGACATGGTGTGTAAGGTGGCCTTCAGCGCTCGTACGCATCCGCTCAGACATGGTGTGTAAGGGGGCCTTCAGGGCTCGTACGCCTCCGCTCTGACATGGTGTGTAAGGTGGCCTTCAGGGCTCGTACGCCTCCGCTCAGACATGGTGTGTAAGGTGGCTATCAGGGCTCGTACGCTTCCGCTCAGACATGGTGTGTCAGGTGGCCTTGAGGGCTCGTACGCTTCCGCTCTGACATGGTGTGTAAGGTGGCCTTCAGGGCTGGTACGCGTCCGTAACGACATGGTGTGTAAAGGGGCCTTCAGGGGTCGTACGCTTCCGCTCTGACATGGTGTGTAAGGTGGCCTTCAGGGCTCGTATGCCTCCACTCAGACATGGTGTGTAAGGTGGCCTTCAGGGCTCGTACGCTTCCGCTCTGACTTGGTGTGTAAGGTGGCCTTCAGGGCTCGTACGCGTCCGTAACGACATGGTGTGTAAAGGGGCCTTCAGGGCTCGTATGCCTCCACTCAGACATGGTGTGTAAGGTGGCCTTCAGGGGTCGTACGCTTCCGCTCTGACATGGTGTGTAAGGTGGCCTTCAGGGCTCGTACGCTTCCGCTCTGACTTGGTGTGTAAGGTGGCCTTCAGGGCTCGTACGCGTCCGTAACGACATGGTGTGTAAAGGGGCCTTCAGGGCTCGTATGCCTCCACTCAGACATGGTGTGTAAGGTGGTCTTTAGGGCTCGTACGCCTCCGCTCAGACATGGTGTGTAAGGTGGCCTTCAGGGCTCGTACGCCTCCTCTCAGACATGGTGTGTAAGGTGGCCTTCAGGGCTCGTACGCTTCCGCTCTGACTTGGTGTGTAAGGTGGCCTTCAGGGCTCGTACGCGTCCGTAACGACATGGTGTGTAGAGGGGCCTTCAGGGCTCGTATGCCTCCACTCAGACATGGTGTGTAAGGTGGCCTTCAGGGCTCGTACGCCTCCGCTCAGACATGGTGTGTAAGGTGGCCTTCAGCGCTCGTACGCATCCGCTCAGACATGGTGTGTAAGGGGGCCTTCAGGGCTCGTACGCCTCCGCTCTGACATGGTGTGTAAGGTGGCCTTCAGGGCTCGTACGCCTCCGCTCAGACATGGTGTGTAAGGTGGCTATCAGGGCTCGTACGCTTCCGCTCAGACATGGTGTGTCAGGTGGCCTTGAGGGCTCGTACGCTTCCGCTCTGACATGGTGTGTAAGGTGGCCTTCAGGGCTGGTACGCGTCCGTAACGACATGGTGTGTAAAGGGGCCTTCAGGGGTCGTACGCTTCCGCTCTGACATGGTGTGTAAGGTGGCCTTCAGGGCTCGTATGCCTCCACTCAGACATGGTGTGTAAGGTGGCCTTCAGGGCTCGTACGCTTCCGCTCTGACTTGGTGTGTAAGGTGGCCTTCAGGGCTCGTACGCGTCCGTAACGACATGGTGTGTAAAGGGGCCTTCAGGGCTCGTATGCCTCCACTCAGACATGGTGTGTAAGGTGGCCTTCAGGGGTCGTACGCTTCCGCTCTGACATGGTGTGTAAGGTGGCCTTCAGGGCTCGTACGCTTCCGCTCTGACTTGGTGTGTAAGGTGGCCTTCAGGGCTCGTACGCGTCCGTAACGACATGGTGTGTAAAGGGGCCTTCAGGGCTCGTATGCCTCCACTCAGACATGGTGTGTAAGGTGGTCTTTAGGGCTCGTACGCCTCCGCTCAGACATGGTGTGTAAGGTGGCCTTCAGGGCTCGTACGCCGCTGCTCAGACATGGTGTGTAAGGGGGCCTTCAGGGCTCGTACGCCTCCGCTCTGACATGATGTGTAAGGTGACCTTCAGGGCTCGTACGCCTCCGTAAAGACATGGTGTGTAAAGGGCCTTCAGGGCTCGTACGCCTCCGCTCTGACATGGTGTGTAAGGTGGCCTTCAGGGCTCGTATGCCTCCACTCAGACATGGTGTGTCAGGTGGCCTTCAGGGCTCGTTCGCCTCCGCTCTGACATGGTGTGTAAGGTGGCCTTCAGGGCTCGTACGCCTCCGCTCAGACATGGTGTGTAAGGGGGCCTTCAGGGCTCGTACACCTCCGCTCAGACATGGTGTGTAAGGTGGCCTTCAGGGCTCGTACACCTCCGCTCTGACATGGTGTGTAAGGTGGCCTTCAGGGCTCGTATGCCGCCACTCAGACATGGTGTGTAAGGTGGCCTACAGGGGTCGTACGCCTCCGCTCTGACATGGTGTGTAAGGTGGCCTTCAGGGCTCGTACGCCCCCGTAAAGGCATGGTGTGTAAGGTGGCCTTCAGGGCTCGTACGCCTCCGTAAACACATGGTGTGTAAAGGGCATTCAGGGCTCGTACGCCTCCGCTCTGACATGGTGTGTAAGGTGGCCTTCAGGGCTCGTATGCCTCCACTCAGACATGGTGTGTAAGGTGGCCTTCAGGGCTCGTACGCTTCCGCTCTGACATGGTGTGTAAGGGGGCCTTCAGGGCTCGTACGCCTCCGCTCTGACATGGTGTGTAAGGTGGCCTTCAGGGCTCGTACGCCTCCGCTCTGACATGGTGTGTAAGGGGGCCTTCAGGGCTCGTACGCCTCCGCTCTGACATGGTGTGTAAAGTGGCCCTCAGGGCTCGTATGCCTCCACTCAGACATGGTGTGTAAGGTGGCCTTCAGGGCGCGTACGCTTCGGCTCTGACATGGTGTGTAAGGTGGCCTTCGGGGCTCGTACGCGTCCGTAACGACATGGTGTGTAAAGGGGCCTTCAGGGCTCGTTTGCCTCCACTCAGACATGGTGTGTAAGGTGGCCTTTAGGGCTCGTACGCCTCCGCTCAGACATGGTGTGTAAGGGGGCCTTCAGGGCTCGTACGCCTCCGCTTAGACATGGTGTGTAAGGTGGCCTTCAGGGCTCGTACGCCTCCGCTCTGACATGGTGTGTAAGGTGGCCTTTAGGGCTCGTACGCCTCCGCTCAGACATGGTGTGTAAGGGGGCCTTCAGGGCTCGTACGCCTCCGCTTAGACATGGTGTGTAAGGTGGCCTTCAGGGCTCGTACACCTCCGCTCTGACATGGTGTGTAAGGTGGCCTTCAGGGCCGTACAGGGCCGTACAACTGGCAGTCGCAATGGTAATTATGGTCATGGTTCTAGACAAGAGAAAGACCTTTTGCGATTGGGTTAGTTTGTTAAGTTAAACGGAAAGCTTTTGTCGCAGGGTTGCTTGGCGGAGTTCCTTGACGACACAATGCAATC
This sequence comes from Arenicola marina, assembly GCA_964019135.1. Taxonomy (NCBI): domain Eukaryota; kingdom Metazoa; phylum Annelida; class Polychaeta; family Arenicolidae; genus Arenicola; species Arenicola marina. The sequence continues at coordinate 43,698,739 of OZ025254.1, read as the reverse complement.
AGCGTAATGGATGGTGGGCCGCCAAATTTATAGTTGCCAGATGGCGTACCGATGGCGCTGAACACAGTATATAGGGAAGTGACCGTGACTACTTTATTCGACGTGGAAGTTTATGTCTGGCTGAGGTCAAATGAGGTGGGGGTGGGGGATCGGGAGTTGGGGTGGGGGCGGAGGGGGGGGGGGGGGGGGTCCAAAACTTGTCCTTCAGACAATCCAATTAAACTGGATGCATATTTCTTTTCCCTGGCTTGCGATAGACATACGACAAGCTCGCCTTGGAAACCGCATTGTCAGTTTGCCGGGAAGAGTAGATTGAGATCTTGTTTGGCTCCAGGTGGAAGTCCTTATATAACATCAGCTCTCTCCAGTGGTACACATCTGCAATTATCGCACAATTTCCCATTTCCCTTATTTATAAACGAATTTATAGCCATTTTTGCACCTTCCCCCATTTTCCTTTATTTATAAACAAATTTATAACGATTTCTTAATATTGCTTTCGGCGCTTTCAGCTAAAGTTTTACTATTTTTAAGCTGTTGTATGTCGTGTGATGAAATTTAAGGTAGAAAGGTGCCAAGTCTTTGGGAGAACCCCTACTCTTGACAGAGACATGGGATACGAATCCTGCACAATCATAGACATTGGCACAGGATGGTCTGAACTAGCATCGCACACAATATCCGAACGCGCGGCCTTCTCGGCCACCGGGAGAAAGAAGGTACGAGAGCTGTACGATGTGGGTAAACGAGCTTCCATCAGTGCTCCTCAACCCTCATCTTCTGGTTATATTTACCGCTGCCAATGTCTATGAATGTGGAGCATGGAGATACCGTGTCGGTCTTCGCAAATCGTAGGGGATTACTCCCGGAGGCCTGGCTTCTCGCGGCCTAGAACCTTGCCATTGCCGCGATATGACTTACAGAGGATAAAGCGTCCTACTTCCACAATCCGACCCTTATTTAATGAATAGAGTGACGCTCATGCCACGAGGGCCTCAGTCCATGTGGAAGCCAGGCCACGAGGGAGCCAGGCCATGAGGAAGCTAGGTCATGAGGAAGCCAACACATGAGGAAATCAGGCCATGATGAAGCCAGACCATGGAGAAGCCAGGCCATGGGAAAGCCAGGCCATGATGAAAGCAGACCATGGGGAAGCCAGGCCACGAGTAAAGCCAGACCATGATGAGGCCAGGCCATGAGGAAGCCAGGCCATGGGGAAGCCAGGCCATGATGACGCCAGGCCATGAGGACGCCAGGCCATGAGGGGGCTAGGCCATGAGGAAGCCAGGCCATGATGAAGCCAGGCCATGATGAAGCCAGGCCATGGTGAAGCCAGGCCATGAGGAAGCCAGGCCACTGGGAAGCCATGCCATGAGGACGCCAGGCCATGATGACGCCAGGCCACGAGGAATCCATGACATGGGGAAGCCAGGCCATGAGGACGCCAGGCCATGAGGAGGCCAGGCCATGAGAAGGCTGGGCCATGCGGAAGCCAGGCCATGGAGAGGTCAGGCCATGAGGAGAATAGGCCGTGCGGAAGCCAGGCCATGAGGAACCCAGGCCATGAGTAGGCCAGGCCATGAGGAAGCCAGGCCATGAGGACGTCAGGCCATGAGGAGGCCAAGCCATGAGGAGGCTAGGCCGTGCAGAAGCCCCGCCATGAGGAAGCCAGGCCATGATTAGGCCAGGCCATGATTAGGCCAGGCCATGAGTAGGCCAGGCTATGAGTAGGCCAGGCCATGAGTAGGCCAGGCCATGAGGAAGCCAGGCCATGAGGAAGCCAGGCCATGAGTAGGCCAGGCCATGAGGAAGCCAGACCATGAGGAAGCCAGGCCATGAGGTGGCCAGGCCATGAGAAGGCCAGGCTATGAGGATTCTAGGCCAAGATGACGCCAGGCCATGAGGCGGCCAGGCCATGAGAACATGCGCCACCGCAAGAGGGCAAGGAATACATCGTCTAGGCTGGAAATAGGATCTATCGGGTGGTCAGTATTTTAAGCTGTAGACGCCACCTTTGCCGGCTAGACTGCACTGGACACCGGTTTAACGGATTAACAAGTCAGACTCAATATTTTTTCAGCCGACATAAGTTTGCGGTCAGTGACTTCTGGGCTGTTTGTGTTATCTACCCGGTACGTTCTTCGACTGTTGACGACGTCGGGTGTCACGAATGTCCTTCAGACCTGAGATTGACGGTCCATGCCGCTCTCTCACTTGACACACTCACTGGCGCCCTCTTTCACGGAGAGTGTTGTCGCGGCAAGACACTCTCCGCTGGGGGCGCTTTAGCATCAAGGCCCGTACGGATAAAGACACTTTGCCTAGTCATGAATCCATTTAAGAATAAAAATAAATACATTTCCAGCCAATATACTGTTTAGAGACTGTTGAGACTGGACCAATTAGGCCTTGTTAAAGTGGAATAAATTTATATGACAAAAACATGAAAATCGTGATGTCGCCACCGGGAATCGAACCCAGGACCCCTGGCTTGGTTTGGGTCATGATCAATATTAGTCATATTCAGCGTTAGCAAAGTATCCTCTGCACTCGTCTATTCTGATTATTACTGACAGAAGTCTAAAGTCTAATCGGTTTTTCGGAAAACAAACTAAATCACCTCTGTCAGTTTTGTGGCTTTTAGACACATTTAAAACCAAGTTATCGCTATAAGATTCTGACATGTCATAGAAATATGAATAGAAATAACCTCTATAGAATCTTAGGTCTCTCCAGTGCGTCACGTGACGTCACGATGGCGTCACTTTTGGTACATGAAAAAAATCGTCAAAAATCTGCAAAAAATGATACAAAATTGATAGTGGCGTTATTTTGTAGGAAATGGGGCCCGATGTTCGCCTGCATCATAAAAATAGTATGTTCCTATCTTACTTCCGGTTCCAGGGGTGACGGCAATTTCCTATGGGACCTCCAATGTTAAAGCCCTCAATCTCTCAGGCTGGGGAAATTTGTTTGCCCCGTATTTCATCGGTGCCCGCATCAAACAGTTTCGGGTTTTTTTCTTTGGTTAAACATGGTACCCAGTAGCCATGGTCCTTACTAGATGGAATTCAGACAAGAACTGACGTCACATGATTTGTTTGAAATTTTCCCCATTGTGAAAGATAGGGATTTTTTGAATTTGCAGGGGCTCCCACGAGCGTCCTATTAAAGCCATCGCTCTACGCTTACAGTTGTAGTAGGATAGCAGTAGAATGGACCGTTAACTATAAACACGGTGATATATCCCTGTAACTTTTTGGTATATAGTCGAACGCGTTTAACATGGGACCCTATGGAGATAATCAAACTTCCTTCAATATGACGTACTTTCGTTAGAGCGATCTCACTTTGCTTTACCACGGTGCGAGATATGGACGAGTGCAAGAGGTCTACGGTATACCCACGGCGAACGCGCGTCTCAGTTTCGTTTCCATGGCAACCGAAGATTTGCCCAATGATAAAGTATACAAATTGGGTCTAACTTAAAAAAAAATTCAAAAATCGGAAAAACTAACTAGACCTTCGATCGTTCCGTATAATGGTAGGGAAGATATGTCTCCAGATTGCTATTGGCAGTAAAGCATTATTATCATTTACATCTTAGCTGCAGAGTCCTTTCTTCGTCTGCTCGTTTTTCATTTCTCCGCAATGATGAAGAATAGCAATTTTCGGTAATTAGGTGAAGCTATATCTGAAGGACTAACAGTCCTACCGCCGTTCTAATCAACGTTTTGGATTGACGGCACGCATGTTTGTGTCTAGATATTTGGACGTTGTCGTGCGTCATGCCATGACGTCACCATAACGTGATGATGTCATAATTTTATAACCTCTATTGCTCGACTATTATCTATCATAGCGACTTGCGGTTGATTTGACGCTGTACCTTATATCAAGGGACAACTGCTGCAACGCGTAACTTTTGTTGCGGTACCGAAACGTGTGCGCCAAAACTGACGTGCACCTCGCGTTAAACGGCGTATTGAACTTCAAAGGATCATAACTCGGTTAATATTTGAGCTAGGGAGGCCAGATTTGGCATGAAGCGAGAGGCAATTGTAGAATAGCGATATAATTGCTCTAGGACGCTTAGTTTGGCCGCTAGAGCGCTCGCAAGAGGTGCACCCCCCTTTGCTGAAGCTCCCATTATGAGTCAACGGCGATATCGACCGGCAATGCCTCTGCTTTGCGATGGCCGCCGTTTGCTTAATAGCGACGCTAGAGAGTCGGGACTGGTTTCAAAGGACGGGCAAACGTCGACTTTGGTGAGGAATCCGCATTCGCTTCTAGCCTAGCACGCTTAGTTTTGACGCTGGAGGGCTCCGTAATTTAGCAATGATGAGTCCGAGAACAGGCATTAGGGCGGGACCAAGCACACGTAGAAAGTCGGCATTTGGCCGAATTCACTCAAAATGGCGCCCTCTTCCTGGGAAAACAGCCCGCGTTGAACAGCAGCCGTTAGATTGTGCTATTCCAGCATCCGCATCGTAGAGGTCCAATTTGGGCTAAATTGCGCTTTCAGCGAGCCCAATACAGCTTTCAGTGGGCAGTGTGGGCTAGAACGCCTTCGGATATCGGCGTTATTGAGCCCAAATTGGCCATTGAAGGCCCTGTTTAGCCCAAATAGGCCATTGAAAGCCCTGTTTAGCCCAAATTGGTCGCTGAAGGCGTTAACTATTCCGATTTGCTCGTTTATAGCGCTATTTAGCCCAAATTGTTCGTTCAGAGAGCTGTTTAACCCAGTCTGCCCACTGAAGGCATCATGTAGCCAGCACGAGGCAGGAGCAGCTTATAGTATATGTGTTTCTGCATGTCATCGCCTGTACCATAGTTTCGGCGCATAAATGGTGCCACAGACGTGTGCGTCAAAGATGAAGTCACTTCTGTCAGTAAGCCTCAGCCTCCGGCTGATTTCGGCTCTTGTTGTATTCTTAGTGTATGCCTAGACGGAACCTGGTATTCGACGTATAGACGCTGTATGATGTTTCAAGTCCCCAACTTTAATTGAAACTGCCCACCTGCACGCACAAGCTACATGGAATGCGGTAATTCATTGCAATTTTAGTCCTTCAGATGAAAATCCTAATTCGGGTGCTCCTATCTGACTTACCGGGACCCGATGACACAGCGCGGCCATAGGCGATATGGAGTCGCCCTTTTGAGAACGCGAAATTCTTCGTAGCAAAACACAAGGCAGTTACGTTAAAACAACACGCGACATTCAACTTGTCACTGATTCTATAATAGGCAATATTATATTAACACAGTAACAGCAAATATGGTATGTGAAAAAGAAAGAGAAAAAAATACACGGACGACCCATACGTCACCATTTAACCCGCATCAATGATCTTATTCTGAACACGAATTGGTATTGTAACTTAGAAATTCAGACTGCCATGCTGTTGAAGTTAAAGTCAGACCATTGCAAAATTCAAATTATTACTTCTTAAGCATAAGCTTTACAAAAGGTTGGGCAAATCTACTATGCTCGAGGATATGTTAATTATAGTAACACGCGATGTCGACGAAATGCAACGACAAAGTTCTAGAGGTATTGTCATTCACTTACGGACAGACATGATTTTGACTTTCTGTCTACTAATGTACGCATGTGCATAATGTAACACTTGTTCACTATACGTACCCAAATAAAGTATAACCAATAGAAACAACCATCTAGCGCATGACTTCTATATTGAACTTGTCCTTCTGTGTCAAAACCCTTCATCACGTTTACCGGATCTATCCATGATGCCTGGTTCCTATCCCGGAATGAACGAATGCAGTGCCAGCAGCCATATAGCACAAGGAACTGAGAGGCAGTCAGTGTCCTTTAGCAGTGCCCACGGATTTGTCAGGGACAATGAAACATTATTCAACACAGAACAATCGGATTATGACTGCCTCTATCTCCATAAATAGACGACCCGGCTCTACGCTCACCTCACATGACCTTGACGAATTGACGCTGAAGGGCGACCTTGAGTTACAGAATAACCCAATATTCACGAGTTATAGAATCTTTGATGACGTCGTCAGCTCTGTAATAATGCGTCTTGCTCCTTGTTCCTTACACAACCGTTTCAAGCTTGCCGTGTAAGAAATATCCAGCTACATTATGAAATGGAAATGGGAAGATTACTTGGCATATTGCCTATTCTGTAATCGTGAAACCATTTAAAGAAGTTTGTTGGTTAACTTGTGTTTAACTGATGAGAAATGGATGGCTTGCCGAACGTTGCAAGACGTCTGAAGAATTAATTTTAATGCGGATATATTTTCGGTTTATTTAATCAATTTTGCGCGATATTCGTTTATTTTGGGCCTTGATTATGCCATTCAGTATTTGAAGCGTTTCATGTGGGATTCTATGCGTGGTCGTGATGTCCCAATGACACCGGGGTCGTGACATCCCAATGACACCGGGGTCGTGACATCCCCATGGCACCGTAGTCGTAACGTCACAATGACACCGTAGTCGTGATGTCACAATGACACCATGATCGTGACGTCACGATCACGGGGGAATATACTTTTCTATGATTTGAACATCTTGCAGTAAACCGATTGAAACTAAAACACTCCTTGAACTGTTGTGGCACATTGGTGTCATAATTTCGAGACCAACATTCGCAGACACCGACAATTTCAAAATTGGACACGGAAACAATCTTGCAGAAGTTACACGGAAAGCCGATATCAAAACTGGACATATGGAAAAATGGACTAGAAACTGGACCCTATCCCCTGATCTTTCAGAGCCCTATATATATTCAAACAACTGACCTTAATATGTGTTAGCAATATCGTCCTTATTCCGTAAACTGGTCACGTCATGCTGATATTGTCTAGGCATCTACAACAGGCGATATAACTTCGTCGCACAAATGCAAGGTCAACTTCATTAACCATGGGTTTACTAAATGAAAATCATCAATTAATCAGTTATCTACGAAATCGATTAATCAGTTATCTATGAAATCAATTAATTAGTTATCTACGAAATCGATTATTCAGTTATCAGTTAATAATCAGTTATGAAATGGCCGACTCTGTGTTAATATGATTTAGAATTTACCGTCCACCAATTGAAAGTCTGAAGCGACGAATATATCGCATGAGCAAGCAAGTTAACAACCTAAAGGTATAACACAGGATTATTCCCATTAGAAGGCGGCGGTATAATACATAAGAATAAATAAACTGAGAACTAATTGTTCGCAGAAAACTGGAGCCGTATGTCCGCGACAGCACCCACTCAACATGATGCAGTCATGGCAACGCGTTATTCTAAAGTAAAGAGTGCGATCCAACATAATCGTTCAAATCGTGTAACAATCTTCGTAAATCAGTTCATAGATATGCCGGGACTTTAGAGTCGTGTAACACATACCTATAGTTTAGGCCACGCGGAGCAGCAGGATGGTCGGAGTATTGTCTAAGAATATGTGACCACTCGGTAGCATACGCTGACTACTCTCTACGATAGTCTGATCGCGCATACACAATATAGGTGTGTTCACCAATCAGCATGGTTTGACGTGACGAACAATTTATGCGTGTCAAATCCACTGATGTCGTCACTCTATTGTTTTTTCAAGACATTATTACTGCAAAATATCTACCGTTTTTTCACGACATTATTTTGCTGTCATCAAGTTAATGTCCTCGGCATTACCGGATAACAAAAGGTCCTTGAGCTTCACCCTCGGACTTCATTATTATCCGGTAATGTCGTGTTCCTTGGACATTAACTTACACGTACACTCGGTAGCATGTCTTGACCCCTCGCTACAATGGTCGGACTACGACAACGCTAAGGCACAAACCATGAATAATCACTGATAGATCTGGTAGATACATCGACCGTAGTAACACAAGGATCAATATTACAATTCATTTTTACATAATGTCCTCAAGCTGATTGATTACGGCAAATATGCAAATATATATATATATATATATATATATATATATGTCGTTGCTTGAAATGATCGATGAATAAATCAATGACTCATCCGCAGTCGTGGCGCGTGGCTAAGGCGTTGGACTTGACATCCGATATTGATATGACGACAGCCGTTATGTCTTAATTCGCTGAAAACAACTCCCATTGAATTACAGCTTGGGCTTTAAAATAGATCATCTGTGTATGTCACACATTGTACCACAGGATTAATCCTGTACCATTAAACACATATGTGGCACCTTCAGTAGAAGGTTAGGACAATGTCATGCGTGCAAAGGCGGCACGAGAAACGCCAGCGATTAATATAGATTTTCCACATAATAGTAATGTTTTGATACTATGGTGTGACTAGGTTAATTTATGGGGGGGGGGGTCGGGGGGGGGGGGCTGACGACCGGTAGTCGGAATACGAGAAGAATCGCCACACAGCTGCACTGTTATTTAGTGAATTTCCTCCAACTTAGCGATTGCAACAAATTTGTGAAATTTTGTTGATGCATTAAATTAAAAGGTCCAATGAGGGCAGTCGTGGCAGAGTTGCGTTTTTAATGTTCACGAAAATGCCCAAAAAGGAAGAACGGATGATCAATGTAATATTGAGATTTTGAACGTGTCAGATAGGTTATGTTCAACAGTTCTTGGGCATTTAGAATTTCGATATGCACAACGCGCGGCTTAAATTCTTGAATCGTGACTATTGTGCTGCGAACATGGTTACTGACTACATATACTTCTAACTACGTCTATACTTCTCACTAGTTAGCTAATCCCCCTGAACGCACCTTGACCATACGCTTCACACGCAGCTCGTCGGAGGGCGCTGCCAGAATGCCCGAAACGTAAGGAACATGACTTGCTGGTTATTCCCAATTAGAGGTGTCTGACGACATTACAGCCCTCCCCGGTGTGCGATTTGGCGGATGTGACGTGGGTGCGGGAAACAAGCGCCAAGAGAATCGGCCAATTTACCCCTGATGTCTGCATTTGGTCGGTTGTGATCTGGACATGGGGGGGGGGTCTTGTGAGGTATGTCGGTTGCCCCACGGGATTGGGGTGGGTGGGTGGTGGATACTTCACCAAGTCTTCGATCTATGACGAACACCCCTCCATTATTTCCATATTTATTTCCCGACTGACACCTGGTTTGCATGGAGTCCTCACTGTATGTCCTGAATAGGGGGACAGCCATCTTGTTGCTGAGTCGACCTGTCAGGATGGAACAGATCCTGCCCAGCAGGAGCTAAAAATGCTGTGGTTTCATAGACCGACCCAGGCTGTCAGTCATTCACTGATGTCACTGTTGTTTGTAGCCAATTATGTGGTAAAAAAAAGTCTTCCACGTGACTGCGTTATGTCGGAAAAACAAATCGGACAAAGCGGCATGCCACTTTCTTGTCAGTTTCAGAAATGAGTACTTCTCAATTGTACCTACCATCAGCGACGATTGTCAATTTCATACTTACGAAAAGGACTTAAGCGTGGACGGGGCTTAGTGTCGGAGAGTGGCGTGGACAGGGCTTAGTGTTGGAATGTGGCGTGGGCGGGGCTTAGTGTCAGAGTGTGGCGTGGGCGGGGCTTAGTGTCGGAGTGTGGCGTGGGCGGGGCTTAGTGTCGGATTGTGGCGTAGGCGGGGCTTAGTGTCGGAGTGTGACGTGGGCGGGGCTTAATGTCGGAGTGTGGCGTGGGCGGGGCTTAGTGTCGGAGTGTGGCGTGGGCGGGGCTTAGTGTCGGAGTGTGGATCGATCTAGTGCCGTGATCGGGACGGGATATTGTCGCAGCAGGAAGAGAATCCTGCGCGGATACCTCTCTAAACATAACAATGTAATGGACCACTGTAACTTATCATATCAGGCATTTGGCTGCAGACATATATCAAACTGAATACTACGAATATTTAAAACAAGGCATGATTTGACATAATGTGTTTGGGCGAGGGGCTGAAAGTGACGTCAGATTTGAAACTGATACTACGCCATCGTTCAGTGAATATAGTTGTAAAAGTTACCCTCATATTTGATTAAACACATACGATACCAAGCATTCAACAATCGGTGCATGTCATCGACGGGGCGTAAACGGATTTCCTAAAGTGTTCGTGTAATATAATCTTACGTCATGCTTCAAGCAGAGATGATGAAACGCTTCTAATACACCGTTCCACACTCCGACCCTAAGCCCCGCCCAAGCATGAGTCCTTTTTCGTTAATCATGAGTAGAAAATTGACAATCATAGCTGATGGTAGGCACAAGTGAGAAGTACTCATCTCTGAAACTGACAAGAAAGTAACACGCACGTGGAAAGCCTGTTTTCGCCACATGACTGGATAAAAGCAATAATGACGTCAATGAATGATTGGCAGACTGGAACGGTGCATTGATCTTGAAGACCCGTATTCACGTTCGCTAGATGGCGCTCCCTACCTCCTCAGACCGCTGCCGGTGGCCAGGGACACGTTGCAAGGTGTATGACAATTTACTTACATTTTCTTTCAATAGTGAGCATTTTTTTTAAACGTATAACACATAGCACATTAGCACGACATGCTAAATTACAAAACTCGTTCAGGTAATATGTGTGTCCTAAGACAGATTGGATCGCAGTCATATTGTATTGTCAGCAGCGCCGTCCTGGCGGGGGAGATTGGTACACGGAGGACGTAGCCGACGAGTAACAGGGGTGCGTTGCCTATGGGTGTCGACCGCGTGGGCACGCCATCGGAAACGACTAATAAGGATTTGAACTTGGCGGATTGGTCAAGGACTCGTACAATTTTGAAACGGAAGTGGGGTATGGTTCGCCGCGATCAAGAGCAGTCCCGGATGATACTACTCTGGACGACGATTCTTCTCACTCGGAGCCAATAGCACGCGCCCGGAGCTATGGCCTGCACCCGGAGCCCGGAGCCCGGAGCCCGGATCCAGAGAGAGCGCTCGATATGTGCGCTAGTCACCGCATTCAAATGAGACACAGGAAATGGGTTTATTTTTCCATTTTTCATTTGCGTTTTGCAATAGGAAATGAGTAAAGCAAAGATGTAGCTTTAACCCATTACCCATTAGGTATAGGTGAAAGGAAATATGAAGACATGGCCTTTTCTCATTACCCATTTGAAACAAGTAATGGAAAATTAGCCAACATTTTGCTTTTTCTATTTCCCATTTGCAACGGAAAATGAATGGCAAGTACACGGACCGAAGACGCCACATATATGTCATATATTTATGTCTGAATCAATTCGGATAATACAATGGTCGAACAGGAGCAGTCGTGGCCGAGTGGTTAAGGCGTTGGACTTAAAATCCAATGGGCTTTGCCCGCGCAGAATGGTCAAACTTGAACGTCCAACATACACCGCGCTAGGATCAAATGGGTTAATAATGGGTGATGCGGGCGATATCGCGCGCCGTTTACCTAATGACCACCAATTAATTCGATCTTACTGACGCATATAGTTCAGCCGGCTACGTGGTAACTTTAGCCGACTAAGCCCCGCAGTCGGCTAAACCATGTACGTGCAATCCGCCACAGAGCCAAACCTGCTGTGGTTTGTGGTGCATTGCGTCTGAGCATCAACCAGTCATCCGCGCTAAGTTTGCTGATAAGATCAAGAAGGAACGAATTATGTGGAGGAAAATGCGCCGTGAATATGTGGCGTCTTTACTATCTCCGTGCAATCCATGACACCCCGGTCCGCTCTGCGGTCATGTGAAATGGATAGGGCTGTGGCGGGGCACATGGGGCGTGGGGCGTGGTGTGTGGGGTCGGGAGTGGGGCTCGAGAGGAGAGAGTGGGGCGTGGAGCGTGGGGCGTTGGGCGTGGTTTGTGGGGTCGGAAGTGGGACTGATGAATGGGGCGTGGTGCGTAGGGTGTGGGGCGAGGGTGGGGGGCGTGGTGTGTGAGGTCGGGAGCGAGGCTGGAGAGTGGGAGGTGAGGCGTGGGGCATGGGGCGCTGGGCGTGGGGCCCCGAGTGGGGCGTGGGGCGTGGGGCGGGGGGCGCGGGGATTGCGGGGCGTTGGGCGTGGAGCGTGGGACGTGGGGCGTGAGGCGTGGGGCGGGGGGCGCGGGGATTGCGGGGCGTTGGGCGTGGAACGTGGGACGGGTCGTGTGCTTGACGTGAGTCGTGGCGAGTGGACGCTACCGACAAGGCAATACCAATATAGCACACAGACCAGCCACGAGAAGACGAACGACTCAATGACGTCAGTGCGAGTTCACGGTGTCTGACCCTGACCTTCGTAATCTGATAGGAATAAGTGCCGACTCGTGTCCCAGGGTCTACACGTTATTGAACAGGTGTCTTAAGACCCAGCACGGATGATTGATATGTCTGGTAATGTATGTCTCGAACAGTTGCCGCCAGGGGGTCTGGGGTGGGAAGCGGAATCTTGTGGGTTGTGGAAATGGCGTGGAGAGTTTGGTGTCTAGGACAGGGGACTTATTGAGTCTCTCCCATACATGGACCCCTTCTATACTCAATAACTTCATCCTGAAATACGAATCTGTCGACGGAACGTTCTTTCGAAGACTTATTCTTTGCATTATGTGAGTTCATTGACTGGCAGATGTGCTAAATCTAATCCGTATGATGGCAGCCCACGGCATCATGCTGCCAGGTCCAGTGTGTCGTTGACTGGTCTGCAATGTTTCTCCCCTACAATGTTCAGAATAATTCAGTATTTTACCAAATTTCTCAAAAGTCCCCTTTGCCTGTAAAATGACTGTACGCTAAGCGCAAATGTTAATCGGTTACAACTACTAACCAAAGTTGGTTTGGTCCTAAGCATTTCTATCATTTTTACTTTTATTGTCATTCATATTATTATCAACATTGTGTTGAACATTTTGTTATTTTTTACTGATATGCATGCTAGTATTTATATTATTATTATTTCTTCTTTATGTTGGTATTCATTTTATTATTATTATTATTATTGTTACTATGATTATTAATTTATTCGCGAAAGTGTTGCCCCTAACTAGAGGCACTAGTGCCTCTTCTTTGCAGTTTCAGGCTCCATTGTTTGACAGTGACCGTTGATGACCAAATGCAGCCGCCAAGTAATTCTGAGACGCCGACCTTGACCTTGACTTTGAGCTCTGATGTGTTGACTGATTTCATAACAACAGGAGGCCTGCGGCTCTATTTGAGAGCTCTCTTGTTGATACGACCTCACCGCCAAGGACGCTTTATTCTGCTCGCCAGCTGGCGGCCAGACCGACTCCATCTCATCACCTCCCTCGTGGCTCCGAGCTCTCCCGCTACAAGGTCATCCTCGGCAAGGTTGCATTTATCGACAGCTGCCTCATTTGGAAGTGAATTGTTACAAAGCGTTTGAAGGGAACAGAAGACATTGGGATACAGTCACCTGAGGAACGCCTAGCAACCTTGGTGTGGGACTGATGAGATGTGCGTCGCCGTGGGGGGTTGTGGAGGTTAATGGGGGAGAAAAGGATGGAGGGGAGGGGGGGGGGGGGTGGTGTTCTTGTCGAGTAAGTCAGCAACAAGATTGTCAGTCTACCAGGCGCATCTGCCTTTAATTATGTTTCTTCAACGCAATCATATGAGGACAAGAATGACGCGACATTGACAAGGTCAAGTGGGTTGCCCGGGGCCGCAGCCGTCGAAAGCAATGACGAAGTCTTGACAGAACACGCGAGGAACTCTGGAGCCACGGAGCGAACAGCTGGCGCCCGACGCCGGCTTCTTCCTTGATGAACCAGTTGGATGGAGACCTCAGCCTGTCTTGCCACGCCCTAGGGTCTCTGCCCCGGCAGATGGGTGACTCACCGGGCCGCGGGGACGGATTCACGCTGTCACCTCAAACCAACTTACTGCATGATTTATCACCTATCGCTGCATGTTTGATGGAAGAGCAAAGCCATTCGTGTTCTTTATGATGATTACATGGCGAAATACTGGCTTTTTTGTCGATCCATATTGATTAAATGCAGTCCTTTCGGATCAATTTAAATGCCTCTCCCAGCCCACAATTTTAAACGAAGGTGATTTTTTAAACCCGAGACCACCCACGGGTGATATAACGAGTTAACACGTTGATACATTTTTGTTATTTTCCCAAATAACATGCGAAACAACGCTTAATGGGTTCCAAAGTGCATTTCGGGGGCTTGGCGAATAAAACACGTTTGTTGGAATCAGACGTGCGTTCATTGCAACTTCCAATTTAATTTATCTACACAAAAACCTGATTCCCTTTTCATTGCGGTAGATAGACAAACCATGTCGAGTAGTGTTTACTTGCTGTCTTAATACAACTATTTATCATGGTCGCATGTAGCACGTACTGAACATGAAGTGGTTGCTGACTGGTTCATGACGTCACGCGGTATAAGGTCTCAAGCTTAATAGCTAACGGGGACTAACACCGACTCACTTATTAGTCACCTATTGCTATTGCCCCAGGTCTAAGGCATGATGCAGTGCCTCTAACGTTCCAAAACATCGGAAACGTGTTTTTGTTTTCAAACTCCCGCAACAACGTTGAAATTGCTAAGGTGATCAATCTCCTGAAACCGTTCGTGGCCGACAGTTAAAGCTTAGGGCAAATTGGATATTTTCCATCGTGTGGAAAACAGGTGCTGTAAGGAAGAATCGACCCCTATCGTCTGGAGAGCCATTCGCTAGAGATCACGGGGCGGCCCCTGGCGTCTGGAGAGCCTTCCACTAGAGACCATCGGAGAGGCCAGGGGGCAACCGATACCATCAGAGAAGCCATGGGGCATCCTGTACCATTAGAGCGGCCATGGAGCAATCGCTAGCATCAGATATAGACCATCGGACAACCGCTACCATCCGAGAGGCCATGGGGCAACCGCTACCATCAGAGACCATGGGGCAACCGCTACCATTCGAGAGGCCACGGAGCAATCGCTAGCATCAGATATGCCATTGGGCAACCGCTACCATCAGAAAGGTCAACGGGCGACCGCTACTATCAGACAGGCCATGGGGCAACCGATACCATCAGAAAGGTCAACGGGCGACCGCTACTATCAGACAGGCCATGGGGCAACCGCTACTACCAGAGTGCCCATGGGGCCACCGCTACCATCAGAGAGGCCGTGGGGCAACCGCTACCATCAGAGGGGCCATGGGGCAATCGTTGTTATCAGAGAGGCCATGGGGCAACCGCTCCCATCAGAGAGACCATGGAGCAACCACTACCATCCCAGGGTCCATGACTCTCTCATCGGTGCCACCTTTGTACGGTGATAATACGTATGGTGATGGGAACCCGCGTTAAAGCCTCTCTTGAAACGAGGACGATAACATATATGGTGGCAAAGGGACGGGCGGTCAGGGGGCTAGTTGGGAACGGCAGACTGCAATTTCCTACTGATAGATACTCCCCATACGATGTATGCCCGCGGAGAAGGAAGTGACTAGTTTTTATCCCCGTAGTTCACATTGGGACCATGGGTTACCTGACCGAGGATCGAGTGAGTTTCTTTCTTTAATTAGACCCGACGGCAAAAGAAATGTATGCACTGATCTTTCTGATGACTACAAGTCGTATGTATGATGACAAAGATATATGAAGAACGATGGAAAAACGATATTGGCCAGCGTACTTGTAAAGACTATACTATTTTTATACCAAAAGATGGCACAAGAACATACTGAGTACGTGCTAGTCATGTGACGTCTACTGTTTGATTTTGGATGAATGCAAGCTCTCTAGACGGAGACAGCGGGTGGCGAAGTACTTTAGAGTGACTTCTCCAATGATCTCCTCTGGCAAGATTTAGTTGTTGTGGCAGGAAGTGCCGTTACACCCCAATCCAATAAACAAAAGGCAGAATATCGTCGCATTGTAACTGCTTCTACGGATGTTATTTAGCTGTAAAGCGTGAGATCATGGGTCATGTTGTTGTCGAGTATTTAACGATGTTGCTCTAAATTACTTGCACGTGCTGCACTAAGGTTGTACCAGCGATTTTATTTTATGCTGCTTTAAACACAATCTTGCTATCGTGATGTTCTTTTCGTTATCATTCACCGGATGGCAGCACTACTCGCACGTTCCTACAAAATATAAGCGGGCACGACTGGAATATTATTCCCACGACATGATGATGGGTTGTGAGGCGTCAATAGTCAGTTTTACGAATGAAGGTTTCTTACCTCGCCCACCCGTGAAGCGTTGCCACGTCACAAGTTACGCGGCCGTCACATAGGGTCACGTCCATGTTGTCATCTTGTGTTACATGTTGACTGGAATTGACAGGTGTTCCGTGTAAGATGTTTATCTCTTGCTGTGCCAATCCCGCTAGAGCCTTCTGCCCCCCCCCCACCCGGTAGATAAAACAACCCCATTAATGTGGCATTAGGGAAGATTGTTTGTCGCTTCCATGCCGTAGGCCGGGTATGTCGTCGCATACAGATAAGACTGTCGCATCATATCACGAGCTGCCTTAGCCGAGTAGACGGATCTCAATCATATATGAATCACCGGGTTGTGAGTTTACATCCAGGCGCAAAACCTTCCCCCTACCACCACCGCCACCACCACCCCCAACCATCCGTTGTCGATTTTCATCTGTTTCCGAAATTAAGATTCGAGGACCGTTGCATTATCTGCCCAAATGATGTTCTGCCTAGGGTGTTATTTATTTTCCGTTTTGTAGCGCATTCATTAAATAATAATTTTGCTATTCTTTTCGAGGTGGCCTCCATGCCAGCGACTAAAAGTCATAAAGGAAGTCTCGTCCACAAGGCGCCACTGTAAATGGCATGACATTGTGCAAATTGGTATTTTGTTTTGGTAAAAATACATTCCGCTCGTCTTCTTCTTCCGGGTTTTCATTGCGATCTTCTATTTGTCATTTTTTCGTTTGTCCACGTGACCATCTTCATTGGAACTTACATCTTTCAATATAACATTCGAATGTCATCACATCAAAGACACTTAAAACAATAATGTTAATGAAAGAAGACCAATTGCAATGTTTCAATGAGCGCAAACAATTAATCCCCCTGGCCTCATATCAGCCAATCAGGATCAAGGAGACTACACGGGTCACTACGTCACGGGAGCCATGAAGACGTACATGTACATGTCAATGCAGGCGCTGGCCTTACAGCTAGATATGGAGAGGTTTCAAGTTATATGCTGAATTCAACTGTGGAATGTGCATGTGTGGGTTTGCAAACGAACTGCAGAAAAAACTGAACGTACCGGATCAAATAATGTATTTTGCAGCTGCAAACGGCCTTCGTCATTGACCACACTGGGTAACTAGTTTTGGAGTGTCGACTAACAATCTAACCTTACGTTTAAAACATTAAACCAATCACTGGGTTCCGGTGGACTGAGGATGGCGTGTGTGTGTTGCTGGGGAGGGGAGTGGTGGGAGTTGGGGGGGGGCGAGGGGTAGGCGCCTATCCGGGGAAGTCACCGGTTGAGAGGTCACACCGTTTCCGATATATCCTAAAGCCCTAACAGCTTATACGATTGACGGCCAATGACTTGCTTTTGAACACACGGGCAAATAATTGAGGCCTGCTGACGGACTGCAACAACGGACGGGCGTGTTGGGAAATGTGAGACAACGCTTTCGTGACGTCATCATGAGCTGCAATGCGCTACCTCTATGATTGGGGTAGTGGTTAGCGTTCAATCGATGATTACGCCATGCGCTACCTCTATGATTGGGGTAGTGGTTAGCGTTCAATCGATGATTACGCCATGCGCTACCTCTATGATTGGGGTAGTGGTTAGCGTTCAATCGATGATTACGCCATGCGCTACCTCTATGATTGGGGTAGTGGTTAGCGTTCAATCGATGATTACGCCATGCGCTACCTCTATGATTGGGGTAGTGGTTAGCGTTCAATCGATGATTACGCCATGCGCTACCTCTATGATTGGGGCAGTGGTTAGCGTTCAATCGATGATTACGCCATGCGCTACCTCTATGACTGGGGCAGTGGTTAGCGTTCAATCGATGATTACGCCATGCGCTACCTCTATGATTGGGGTAGTGGTTAGCGTTCAATCGATGATTACGCCATGCGCTACCTCTATGATTGGGGCAGTGGTTAGCGTTCAATCGATGATTACGCCATGCGCTACCTCTATGACTGGGGCAGTGGTTAGCGTTCAATCGATGGTTACGCCATGCGCTACCTCTATGATTGGGGCAGTGGTTAGCGTTCAATCGATGGTTACGCCATGCGCTACCTCTATGACTGGGGCAGTGGTTAGCGTTCAATCGATGATTACGCCATGCGCTACCTCTATGATTGGGGCAGTGGTTAGCGTTCAATCGATGGTTACGCCATGCGCTACCTCTATGATTGGGGCAGTGGTTAGCGTTCAATCGATGATTACGCCATGCGCTACCTCTATGATTGGGGCAGTGGTTAGCGTTCAATCGATGGTTACGCCATGCGCTACCTCTATGACTGGGGCAGTGGTTAGCGTTCAATCGATGATTACGCCATGCGCTACCTCTATGATTGGGGCAGTGGTTAGCGTTCAATCGATGGTTACGCCATGCGCTACCTCTATGATTGGGGCAGTGGTTAGCGTTCAATCGATGGTTACGCCATGCGCTACCTCTATGATTGGGGCAGTGGTTAGCGTTCAATCGATGGTTACGCCATGCGCTACCTCTATGACTGGGGCAGTGGTTAGCGTTCAATCGATGATTACGCCATGCGCTACCTCTATGATTGGGGCAGTGGTTAGCGTTCAATCGATGGTTACGCCATGCGCTACCTCTATGATTGGGGCAGTGGTTAGCGTTCAATCGATGGTTACGCCATGCGCTACCTCTATGATTGGGGCAGTGGTTAGCGTTCAATCGATGGTTACGCCATGCGCTACCTCTATGACTGGGGCAGTGGTTAGCGTTCAATCGATGATTACGCCATGCGCTACCTCTATGATTGGGGCAGTGGTTAGCGTTCAATCGATGATTACGCCATGCGCTACCTCTATGATTGGGGCAGTGGTTAGCGTTCAATCGATGATTACGCCATGCGCTACCTCTATGATTGGGGCAGTGGTTAGCGTTCAATCGATGGTTACGCCATGCGCTACCTCTATGACTGGGGCAGTGGTTAGCGTTCAATCGATGATTACGCCATGCGCTACCTCTATGATTGGGGCAGTGGTTAGCGTTCAATCGATGATTACGCCATGCGCTACCTCTATGATTGGGGCAGTGGTTAGCGTTCAATCGATGATTACGCCATGCGCTACCTCTATGATTGGGGCAGTGGTTAGCGTTCAATCGATGATTACGCCATGCGCTACCTCTATGATTGGGGCAGTGGTTAGCGTTCAATCGATGATTACGCCATGCGCTACCTCTATGACTGGGGCAGTGGTTAGCGTTCAATCGATGATTACGCCATGCGCTACCTCTATGATTGGGGCAGTGGTTAGCGTTCAATCGATGATTACGCCATGCGCTACCTCTATGATTGGGGTAGTGGTTAGCGTTCAATCGATGATTACGCCATGCGCTACCTCTATGACTGGGGCAGTGGTTAGCGTTCAATCGATGATTACGCCATGCGCTACCTCTATGATTGGGGCAGTGGTTAGCGTTCAATCGATGATTACGCCATGCGCTACCTCTATGATTGGGGTAGTGGTTAGCGTTCAATCGATGATTACGCCATGCGCTACCTCTATGATTGGGGCAGTGGTTAGCGTTCAATCGATGATTACGCCATGCGCTACCTCTATGATTGGGGCAGTGGTTAGCGTTCAATCGGTGATTACGCCATGCGCTACCTCTATGACTGGGGCAGTGGTTAGCGTTCAATCGATGATTACGCCATGCGCTACCTCTATGATTGGGGCAGTGGTTAGCGTTCAATCGATGATTACGCCATGCGCTACCTCTATGATTGGGGTAGTGGTTAGCGTTCAATCGATGATTACGCCATGCGCTACCTCTATGATTGGGGCAGTGGTTAGCGTTCAATCGATGATTACGCCATGCGCTACCTCTATGATTGGGGCAGTGGTTAGCGTTCAATCGGTGATTACGCCATGCGCTACCTCTATGACTGGGGCAGTGGTTAGCGTTCAATCGATGATTACGCCATGCGCTACCTCTATGACTGGGGCAGTGGTTAGCGTTCAATCGATGATTACGCCATGCGCTACCTCTATGACTGGGGCAGTGGTTAGCGTTCAATCGATGATTACGCCATGCGCTACCTCTATGATTGGGGCAGTGGTTAGCGTTCAATCGGTGATTACGCCATGCGCTACCTCTATGACTGGGGTAGTGGTTAGCGTTCAATCGATGGTTACGCCATGCGCTACCTCTATGACTGGGGCAGTGGTTAGCGTTCAATCGATGATTACGCCATGCGCTACCTCTATGACTGGGGTAGTGGTTAGCGTTCAATCGATGGTTACGCCATGCGCTACCTCTATGACTGGGGTAGTGGTTAGCGTTCAATCGATGATTACGCCATGCGCTACCTCTATGACTGGGGTAGTGGTTAGCGTTCAATCGATGGTTACGCCATGCGCTACCTCTATGACTGGGGCAGTGGTTAGCGTTCAATCGATGGTTACGCCATGCGCTACCTCTATGACTGGGGTAGTGGTTAGCGTTCAATCGATGGTTACGCCATGCGCTACCTCTATGACTGGGGCAGTGGTTAGCGTTCAATCGATGGTTACGCCATGCGCTACCTCTATGACTGGGGCAGTGGTTAGCGTTCAATCGATGGTTACGCCATGCGCTACCTCTATGACTGGGGTAGTGGTTAGCGTTCAATCGATGGTTACGCCATGCGCTACCTCTATGACTGGGGCAGTGGTTAGCGTTCAATCGATGGTTACGCCATGCGCTACCTCTATGACTGGGGCAGTGGTTAGCGTTCAATCGGTGATTACGCCATTCTCAAATGCATGAACTATTATATCTTTCTGGTGATTAACTGGTTTCATAGTTTCAATAAAAAAACATTCCTCGCTCCTCTTGACTTTCCCTTCAACTTTCAAAGCCCTGTTTAAACTGACTTAGTGTATCAAGCGAACATAGGTCGCTTGGCAGGGCATTCCACAACATTGGCGCATTGGCAACAAAGACACGTCTGCCAACTGTCTTACAATGGGCCTTGGAAACTTTCAATTACATTTCTGCGTTGGATTCCATTGGATTGGATTGTGGCACTTCAGCTTATGGGGCCATATCGCGCCAGAGCGGGACAAACAGCGTGAATGTTAATAAAAGCAAGGCTTACAGCTAGTCAATCGTCAACATGTGGCAAGGCATGGTGAGAAAAACTGAGAAAAAATTATAATAAAAGAATAAATGATATGAGAAGCTCATATATCTTTATCAAAATCTCGATAAAGTCTTTTTGCGGTTATAAGACCAAGCTATGATGTGACAAATTACAATACATAGAATAAGCCCACGTTCTTTTAATTATTGTACGTAGCAGAATACGTCCTTGACCCAAATCTGCCGCATATGTCTTTGGGGTAAAGGATAGAGATGGGCATGTTAAATAACGCAACGCCACGTGTTGTAATGGAGAATGCAGCAACCACACCGCGCTCGCCCGTGAGACGTCGTTCAGCGTTACTTCCAGGTTATACGCTACATCGCCTCATCCACAGGGAGACATTACACGATTCAGTTACATATTAGATCGTATGTAACCTTGATGCATTTGGTAATTACATTCAGTCGTCTTGTATATTAAGTTTGTAATTATATATGGAGCCATACCACTGCCTATCTCTCGCGGCTGTTCAGACGGCCAGAACGAAACCAGAACGAAGCCCTGCACTACACGAAGAATAGTTGCCAGAGTTACCTTACTGCCAGGCGTCATTTGCACCACCCTGTACTTACGGCATTTTAAAGTGTTGTTCATGCATATTCATGTTGCCACTAATAACGTTGTTGCCGAAACAAATGTTTATTCTCGATGAGTATTGTCGTTTCATTGCATCTTATTTCCAATTTAACTTAGGTTTCATTATCGCGGTATATGTCTCCTGACGCAGGAAGTATTACGCCAAAAACGGACAGCAAAATATACCGTGGCAGCGATATTCATGAGTCTGAGACAGATTACCCAGTTACAGCTAATTTGTAGGCAGGGACAGAATGGAAAGCAAATGATGGGGTACCACTAGCCATGCGTTATGTGCGTTATGCCACACATACAATGAATATATATGCTCTGGACTGCTTAAACCCCCATAAAACACCTGTGGTGCTTTCTATTTTCCCCCAAAAGACCTATAAAACATTCAACGATGGAATAAAACACTACGATTTTCTTGCTTGATGGTACAATCGATTCAGCTCTTCTCAGGCTCATGCCAAGGTACGAAATATGAATGACAAATGTGTTGAAAGAAAGCAGCTTTTTTTTTCATATGACGAAAACGGGTCCATAATTCAATTGTCGCCCATGTTCACAGCTTAATTCACATCGCCCAACACGAACCAGCTAAGGAACTATCGGGAGACTGGGAAATATCAGTAGATACATAAGCTACTGAACTATCGGTAGATTGGTAAATATCAATAGATTCATTCAGTGAGTCAGCGTGATTGGTCATTTACTAACCGGACCGTGGTACGGCAAAAGGGGACGGAATAAGCGGAGGGGGTGGGAGTGGGGGGGGGGGGGGGGGCGATTCTCATTTCTAAATCTTAAGCTAAAGTGACATTTGGAAATGAGAATCGCCCCCCCCCCCCTCCGCTTATTCCGCGTGTGCCAAAGTTCTCCACGAAAGACCATTTGCTCCAACAAGAAACAGACTAGAGCCAGACTAGAGCCGGGCCTGCAAACAAAGGCATGATATATTAGGGTGACAGTGGCTGAGGAATGGGTCCCTTGTTGTGTCCTTCTGTCTTTATCCTTGGTCTCACACTCCAGTCTCATTACCAACCGCCAGTGGACTTCACTGGGTGAGGTCTCCGCCGGCGTCCTGCAGACATCACTCGTCATTAATTAAGTGGGTCCTTCGTCCCCATTGGATCGTCCGGTGTCGGCCGCATGAAAATGGAAAACCCATCGTGCAATTAGTCCAACAAGGGAGAAAACTGCTTGAGGGGTCGTCAAGGACGTGGGCTGAATCAATAGGATTGTGAAGGATTTTACATACCCGTTTTATTGTTATTTGCACAGGGATTTCCGAATCTATTGGGACTTAATTATGTCGTCTGGCGTATCATGATACTCCAGACGACATACAGCTGGGAGTAGCGACTGTACCTTGGGGCGAGTCACAATATCAAGTTGCTTTGCTTGCTTCAGTAAAGGGCATTAACCCATGTACGCGGCAACGCATCGATTCGAAGGGTTCCACAGAGAGTAGCAATGTCTTTTCGATGCTTGGATGGAGATCTCGCAAAAATATATTTTCACAGGTGGAATTCGAAACAAGTACCGTCAGCTTGGCGGGGAGTACACTGGATAATTGCCGAAGGCATTACCGACTAGGTCAAGGCTTGTTCCCAATAATTAAGGGTCATTTGAGGGAAATGTGACCTTAACGTGACCAATACCTGGTAATTCAACGGGACCTTATGAGACGTGGGCACTAACACTGAACACCAGATCAATGGAACCTCTCGATTAGTGAAGGGCTACGAGTGCTGGACGATACCATTCCCCCATGATTGGTGTCAGCAACGTAACTTGTTCGTGTCATCTGTTGTCGACACGGGACCGCGTGGACTGGGCGATAATTGCGTGCGGCTCGATACGGCTTCCTGTCTCGTAAGGAGTCTGTTACGACTGGCACATGGTATGTGACGGTCGCGTCTCTCAAAGTGGATCAGGCCAACCGTAACCAATCACTGACAGATAGATGGTGAGTCAATGCTGGAGACTTCTCTATATGTAACCTCCCCCCCCCCCCTTGCCCCAGCCCGCTCCCCAGCCCGCTCCCCAGCCGTGACCCACTTGACCTCATCTCACATGGGATCAATCAATCTTGCTCCGCCGTTAAGTATGTTACCTGTAGGGCTTTATGCATGTAAAATTCCGGTTTCACCGCCAGGTTCACCTGCAACACAGTCTGTGACAATCTGTCCTCTACATGTCATTTAATACAGGCATCTAATGGCATATATTTAAATATACTGACTTGTTACAGATTTGGTAACTTGTTTCCTTCGTAAACATATTCTTGATGGTCAAACTGGGGGCCGTTGACCGTGTCAACTTATCTGTCGACGGTGCATCTGCGTTTAACGTCCTTCAAATGCCAACTCATTCAACCCCTATCATTAGAAGACAGTCGATAACCCTATGTGCCACGTATAAACAGCTAGCAGAGCGGATCCCATTTTGAAAAAAGAGGTTGGTTCAATTTGGAAAATCTTACAAGGGACAGGGGAGCACTCCATTCCCCGTCAGATCATTAGCATGTAGTGCCCAAGGTGCATTTATAGGGCATTTACTCAAAGCTGGCACTATTATGCATTTAGGTACCCACATTGCATTTATAGGGCCTTTACTCACAACTGGCCCTAGTATGCCTGTAGTGCGCCTTGGAAGCGGGTTACAGTACGGGCAGTGTTGAATAAAACCAGATGTTTCGTTCGCTTTTCTGAACCGGCAAGTTTCGGAGCGTTACGAAATCTGTCACTTAAAGCAGGGTCTGATATGTTGTCCGGAATACTTAGCTGATTGTCAAAAATAATATAATCTATCAAGCAGTTTTATTGAGCCGGATGCGTCTGGAGCGGGTGACCAGCTGAGTAGATGGTCGTGTTCCTTTCATTGATTTGAGTCTGTGTTCTTAATCCAGATTGAACGGGCAGCGTGACGACCATTCGTCATCACCATTCCGTTTCAACAGGCTGCATAACCTGTCGGCATCACCATTCGTATCACCATTTGGCATCATCATTTCATATCACCCTTCATATCCGCATTCCGTATCACCATTCCGTATCACCATTCCGTAACACCATTCCGTATCACCATTCGGTGTCACCATTCGGTGCCAACATTCCGTATCACCATTCGGTATCACCATATTGTATCACCATTCCGTAACACCAATCGACATCGCCTTACGGCATCACCTTCTGGTATCAGCATATTGCACTTGACAAACAATTCGTACAATTTGGAACATCGCTAGTTTGTTGTGTTGCGTATTGCTTCGAGGCTGCAAAAAAAAACTCGAAACAACGAATCTGAGAAATTGCAGCGTAAACCTTCTATAAAGTCATGATGCTTAACCAACACACCAGAAACTGTCACGCCGGCTAGCAATGTATATAAAAATTAATGTAAATAAACTTTATAACATGGGAACAACGCTATCTAAGCAAATGTGGCGCAGTTTTGTACAGTACGGTTGCAGCAGAAACTCTAAATAACCCGTGAGGTGCGTGTTTCCTGTATCCCAACAGCCAGGTGTTTACTGGATGGAATCTACTTGTTCAAATATTTACAACTTTTACGATTTCCTCGCCTGACAATAGTGGGAATGTCGTTTTAAAACATTCAGCTTCCCGCGTTATCTCTGCCTAATGATGATCATTCGCTTCCGATGAACGCTCGGCTCGCTCGCGTACCACCTGCTGACCTTTAAACACAAAGGTCATCTAAGGACGACAGGGAAGACGGTGTGTTGACGAAGGTCACCATCAGAGGGAACACACTGAATATATACATCGCTGGTCATGTGACTGGTTTGCAACGCAACCTGACGAGTTGAAGTACCCATGTCATTCTCGCTATGAAACTAAATAGTCCAATTCACGCTATTAATGAGCTAACAACGCAAGTAGACACAGATAGATCAGGCAGGCATAGTATCATCCACTCCCAAAGCTCATATTTATTTCTTATCAACGTAATTTATTGAGTGAAGTTTCTAGTATCGTTTACACATATACATGGTTACCTCGGATGGTCGTACAATTACAGTGGTGGATTTCACGAAGGCAGAAAGCTAAACTTACCATGTAAACGATGGGCGATTGTAGCCGCCTGAGTCCCGTAGCCGGCTAAACTATGTACGTAAAATAGGCCACAGGTGGTTCCAATTAATGATCGCATCAATATGTCTTTCAATGCTCAATTAAAGGGAGTGCCTATACCGGCCAAAAGTGTGATCGCAATGAGAGTATGTAGTCTAAACGTGCGTGTCCGAAAAGAGAACACAATATCAATACGAATTCGCAGAAGAAAAGGTCATAAGCGCAGGTAGAAAGACACCTATTATCGCCCATAAGAGTGAATTTTGGTGGGCTTCGACATTTATTTCCTTCTGGTCTCATCAACCAATCGAACGCACGAGAGCGAATTAGTTCTCGTTGCGGTACCAGTACATGTAAACACTCTACGAGTTATAAGTTACTCAGTCCAAGTCTAAAAGATCACACAATCTCACTTGTGACATAGAGGCCTACCCTTAAACCCTTGGTTGGATGAAATTTGAAATCTGATGAGAAAAACATGCGTGCCCCACGGAAACCATTTTTTTCATGTTACACGACCCAGCACATTGACTGACTAGGGATAACATCTGACTAAATCCAGGTAATACGGTTGTCAGCTTGTGAGTTTTCTGTGAACTCTCAGGTCAAAAGGCTGAGCCCTGGTTAGGGGATTGCAGCAGCGGGCGGGCGTTCGAGGCAGGAAAATTTCGGAGTAAGCCTGCATGACGTCATCACCAACAGGGATGTGCTACCTCTATGACTGGAGCAGGGGTTAGGATTCAATCGATGATTAGGAAACGCATTAGGCTTGATAGTTTCAATGAAAGATAATTCATCGTTGGTCTGGTATTTCCCCTTAAGGGGCGAAATATTTGTCACACGTGCATAACACTGCATATGGCGTTCAAATGCGAGGAATGTTACTCTAATTCATTGATAAAACAAAAGAAATTCATTGATAAAACAAAAGAAATTCATTGATAAAACAAAATAAATTCATTGATAAAACAAAAGAAATTCATTGATAAAACAAAAGAGATTTGGTGACATAATACGGTGTCTGTTAATACATTATTAGGATGACACAATAATTTGAAGTTGGGTGCATCATAATTCATTTGTCTACAATTGTGTCTACCCTGATCGGTCCTTGGCTCTCACTGACACAACGCGAGTCAGAGCCGCCCCGATAGTTCAGTGGGATAGAGCGCTTGCCTTGAGTGCTCTGGCCACCTCAGAGCCAAACGGCACATGGACCGGTGGTTCGAGCCCCGCTGTGGCCATGTCTGTGAGGTCGCAGGATCGAGATACTATGCCCTTTTTCGGAAAAAAGGTGGTTACCCCGGGGACATGGCTTTGCTCTTCCCTTCTTCCTCCCATTGACACGATATGACCAGAATTGGTTAAAGCGTCCTGACTATACAACCAACAACGACGCGATTCAGTTGAGAGCCAATTGTCAAGCGGTGCCCCCTGCATGTTTTTGTTGCCATATCCTCCACACGGTGGCGACCTCGTGCGGTCGCACAGGCTGACAAACGGGAGTGTTGTACATTGCATACAGCCCGATTTGTACCTTTAGCATCTGAGATGGCACAAATGAATGGAGAACATTCTAGAATACAGGGTGATCAGGCAGTTCATCTCGCTACCAAATGTTGTATGAACCACATGAAACAGTAGAACAAGTGTTTAACACGCTATGTATGCGTAAGAATCACCCAGGCGTGAAACGTATAAACGTCTGCAGCCCGGCCTCTAGAGGGCAGCATCGTATTACACGGTATACGGGATACAGCAACGAAATGTACAGAACCCCGATCAACACAACTGATTATGTACCCATAGGGTTGCACAGTTCTGTTTCCGGCTTAGATGCTATGGAACCCAACTATTATACAATTAGATGTATGTGTGTGTTTATGTGTGTGTGTGTGTGGGGGGGGGGGGGGCGGGGGTTTATTGCATTTTCATTAATTTCTGCGCGAATTGACGTTCCTGATGGCCAAAAAAGAAAGAAAACAGACTCTTATGAAGCGTATTATTTTCAATGTCGGTGCAGGATAAAGATCCCATATCATTCTTCCCAAAGGGTAGAGGGGTTACCCTCGGGGACATGGCTCCACTCTCTCGCCACCCAGCCAACAAACCATCGGGCGAGCTGTTGGGATTGCTTATAGAAGCAAACGATTCGGGGGTTTCTTCTTCTGTCGCAATTTGTCGTCACCAAATGCCCTTTCAAAACCAGTTTGTCTACAACTGGAACAGTTTGTCGTGTCCGTCTTGAAGGTCGGTAAACTACTGATTATGGTGTCAAATAACAACCGTAACATGACCAACTGACGCCAAGCAATCTTTACGGGAAAGAGGAACACGGAAAGATCACGTTGGCGCTAAAAAAAGCCAATGCAAGCATCCATTTACAGCACACTTATTGGACACAATTAACTTAAAGTCATTGAGCCTTTGAGGTCAATTCTGAAGTGTCGACTGCGTCATAGGGTTAGATTCGCCTTAACTAACACCAACTCGGACAACTTGAGACTGTATCGCGGCCCCAGACATGTCAGCCCACTGGAAGGGATTCCGGGTGGCTGGCTGCCTGGGGCAATAAGGATCGGGGCAGGAAAGCCGCGCGGCGGCGTCGGCGGCCAGCTGGGACACTAGACCAGGGATCAGACAAGGTCACCCTCGGGAGCGGGTTAACATGAGTGTGGGCGTCCGCCTCAGCGGGAGGTCGGGGTCGGCGGGAGGGGTTTAAGGGTGGACGAGGTTGGAGGGGGGGATGGGGGGGGGTCTGGCAGTTCAATCCCGAAGCCATATTTTGGCGCAAATGACGAGAAAGAAAACTAAGGAGGAGGTGATATACTACGGAAGTTTATCATGTCGGGGATGGTGGGAGCAGGAACGGGGAATGGATAAATGGCAATCTTAGCCTTTGCCACTAACATTAAGATATCAGCCCTAACTTTGATGCTAAATGAGGTGCCCGGGTCATAGAGCTGCACAGTCACTACGGAATGTGACCGAGACCCCACGAGACAGGGAAACTTATGCTCTATGTCGATGCTATTTCTTCAACGTTCTGTGCTGCCTACTTTCCAGTCGTCGTTCGTCTTCACTCGCCTCAGACATAATGTTCCCTTCAATGAGCGCAAGTTGCCTTGATTGATTGATTTAAAGCAACTTACTTACATGCACCATCTTAGATTGTTTACAGTTTACAATCAAGACTAAAAGTATCTTAAAATGATGATGCATATATTATTTATCTAGTCTGGAAAACAAAAATGTTAACATAAAACTACACGTTTTATTTATATCGCGCGGACATCCTAGCAAGCCGCGGTCGACATCACACAGAATACCGAAGGGGCCTCAATAAAACGCGGATTACCTGCGGAATACCTGCGAAATCATGCGGAATACGGCGGAAGTTTTCCGCGTTTTATTGATGACCCTACCGAACAGCGAACTGGCGCGCAGGGATATAAAGCCGGCCACCAACTCGTCTCTATGACCAGTCCAGACGTGACCAGTGCGTTCTTCTTTTAACAAAGTTAACTAATACAAATTCTTCCCATATTTAAATGAATACTCACTTAAAATGTCCCACCATGTCCACCACGTAACTCTGTGCTGACAGTGAGAAGATCACTGCCGGAAGTACTTGCTGAAACCGTTTCAACGCTTTCAGTAAGTGGCAGATATTGTAACTGAAAGATCACAAGTGGCAGACTCCTGCGCGAGAGATAAACACACTTGCCCCACCCTGTCCCCGTCCTGCCTGGTTCCCCGTGTTTTCGTGCGAAAGTCACCACATTCAAATGAGAAACAGAAAATGGGCTTGTTTTTCCATTTTTTATTTTCGTTTTGCAAGGGGAAATGGGTGAAGGAAAGATGTACCTTTAACCCATTACTCATTTGATAAAAGGAAATAGGTAGACATGTCCTTTTCCCATTACCCATTTGAAACAGGTAAAAGAAAATGAGTCAACATTTTGCTTTTTCTATTTCCTATTTGCAATGGAAAATGAATGGCAGGTACATACACGTACCCAGGTACATACACGGACCCAGGTACCTACACGGACCGTCTTTATCACATTTTTCTGGAATCCAAAAATCTTTGGTATCACCTCCTGCTTTTGTGAAATCCATGCCCCTCCAGTCCGCAGTGCGGCCGGTGGGTCATGTTGCATGGATAGGGCTGTGGCGGGGGACGTGGGGGCATGGGGCGTGATGCGTGGGGCCGGGAGTGGGGTTGGAAAGAGGAGAGTGGGGCGTGGAGCGTGGGGCGTGGGGTGGGGCTGGGAGGTGGGGTGTGGGACGTTGGGCGTGGTGTGTGGGGTCGGGAGTGGGGCTTATGAATGGGCCGTGGTGCGTATGGTGTGGGGCGGGGGGGGCATGGTGTGTGGGGTCGAGAGTGGGGCTGGAGAGGAGAGAGTGGGGCGTGGAGCGTGGGGGGTGGGGTGGGGCGTGGGATGTTGGGGTCGGAAGTGGGGCTGATAAATGGGGCGTGGGGCCTAGGACGTAGGGCGGGGGGCGGGGTGTGTGGGTTCGGGAGCGAGGCTGGAGAGTGGAGAGTGGGCAGTGAGGCATGGGGCCTGGGCCTATTTTGCTCTTTTTTTCGAGGTGGCCTCCAGGCAGCGACTACAAGTAATACAGGAAGTCTCGTCGACAAGGCGCCACTGTAAATGGCATGACATTGTGTAAATTGGTATTTTGTTTGGTAAGAATACATTCCTCTCGTCTTCCGGGTTTTCATTGCGATCTTCTATATGTCATTTTTTCGTTTGTCCACGTGACCATCTTCATTGGAACTTACATCTTTTAATATAACACTCGAACGTCATACAGGATATGGCGTTTGGATTTTAGATTTGTTGTTTGGCACGGTAAGGGCCAAAAAAGATAATTAAAACTCACAATAATATCAATAAAAGTAGACCAATTGCAATGTCTTCCGCTGGTTAGCGGTACTACCGTCTTACTCTGTAACTGTCCCTCGGAATTACCGATGCCTCAATGGACGCATGGATTGTTATTATTATAGTTATTACTATGATTGGATTTGTATTGCGCCAAATCCTTGAATTTGTTCAAAGACGCTATATATCCAAGTAAACCGGATAATCATACCATACCAGCGTACCTTTAACATGTTATCGTAACTCACTAAAATAAGAAATATACGCGCAACACTATCATCAATACATTATGTGCATATGTAATTAAAGTGGAAGTCAATGTCGGCCGCAAGGGGGCGTGCCAGTGAAAGAATATAGTCTAAATCTAAGTTTTCTAAAAAAAATCAAAGTTATAATTACGAATTCGCCGAGAAAGAAACTATATTTAAGGCTCATCAATTCCTTATTGTAGTGCATAATTGCTGTTTTTTGTTACGTGGGCGCTGACACTGGACACCAGGTCAATGGAACCTCTCGATTGGTGAAGAGCTACGAGTGCTGAATGATACCAGTCCCCCATGATTGGTGTCAGTAATGTAACTCAATCGTGCCACCTGGGGTCGACACGGGACCGTGTGAACTGGGCGATTGAATAAGATAAATAGAATGACTTGTCAATTGACGCAAGTAAAGACTGCTGTATAAACTTAAAGACGATATATGAAGGGTTTATTTAGATTTATCATTATGTCTGTTTTATGTACGCATTATTATGTCGATTTTATTTACGCATTTGCAACATCTTTGTGCAATAAATGTTCTAAAAAAAATGACTTGTTGCAGATTCTTTAATATGTTTCCTTCAAAAGCATATCCTTGAAGGTCAAACTGGAAGCAGCTGTTGATCGTGTCAGCGTTCAAAATGGGTGGAGGAGGGGGGGGGGGGGGTTCCACTCCATCCACCGCCCGACCATTAGCTTGTGATGCCCATGCTGCATTTCGAGGGCATTTACTCAAAACTGTGGTAGTGCGCCTGGGAGGCGGGTTACCGCATGGAAAGCGTTGGGTAAAACGAGGTGTGCCCTTTCTGCACGGTTCGGGGAGTTCAAACTCTCTCACTTAAAGCGGGGTCTGCTGTGTGGTCCTGAATAGTTAGCTGCTGTACTTGCTGTGAAAAAATGTAAAGTCTAAGCAGCGTTATTGAGCCGGCTGTGCATGGAGCGGGTGTAACCAGGGACAAAACGTTGGGAAATGTGAGCTGAATGGACGTTCATGTTCGTTTCCTTGAGTTCAGCGAACTCACCGATCCACGTACCGTTAAGGTCTCAGGCAGCTAGAGCGTTAAATGCCAGCGCTCCAGCCCACTGAGCTATCGGGCCGGCTACCTCCTTACATTGACATCCAATGTTAATATTTTGAACGCTTTAGACCCAAGGGTCAAGCCGTACTCTCTAAATTCGCTGAAAACGACTCCCCGTGAAAAGCAATAATACTGTACTTGTACTTTAAGCACACGATTTTGCTTTAAAATAGACCATCCATATATGGTGCTACTCACTTATACCTACCATCAGCGATGATTTTTTATATTTATGTTATATTGTTAAGAATATACAACTGTGCAGGAGAGGGATCATGATAGAAGAGGGTTGACCGGTTTCCATTTTCTTAGATATTGTCTCGCTACGATATGGTTCTGTTATTCCATATTTTTCTATATCGTATTAATATTTAATACGATTTATCAAGCCACAAAGAATAGGGGTAACATGAGCCCATTTACACTGATAGATATATTTTTTTCCAATGATAATTATATGGTTAAGCAGGCGAGAAAAATGCGAGGTTGTCACTCCTAACATCACAGTCTGAGCCGAAATGAATGCGCCAAGGTCTTCTTCAGTGACATTTCCAAACAAAGCTATAAATTCTGACCATAATGACTTCACTGGTTGACAATAATAAAATAGGTGTTCTATCGTTTCACACTCATTTCCGCAAAGGCCATACCTATCAGAGGTATTTTACTCATGTATAAGAACCTATTCGTTACGGTTGTTCTATGTAAAATCATGAACTGAAAACTTCTCATTCTCTCATCCGTAGTGGCGTTCACCGGTAATTTATATAATGTTTTCCAGGTATCCCTTTCTATTTGTACACCTAAAATATCTGACCATTTACGCTCATTATTCCGCCCGTATATCAGTGATTTAACTAATGTTTTATAAGTTTCTTTGTACACACGCTTCAACTGCTTTATATGATTCGCAAATTTACAAACAACGGATTTTAGCTTTATACCTCCTATTAACATTTCATATTTCCATTCTCTGGGAATAGAATAGATCAGCCCATAGAAATCCGCAAAATTTATGCGGATATCAAATTTTATGCAAAATTCATTTCAGCCCAAGAACTCCCCTTGTTCGTTAATAACATCATTAGCAAAACTATACCTTTCTTGATAAATTCGGTCTTTCTACATATAACATATTCATTAGTCATAAAATAAGTATTCCAGAAAGGATACTCCAACACATTAGGGTAATCTCAATATCCTTGCTCACTTGCCGATAGCAGTACCAGGAATTAAAAACCTTAATAAACTTTCTCATTAAATGCAAATCTAATTCCCAACAATGTACTTTGTTCAACACAAATAGTGTCACAGAACAAATCTTGCCATGCCCCATCTTGCCGAATAGGTTTTTGAATCCAAGTCAATTTCAAAGCTTGCAACTTAGATTTTGTATGCGTAAGGTTAACGCCCCCCTCTTCTATTGACTGGACCTTTCTATTTAACGAGAGCTTAGGTTTTTTCTTGTTCCAAACAAAATTTCGAATGGCACCGTCAATTTTGTCGAGATAACGCTTTCTTTCCAATAATTATGCCCAATTTTGGCGGGCATATTTTCAATTTGGCGGGCACTCATTTGCTGCTTACCCGCCGAAAAAGGGCCCTTTTGTCAGGAGGTTTAGAAGAAAAGCCCAATTTTGTATGGCATCGATGACTACTTTTGTTTATTGAATCGTAAATTGCGAGCCCATAATGCGACCTGATTCGCTAGCACCATGTTGTGTGTGTACACTGAAAACTTTTTTTCTACCAGCCTAAATATTGGCTGGCGAAAAAACATTCTGGCTAATACCTCTGCCCACAGCTGTAACGCAATTGCCCTCTGTGACATAGAACCGCCACTGTCACCGCCACTGTCACACTCACCGCCGACGTCACCGCCACTGTCACTGTCACTGCCACTGTCAACGTCACCGTCACCGCCATTGTCACCGCC
Organism: Arenicola marina; assembly: GCA_964019135.1. Classification (NCBI taxonomy): domain Eukaryota; kingdom Metazoa; phylum Annelida; class Polychaeta; family Arenicolidae; genus Arenicola; species Arenicola marina. The sequence continues at coordinate 43,664,626 of OZ025254.1, read as the reverse complement.
ATTGTCATCGCCACTCTCACTGTCACCGCCACTGTCACCGCCACTGTCACCGCCACCGTCACTGTCACTGTGACCGTCACTGTCACTGTCACCGCCACTGTCACCGCCACTGTCACCGCCACCGTCACTATCACTGTCACCGTCACTGTCACCGCTACTGTCACCGTCACCCGCACCGCCACCGTCACTGTCACTGTCACTCTCACTGTCACCGCCACTGTCACCGTCACTGTCACCGTCACAGTGACCGTCACTGTCACCGTCACAGTGACCGTCACGGCCACCGCCACCGTCACCGCCACTGTCACTGTCACCGTCACTGTTGCCGTCACCGCCAGTGTCACTGTCACCGCCACTGTCACCGCCACTGTCCACAAAGCTCAACGAACGAAAGCGTGTTTGCACATGTGCGACCGATTGTAGACTTCCCAAAAGTAAGTAAACAAATAAAGGCGAACTTTGCAGAAAGAAAGAGCACTTGCAAATGAATATGTGATGCATAGCGAACAGGAACAGAGCCTTCGGGCGGTCTGAGAGGCACTAGATATTTTTCAAATGGTTCGTGGCGGCAGGTTTGTTTCGGTGGCTATCTTTTGAGCTGATGATTTAGCAAGCGGCGCCAAGCTCCCCGCACGGTGGCGCAACGCAAGCTAGCTTGTACCGCTGCCTTCGGCCGGGGGGCAACTTTTAAGATTCTTGAAAAACGGTCAAACCAGCAGTAATTTCTTGCAACATTATATTTTTTAAGAATAAAACATAAAAATAGCGAGCTTTGTGTACTTAATATAGCAAAAAAAACTCTTGTACCCTTTCGAAAAAGTTATACTTGTGACAAAACCCTTTCTTTTCATCACCTGATTTCATGTGTTATTAGGCTTAGGCTGGGTCCCAGCACTAACTTGTAAAAATGCGCGGCGGATTTTTCCTAACGATTTGTGCGGCGCCGCCCTGAGTGCAAGAGTAAAAATTATTTGAGGACGTAGGCGACAACAAAGATATGATGGAGCCCTAGCGGAGTGAGTCGAAGGCAGAGAGTGGAGCGGCGCCTGGGGACATCAATCTTAGCGCCTAGATCAATGTATTCTGCACATAAATAAATGATATATATGTGTCGTCTACATCACATTTTTGGGGAATCCAAATCTTTGGCACTACCTCCTGCTTTCGTGGAGTCCATGGCCCTCCGGTCCGCCCTGCGGCTGGTGGGCCGTGTTACATGGTTACGGACGTGGCGGGGGACCTGGGGCGTGAAGTGGGAGGCACGGTGCGTGGGGCTGGGAGTGTGGCTTATGCGTGGGGCATGGGCTGGGGCGTGGGGCGTGGAGCTTGGGACGTGGAGCGTGGGGCGTGGAGCTGGGGAGTGGGACTGAAGACTTAGCGTCGTGCTCTTCGCGTGAGTCTTGGCTAATAAGTGCCGACTCGTGTCCCAGGGACTCCGCGTCATTGAACAAGTGTCTTAAGACCCAGCACGGATGATTGATATGTCTGGTAATGTATGTCGCGCGCAGTTGCCCCCAGGGGGCTTGGAGTGGGGAGCGCAATATTGTGGAGTGTGGAAATAGGTTGGAGAGTTTGGTATCTAGGGCAGGGGAGTTATTGATTCTCTCCCATACATGGACATCTTCTATGCTCAATAACTTCGTTCTCAGATACGAATCTGTCAAGGGAACGTTCTTTTGGAGATTTATTATGTGTATTATGTGGGTTCATTGACTGGCAGATGTGTTGCTAAATCTCAACCGTATGATGGCAGGCCACGGCATCATGCTGCCAGGTCCAGTGTGTCGTCGACTGGTCTGCAATGTTTGCCTTTTACACTGTTCAGAATAATGCAGTATTTTACTCAATTTCTTAAAAGTTCGGTTTGTCTGTAAAATGACTGTACGTTAAGCGCAAATGTACTTCAATTGGTGTTTAAGTACAACTCTACATCTCGGAACATACATAATCTTTCACCATCCCATCGCTTTAACATCAGCCTTTAGATATGTTTGAGCCTCGGTTATAACTACTAACGAAAAATGGCTACTTTTATTGTTATTCATATTATTATTAACATTATTTCGATGCATTGTTTTAATTATTGTTATTATTATCATTATTGTTTTGATATTCATATTGTAATTCATGTTATTATTATTATTATTGTTACTATGATTATAAATTTATTCGTAAAAGTGTTGCCCCTAACAGGCACTAGCACCTCTTCTTTGCAGTTTCAGGCTCCATTGTTTAACAGTGACCATCGATGACCAAATGCAGCCGCCAAGTAATTCTGAGACGCCGACCTTGCCCTTGACTTTGAGCTTTGATGTGTTGACTGATTGCATAACAACAGGAGGCCTGCGGCTCTATTTGAGAGCTCTCTTGTTGATACGACCTCACCGCCAAGGACGCTTCATTCTGCTCGCCAGCTGGCGGCCAGACCGACTTCATCTCATCACCTCCCTCGTGGCTCCGAGCTCTCCCACTACAAGGTCATCCTCGGCAAGGCTGCATTTATCGACGGCGGAAGTGAATTGTTACAAAGCGAAGGGATCACAAGACTGGGATACAGTCACCTGAAGAACGCCTAGCAACCTTGGTGTGGGGTTGATGAGATGTGCGTCGCCGTGGGGGGGTTGTGGGGGTGAATGGGGGAGAGGAGGATGGAGAGGAGGGGGGGGGGGGGAGGGGGTGTTATAGTCGAATACGTCAGCAACAGGTTTGTCTTTTTATCAGGCGCACCAGCCTTTAATGATGCTTCTTCAACGCAATCATATGAGGACAGAAATGATGCGACATTGACAAGGTCACGTGAGTGCCCTCGGCCGCAGCCGTCGAAAGCAATGAAAGAACACGCGAGGAACGCCACCGGCTTTTTCCTGGATGAACCTGTTTGTTGGAGACCTCAGAATGTCTTACCACGGGGCACCTGTTTAATTGTATCCGGGTACAGCCGCCAGGGGAAGTGATTGCACTCGGCGGTCTCACCCAAAGTGTTGCAGTTCCTCCTTGGCGACGGAAGCCCTAGGGTCTCTGCCTGCCCGGGCAGCTGGGCGACACACCGGGCTGTGGGGACGGATTCACTCTATCACCTCAAACCAACTTACTGCATGATTTATCACCTCTCGCTTTATGTTTGATTGGAAGAGCAAACCATTCGTGTTTTTTATGATGATTACATGGTCAAATACTGTTTGTTTTCTAGGGCTACAACAGCGGGCGGGCGAGGTGGGAAAGATCGGACTGCTACCGTGACGTAATCATCTTCTGCAATGTGCGTTCCACAACATTGGAGCATTGACAGCAAAGACACGTCTGCCAACTGCCTTACAATTATTGGCATTGGAAACCTTCAATTTCATTTCTGCTTTGGATTGCATTGGATTAGATATTGGCACTTCAGCATATGGGGCCATGTCGCGCCAGAACCGGACAGACATCGTCAATGCTAATAAAATCTAGGATTAGAGTTAATCTTCAACATGTGGTAAGGCATAATGAGAAAGAATGATAATGTTAATAATAAGAGATTAAATGATTGGAAATAGAAATTGTCAAAATCTCGATTAAGTCTTGGTCTGAATGCAGTTATAGAACCAAGCTAGGATGTGACAACACATATACTAAGAGCACGGACCCACGCTCCTTTAATTCATGTACATCGCAAAATACGTCCTTGTCCCAAATCTGTCTCATGTGTCGTTGGGGTAAAAGATCGAGGTTGGCACGTTAAATATCGCAACGCCCCGTGATGTAGAGGATATTTCAGCAACGACACCGCGTTCGCCCTTGATACGTCGTGCAACGTTACTTCCGGGTTGTAGGCTGCATCACGTCAGCAAAAAGCGGACATTATACGATTCGGTTACGTGGTAGATCGTATGTTACCTTGATGTATTGGGTAATTACATTCAGTCGTCTTGTCTATTAACTTTGTAATTCAATATGGAGTCAGACCACTGCCTATCTCTCGCGGCTGTTCAGACGGCCAGAACGAAACCAGAACGACACCCTGCACTAAACGAAGAATAGTTGCCCGTGTTACTATACTGACAGACATCGTTTGCATGATATGCGGCACCACCCTGTACTTAGGGCATTTAGAAGTTGTTCATGTATATACATGTTGCCACGAATACAGCTGTTGCCGAAACGAATGTTGATTCCTCATGATTATTGTCGTTTTATTGCACCTTATTTCCATTTTAATATAGGTTTCATTATCGCGGTATATGTTTCCTGACGCAGGACGTATTAGGCCAAAAAAGGACAGTAATATATACCGTGGCAGCGACATTCATTAGTGTGAGACAGATTACCTAGTTACCTAATTTGCAAGCAGGGACGGAATGGAAAGAAAATGGCGTGATATTACTGGTCATACGTGTTATGCGCCCCGGAATGCTTAAACACACATAACACACCCCTGATGCTTTCTGTTTCCTCCCAAAAAGACCTATGCAACATCCAACGATGGCATAAGACACTAAGGTTGTATTCCCTTATGGCATAATAGATTCATCTCTTCCAAGGGTCATGCAATAATACGGAATATTAATGATAAATGTGTTGGAAGAAGGCAGCTATTCTTTTCAACATGACGAAAACAGGTCCATACTTAAATTATCGCCCATGTTTACAAAACGCCCAAAATGAACCCGCTACTGACCTATCGGTACGTTGGTACATATCAGTAGATACAGAAGATCCTGAGCTATCAGTAAATTAGTAAATATCCACAGATTCGCACCGTTAGTCAGCGTGAGAACTCGTGCTCACCAGTGAATTCTTGAAGTACGCATTGGTGCTACATATGCGGATACATCGCATGTGATTAGATCATGTCGTGATATGTCGTCTTTGCAGTACATGTTGCGATAGGTCAGGGACTGGGTTGGCAAGCATCTGATTTCGACAGTTTTAACACAGAGTGTACTTTATCCATGAAAATGATTCAAGCCCCATGGTAATTTACTCACCAGACCGTGGTACGCCAAACGGGGAAGGAATAAGCGGAAGGGGGGTGGGGGGGGGCGATTCTCATTTCCAAGTGTCACTTTAGCTTAACATTTAGAGACCGTTTATTCCAACAAGAAACAGACTAGAGCCAGACTAGACTCGGGCCTAAATACAAAGGCTCGATATATTAGAGTGATAGTGGCTGAGGAATGGATCCCTTGTTGTGTCTTTATGTCTTTGCCCTTGGTCAACTGGCGGTAGGAAGTCTGGAAGACGTCGCGACCGTCACGTGACCTCTCACACTCCAGTCTCATTACCTACCGCCAGAGGGGGTGGGGGTGGTGGTATCAGCCACCACATCGCGCCGGTAACTTTCGCCGGGATCAGAGGTTGCTACTTCAGTGGGTGAGGTCTCCGCCGGCGTCTTGCAGACATCACCAGTCATTAATTAAGTGGCTCCGTCTTCTCCATTGGACCGTCTGGCGTCGGCCGCATGCAAATTGAAAACCCATCGTGCAATTCGTCCAACAAGAGAGGAAACTGCTTGAGGGGTCGACAAGGACATGGGCCCGAATCAATAGGACTTTGCAGGATTCTTTTTTATGCATTGCATTGTTGTTTGTACAGAGAGTTTGGAATCTATTGGGACCTCATTCTGTCGTCTGAGGTGTCAGTCACATTCACTGTGCCACCGAAGGTCAGCCAGTCGGGAGTTCCGCTGACGTATCATGCATTACGTTCGTGATAAGCAGATTGGCATGTCGTAATGCTATGTGAAGGTCAATATAAACTGGGTCTACTTTGTGTCATTATCTCCGCTTGAATGCACCCGCCATGCTGTAACTCGACCACTTCTTCCTTGATTAATCGTTGTCCTTCTGGTGCTGGTTAGTCCACGACGGCTGTACTTTGGGACGAGGCACAATAAACACTTGGATGGTTTAATGGTTTAAATATGTCAGTCGCTCTTCCGATTTAACCGCAAGGTTCAGCTGCGGCACAGGATTTAAAACGCATCGATGTCATTGCTCGACAGCTAAAGCCAAACAGTCTATTTACTTAGTCTAAAATAACGACGGTTATCTCGGAACACGTTTAGCGGCAACCACGGTTATCTCGGAACACGTTTGGCTGCAACCACGGTTATCTCGGAACACGTCTGGCTGCAACCACGGTTATCTCGGAACACGTTTGGCTGCAACCACGGTTATCTCGGAACACGTTTGGCGGCAACCACGGTTATCTCGGAACACGTTTGGCTGCAACCACGGTTATCTCGGAACACGTTTGGCGGCAACCACGGTTATCTCGGAACACGTTTGGCGGCAACCACGGTTATCTCGGAACACGTTTGGCGGCAACCACGGTTATCTCGGAACACGTTTGGCGGCAACCACGGTTATCTCAAAACACGTTTGGCGGCAACCACGGTTATCTCGGAACATGTTTGGCGGCAACCACGGTTATCTCGGAACACGTTTGGCGGCAACCACTGTTATCTCAAAACACGTTTGGCGGCAACCACGCTTATATAAAAAGAAGTTTGGCGGCACCCACGGTTATCTCGGAACACGTTTGGCGGCAACCACGGTTATCTCAAAACACGTTTGGCGGCAACCACGGTTATCTCAAAACAAATTTGGCGGCACCCACGGTTATCTCAAAACACGTTTGGCGGCACCCACGGTTATCTCGGAACACGTTTGGCGGCAACCACGGTTATCTCGGAACAAGTTCGACGGCAACCACGGTTATCTCAAAACACGTTGGGCGGCAACCACGGTTATCTCAAAACACGTTTGGCGGCAACCACGGTTATCTTAAAAGAAGTTTGGCGGCACCCACGGTTATCTCGGAACACGTTTGGCGGCGACCACCGTTATCTCGAAACAATATTTAGCTACTGTTCTTGCTGTGAAAAAATATATAATCTAAGCAGCTTTATTGCGCTGGATGTGCATGGAGCTGGTGTGACCAGGGTTAGAACTTTGGGGAATGTGAGCTGAATAGACAGTCGTGTTCATTTCCTTTGTGTTCAGGACGAAGGACATGAGATATTTATTCTGCGACCACACAGACGTGACCACAGCGGGGCGCGAACCATCGATCCACATGCCATTAGGCTCTCAGGTGGTAGCTAGAGCGTTGAATGCCAGCCCTCTAGCCCACTGAGCTGTCATTCCGACCATATCCTTGCAATTGACTTCCAATATGGATATTTTGAACGTGATATACCTAACGGTCAAGCTTTACTGTCCAAATTCGCTTAAGGTAAGCTACCCATAATAGCAAGGTAAAAGAACTCCGTATTTGTAATTATTTTATGAAATTAAATGTCCAATTACACTCCTTCTGATGAAGTTTTAGGATAATTTACCGTCCCGTTAAAAAATATTCTCCATTTTCCAAGTTTACCCCCATTTCACAAAATGACCAAAACTTGACACCTACCACGAATATGTAATTGTGCTACATTTCAGCTCAGTATTAGGTCATTATCATCAGTAAAAGCTCTTTGGAAAGCTTAAACCTAGTGCAATACAGAAATGATATTAAAAATGTAAATAGTATTGTGGGTCGTACCTCAAGGGAGTCTCGCTCAGGCCGAGGATGAGGGCACTTCGGTTGTCTTGATCATAAAGGGCTGAGATTTCTCTGCACGTCCGTCTTCTTTGGTAGTTCGTCTTCGTCTGTCTGTTGTTATTGTTGGTTCCCAGGTGGCGCCACGCTTGAATAGTTTCACCAGTTGGCTTATAATGCTCTCGCTGGGAGCCAGCTGGTCAAGCAAGTATGCTTGTGACAATGTAAGCAATTCTAGGCCGGCTCCCAACCAGAATTAGCGTATATTCAGTGTTATTCGCCAGGTGGCGGGTCACCGTTTCACAATACTCTTCTCTGTTTTCTAAAATAACCCACCATTTATTTTTAATTAAACAAAGCAAAACTTATAACTAAACCTAACATTATAGATTATTAGATTTAAGTCCAATTCATGTATAATATTGTAGTATGTCAACAGCCAGAGCATTTTCTTTATAGAGGAGTGCGAGTTATAAATGCTTTGTCCGTCTACCTAGAAGAGTTAGATAACCGGATACATAAAAGTGGCAGACCCCGGCTACGTATACAAGACAGGCACGAGGAGGCAGTTTTTACAGAGACCACTTGTCAAGAATATTGCCTAGTTTAAATATAAATCAATACTAAATTAGCATGATCAGTATTTGTTTGTTTTTAAAGAATGCATCAGCCCAATTTAGCTGACTCATTCTATCTCAGACAGTAGAAAGTCAACCTAATTAGATCAAACTAGTCCTATTCGCCTAGGTCTCTCAAGTGACAGTGTTTTAAGTTGAACATTGTTTTTAACTTCAAACTAACAAATTAAAGAATAATTGAATACAATATTTTTTTTAATTATACAGACATGCATCAGCCCAAATTTGGCCGACTCATATCTATTATATAGACATGCACCAGTAATTATACATACATGCATCAGTAATTATACAGACATGCATCAGCCCAAATTCGGCCGACTCATATCTATGTTGTCACGAATAAGAACATTTGTAAAAATAGGAATAATCAGTGAATAGCCCCAAGTGGCTGAGCTAAGTTGAATCAATTTATCCTTGTTATATGTTATACACAATATAGAATCTCTGCATAATAATAATGAAGATCCGTTGTTAACATGTTTTGAGAATAGAGAGACATATATAGATTGGGGTCTCTTCCTCCAATATATTTGAGGGATCCATAAATACCTAGGATAAATTTCCTATTACAACAACAGTTCCGCTCCAGTCTTTTTCAACTACCAGTATTAATGGGTTGGGTCTCTTCCTCAAATATACGATAGAGACCCATAAATCGCTAGGATAAATTTCCTATCACAACAACAATTCCTCTCCAGTCTATTTCAACTATCAATAGGTTGGGTCTCTTCCTCAAATATACAATAGGAACCCATAAATAGCTAGGATAAAGTTCCTATTACAACAACAGTTCCTCTCCAAGTGTAAATGCAAAGATTGACAAACTGTTTTAGCAAAAAGATCAAATCCCTTGAGTGATGATGATGACATAGGTGATTAATCCTCCGATGGAGTGACTGATACAGATAGAGGACCAGCCCGTTGGCCGGACCTAAAATGTGCGTCATCCTCGGCGGAAGGAGCTGATGATGTCGTTCATTACTGTTCTCCCTATGGAGTGAGTGATACAGATAGAGGACCAGCCCATTGGCCGACCCTAAGCTGTGCGTCATCCTTAGCGGAAGGCGATGATGATGACGTCAATGGTTGGTCCTCCAAAGGAGTGACTGACACAGATGGAGGACCAGCCCGTTGGCCGACCTTCAACTGAACATCATCCACACCGGCAGACGAAGAAGACATCTTTGATGAATCATCAATCTTGGGAGTGACATATGTCAATGAAAGACCGGCCCGTTGACCGACCTTCAACTGAACGTCATTCAACCCGACAGAAGGTGAAGGCAAGTTTGATGCACCATCCACCATGGAAGTGATAGGTGTCAATAAAAGACCTGCCCCGTTGGTCGACCTTCAACTGGACATCATCCACACCGACAGCGGGTGAAGGCAAGGGTGATGGTTCATCTACCATGGGAGTGACAGATGTTGATGACAGACCAGCACGTTGGGCGACCTTCAACTGGACATCATCCACACCGGCACAAGGTGAAGGCAAGTTTGATGCATCATCCACCATGGGAGTGACAGATGTCAATACTAGACCAGCCCGCTGGCCGACCTTCATCTAAACATCATCCACACCTGCTGACGTTGAAGACAAGTTTGCTGCATCATCAACCATGGGAGGGATAGACGCAGGAAGACAGGTCCGTAGGTCGACCTTTAGCAGCGTATCTTCCACACCGACGGAAGATGGTTTCCAAGTAGATGATTTATTCACCTTGAGAGCTGTAGACAACCGTCTATGTTCCTTGGTTTGGGCACCACTCATGAATTCTTCAATGTCTTCACCAAATAATGGCCCTCTGATTTATATATATTTTGCCGATGAAGGATTACGAATCGCGTCTAAAATCAATTCCATCTTGTTCTGAGAATTAAAACGAAGTTCATCTACAATTGATTACAATTTGTTCAATCTTTTATCCATTTTTTTAACTGTCAATTCTCAATTGGATTTGGGTTTTTCAATTTTGACAGCTGGATTGCTAAATACGATTAATCTTTTATGAATAAAGGCAGCCATGATAATTTAGTTGTTTTTGTTTTATAGGGGGGACTTACATATAACAAAGTTAACTCAACCCAATTTCGCACAAATGTAGGAAACAGGCAACACATAGTTGCAATTAAGCTAAAGGAATGACGATCAAAAGTTTCGACAAATTTATAAGAGCGTTAACGGAAAATAAAGTGAATTTGACGACCTTTTTGTTTGAATTTGGCTTTGGCGGGAAAATCTATCTGAGACAAAGAACATCACCGATCGGTGTACAACTATCTCAATTTCTTTCACAAAAAATTAATAATCTAAACCTTTTACTTCTGACACCATTATTGTGGGTCGTACCTCAGGGGAGCTTCGCTCAGGCCGAGGATGAGGGCACTTCGGTTGTCTTGATCATAAAGGGCTGAGATTTCTCTGCACGTCCGTCTTCTTTGGTAGTTCGTCTTCGTCTGTCGGGTGTTATTGTTGGTTCCCAGGTGGCGCCACCCTTGAATGGTTTCACCAGTTGGCTTATAGTGCGCTCGCTGGGAGCCAGCTGTTCAAGCAAGTATGCTTGTGACAATGTGAGCAGTTCTAGACCGGCTCCCAGCCAGAATTAGCGTATATTCAATGTCATTCCCAAGGCGGCGGGTCACCGTTTCACAATAATAGTTGCCACAAAAAATAAAAGAATGGCAATAATAAAGTGCAATTATGCAAAATCAGGACAGTTTTTTTAAAAATATGAAATCACTATCTTCACAAAATTGGCCAATGAAAATCTTGACACCAAACCACGTTTAAAAACTTCTAAAAACATCGTTCTTGTAATAAAAATAAAGAAAAATATAGGTAGCTGTGCAAATTTCCAGAGAAACATGTCCTGAAGCTTGTTATTTCACAAATATTTTTTGGCGCAACTTATGTCACACTAATTATCAGTAATTTACGCCTTGTGTTCACATTTTAATAAATCCGGTTATATATAATGGTCTTCGATATAATTATGATCTACAAGAATGTTTTCTGAACTATTTACAAGTTTTCTCGATGCCTTTTTCTTTAATTTTCCGAATTTATCACGAAGAGCCATTCTGGGGGAAATACCCTATGAATGACGTCACGAATTGGGGATTCACCTGTGCATGACGTAACGAGTTGGGGATTCCCCTTTCACTGACACCCGAGGTCTTTTCTAAATCGCCGAAGCTTATTATACGATGCTCTATTCATTTACCTATGTCACCAATTCTTTTGCTGTGTTTTATTCGTGCTTTGTTTCATTAAGACTGCATAAAATCTCAGGGCTACAGCCCGCCAAGGTTTGCCGATGTTTACCGTGGTCTGCTCAAAATCGCTGAGGCTTATTATGGGTAGCTTACCTTAAAACAACTCCCCGTGAAAAGCAATATTACTGCACTTGTACTTTAAACACAGGATTTTGTCTTACGTTTGGCAACAGGATTAACCATGCACCATTAAACACTGTATACTTCGAACTACGTCTATACTTCTCACTAGTAAGGTAATCCTCCTACACCGCAACTCGTCCATACGCTTCATACGCAGCTCGCCAGGGGGCGTTGCCGGAATGCCCGAAACGTAAGGGAAATGACTTGCTAGTTATTCTCAATTGGAGGTGTCTGACGACCTTACAGCCCTCCGCGGTGTGTGATTGGGCGGATATGACGTGGGTACCGGAAACAAGCGCCAAGATAACCGGCCAATTTACCTCTGATGTCTGCAGTTGGTCGGGGGTGATGCCGTCATGGGGGTTCCTGTGGGGTCGGTCGGTTGCCCCACGGAGTTGGGGAGGGTGGGTGCTTGGTGGATTCTCGGCCAAGTCTTTGATGTGTGACGAACATCTCTTCATTAATTCCATCTTTATTTCCCGATTGACACCGGCTTTGGTTGGAGTCCTCGCTGGATGTCCTGAATAGGGGGGCAGCCATCTTGACGCTCGCGGCGGTAAACTGAGTCAACCCGTCAGGATGGAACAGATCCCACTCCCAAGAACCATGACACGCGGTTAGTCCTGGCTGTAAGAGCTTAGACAACAAATCTGGCCATCGGAAATTACCATGTCTAAATTACGCGGATTTCGCAAACGCGCGGAAGCTTGATCAAATCTCATTAAACCAACTTCTTGTACAGCCGAAGATTCCTCGCTGGGTAGTTAGCGATGATACTACTGCCAAACCAGAACCACGTGACACCGGGTGACCCCAGCGCGTCGCTGACCTATTTCCTGTAATAACAGAAGCGTTATTTCAATACGCTAACAGTGTTTTTCAGCAAGCATGGCTGTATATTGTATTATATGACATAACGTGAAGGCGCAATTTGCTATTTGAGAAGCGAAGAATAAACGATGACAATTAATCTGATAATCAAAATGTTATAAAATAAAGTTTAATTAATTCAATATACATTGCTAGCGAGCGTGACAGTTTCCTGTGTGTCTGTTCACCATGACTTGATAGTGGGTTTACGCTGCAATTCTGCAGATGAGTTCCCAATTGATTTGCAGCTTCCAAATAATACGCAAAGACAACAAACCTAGCGATTTTCCAACTTGTACGAATTGTTTGTCAAGCGTAATATGGTGACACCAAAAGGTGATGCCGTAAGGCGATGTCCATTGGTGGTACCGAATAGTGATACGGAATGATGATGTCGAATTGTGATACTGAGTGGTGATACCGAATGGTGATACCGAATGGTGATACCGAATGGTGATACCCCATGGTGATACTGAATGGTGATACCCCATGGTGATACCGAATTGCGATTCCGAATGGTTATATGGAATGCTGATACTGAAACCTAATAAGGAATGGTGATACGATTGGTGATACCGAATGGTGATACGGAATGGTGATACGATTGGTGGTACCGAATGATGATACAAAATTGTGATACCGAATGGGGATATCGAATGGTGATACTGAGTGGTGATACCGAGTGGTGATACCGAATGGTGATACCGAATGGTGATACCGAATGGTGGTACCCTATAGTGATACCGAATGGTGATACCGAATGGTGATACCGAATGGTTATACCGAATGGTGATACCCCATAGTGATACTGAACAGTAATACGGAATCGTGATGCGATTGGTGATACCGAATGGTGATACAGAATGGTGACTGAAAGGTTATGCAGCCTTTTGAATCTGAATGATGATAGCGAATGGTTAAGGCGATGCCCGTTCAATCCGGGTTAAGAACACAGACTGAAGGAAAGAAACACGACCATCTATTCAGCTCACATTTGCCAACGTTTTAACCCTGGTCACACCAGCTCCATGCACATCCGGCTCAATAAAGCTGCTTAGATTTTATTATATCAATGTCCATTGGCCGGTGAGCGAAGCCACAGCCCCCGCCCAGGAACCACAGTCCAGCCCAGGCAACCATAATCCGCGCCCGACGCCATGTTCCAGAGCTATAGCTCGTGGCCGGAGCCTTAACCAGGAGCCTGGAGCACTAGTTCGGCTACCGGAGCCATAGCCTGCGCCCGGAGCCATACGGCCAAGCCATAGCCAGGGACCCGATGCATAGTCTCGCGCGCGGGGCCTTAGCCAGCATCCGAAGCCGTAGCCCACAACCTATTGCCCGCGCCGGAGCCGTAACCCGGAGGCTGGAGCACTAGCTCAGCATTCGGAGCCCTAGTCCAGCGCACAGAGCTATAGTCCAGCGTAGAGAGCCATAGGCCTCACCCGAAGCCATAGCCCGGAGCAATAGCCCAAGGCACGGCCCCATAGCCGGCCCCCGGAGCTATAACCCGGAGCCATAGCCGGCGCTCGGAGCCATAACCTGGATCCTGGAGCCAAAGCCATAGCTTGCGTCTTGAACTACAGGAAATGTTCATAAAATAAACTGCGGAATGATTTATGTCTGTAAATTGTACATGTAATCTGCTGTTCCTAGCGTGTTATATATAAGACATCTACAACCTTCATGTTCAAATAAAAGAAAAGTTTTCAGATTGCAAACATGTGTTATTGTCTTTTTTGATGATAATAAATGGCAAAATCAGTAAAACGTTGTCAACGCGGTCTATGCCGGGGCATTAATGGTTTAAGGTTGATATAAAACATACGTGAAGACATTTTTTTTGCATGAATAATGGAATCAACTAACCCTGGGAATGGCCCATCCAACCGCCCACACCTAGTGAATGTCTCCTCAGAGACAGCAGGGGTGGGAGAGAATGCTGCTCCAGTCATGCCACACATTAATGTGACTTGGGTGTCATTTTCTTTAATGATGCTGATGTTTAGACTCGCTGTGCAGTATGGGGACTATGACTGTTGATGTGTGATAATAAAACATAATTGGAAGAGGTTTTTACATGTCTCATCAACTGAAGGGAAAGTCTCGCGATTTTGCTAAGAGATTCTGATTACTGTACATGATCTGTTCGCCTGCCATACCGGTCATGTATCGTAGCGTCATTCGCGCGTATGGCACTCTTTTGTAAATAAACTAATGCAGGCCTTTAGTTTAGATAATTCCAAATTCAGCTATTGTTTAGACCGTATACAGAGCTGGACCCATCGCATTAGCGATGATGCAGACCCTGTCATGTGATTAAACTGTGTTGTATTCCCTGACGTTAAAGCATTAAGCATTATTTGATCGTTCTTTCCATCAATAATTTTATTTTATTTTTACTTCTGGAAACTTACATAATTTAAGTTATCTAAAGAAATATTAAAAGCTGACATCTGCCGATACATCGATATATTATAATAAGCAGGCTGGTGTCTCGCCAAACAACCATATGACTGACTTCGATAAACTATACCGGTAGGGGGCCTGTTTCGAAAAGACCTATATGATATATTTAATACTAACTCTTGCCAGATACCATCACCACACCACGTGTTCCGGACTTCAATGTTGCTCCCCTACTTGTGTTTCAATGTTGCTGCAGATAATGCCTTAATTGATTGCACTGCAGACATGGGGGTCGTAGAACTGCCTACCACTACAAAACTGTGTGTTTCACATCCCCATTATACCGCGACCAGCCAAGCAGCAAGGAGGTCAAAGCTACCATTCGCTCATCCATCCTTCTTTGAAGTTTTCTAGCAGCCCACCAAGGCATTGGTAATGCAATTTAAGCCTCCGGGTTTTTGTGTCTCTGTCTGGTGTCTTTGCTGGCAGCATCGATAGCTCAGTTAAAACGTGGTGGTGCAATATTGAAACCCCCGTGGCGTCTGCACTGTGTTTGCTGGTGATAAATGTCTAGATATACTATTACTGCTTTTGCCATTGTCTAAAGTAATGTAACCACCATTAACAATTGTGGCTATGTTTGCCCTCTAATGCAAAGATGCAACTTGGAGACATAGTTATGCGTGGGGGCGACCATCAGCATAACCGCTAATAAATACAAATATGCAGACATACGTAATTACCCAAAATAAATGTGACGACCCAAGACACTAGATATAGTCAGGATTTATACATATGTGCGCCCAAACGACCATCTTTTCGCCCACTGACTATCTTATCTCGGATCAGAAACCTACATTTTCTGAAAACACGCCCATCTGAGAATGTTTGTCAGTATTCCAGAAAGGAAAATGCTCCAAATTATTCTCGCATATTCCCCTGCGCGGCGATCTCAGACAGCTGGCCCCTTATACTAAATACCATATATACGTGCCATTTTCTCACTAAAATATTTCATTCATCTTCATGACCACAAAGTTGCGTACTTTTCTCTCACTCTCCATCTGCCCTGCATGGCATGGGTGATACCACTGCAGTAAGGTTCTGCCTACCCCCCCCCCCCCTCTCGGGTTAATTTGATTAATTCCAGAAAATATCGTAAAAAATACGGCATATATATGCCGACTTTAGTAAGGCTGGAGTCTGGCATGCGACTGGCTGTCTGGTTCATATTGTGGGGAGGCACGACGTCTAGCGAATGGAGCTTGCACTACATTGCATATAGGAGAATCACTGGTTGGTTGTATATTCAGGACGCTTTAACCGCTGTGGGTTATATCGCGTCAATAGGAGAGTGGAGCCATGTCCCCTACTCTTGGCGAAGAAGGACAATGCATATGTACCCTGCGACCACACAGACATAGCCACAGCGCCAAAACGCTCAAAGAAACTTTGGAAGCTAGTCTGCGCCGGCAAGACTTCCACTTTAATTCCATGAGGTCCATCACCCAGATCCTCCATTATTTCATTTCACAAAGATCTCGTAACATTTGCCCGTAAAATTTAAAAATTGTATTGCCCACCCGCAGATAAATGAAACATTTATCATTTATCATCAATAGATGGAACACGCGTCTTTGATTAATATAGACAGAAAATAAATTTCACGATTATGGCTGCGCCCCAGTTATTATTTCCGTTGCTGGGAATTCGGAGTACTGCTCAGAATCTGCTTCCACGGCATATCTTTACAATCACAGATTAAGCCTGCCAAGTTGTTAATAGGCCCACCCACGTGGGGCTAAATAGATGTCTGCGGCACCGACATAATCATTGACAAAACACGCCCACGTCTACAATCAGTCCGGTGGCGTCTCATGTTCGTATGTGGTTATCCCTGTCACAAAGCATGACGAAGTATGTCATCTACAGGGATATCAACCTTGTAAGGATTAATTAGTTGCGATGAATCGAACTGATGTTGGTTTGTTACGCAGCTATTTATGTATGTGCAATTTAAAGTAATATGTTCTGTCATTTTTTGTATTACCAAACTCTTCTCTCTGTCAACCAAGTATATTACGTCTTGAATTTAAATCCTGAAAGCCTGTGGGCTATCCGGAGAGAAGCTAATTTGCTCATCAGAGCAGAAGTTGATGGCCTGCTTTATATCCCTGCGCGCCTGTTCGCTGTCCCGTATTCTGTGTGATGTCGAACGCGGCTCGCTAGGACGTCCGCGCGCGATAAACTAGTCCGTACAATTTTATATTGAAATTGTTGTTTTACAGACTCAAAGATATATAAAATATATGCATCATAATTTTGAGCTACTTTTAGCGTTGATTCTAAAGTGTAAAATCTCTAAGATGGAGCATGAAAGTGCACTAATTTAAGGGTGAACAGAACCAAGAATCTAACCAATTTGGCGAAATTGCCTTGGATGAAACTTGCCCATAGAAGGAGACAGAATGGGGTATATTGGCGGCGGGTGTGGGTGAGCGATGGCGTTTGGGATCCGGCGTGAATTGCCCTAATACAAATTCGGAAGAAGGGGCTAGTAGACAACTTGTATTTGATCGAATCATTTAAGTATGCAAGAGACGTCTTGTCGAATCAAGTCACAAGAGTGTGATTTGGCCTGGTTTTGACGTAAGGGCTTTGTCACTGAGACCCTCAGCGTCGCCTGAATTGACCTTGCTGGTCCGAGGGAAGGTCTGGCAGCGTCACTGAGACGTGCTTTGTCCGATGATGGAAGTAAATCACCTTTCCACTTGAGGACAGCTGTCTTATCTCCACCATGTTTTCAAACTGTGCTTCAGACTGTGCTAAAGGTTCAAACTATGCACATGGTAAGGTCACACCACGGGCTCGCAGCTTTAATGTCTCAACGGTTGTTTGTCAGATTAACCGTAGGAACACGAGCGTGACATTGACACGCCGTCATCCTCTCACCTAGGGCGACGACAAAGATTGCCCAGTGGGCGTAGCGGGATGGCTTTCAGCCTCTTGACGATTCTCGTGGGGGTGTCAATACATCATGATTTGATTTGAATGCGCTGATCACCTTGGCAACGGCTACCACCTCGTGGCGATAGAAACATATCACTTGTCACAATTTGTCTCCACCAGCCCTATGGAGGACATTAGAATTGTTCGGTGACGTCGATACATTTTCTTCCAGCGACGTGTTCTGGTGTTCCGGTCTTTGAGTCATGACGCACGGACGTATGGGAATCGTCTAAATGATGAAATTGGGGTGGATATGGAAGAAAATGAAGCCTGGTGCTGGAAATCCAAGTGCAATCAATGTGGAAAAGAAATGGAGAAATCAAGAGCTGACGTGCTTCCTGTCCTACCGTTTTCCAATGGGTTCAGTATTCGGTCGTCGATATAAAAAAAAACTACTGTACGTAGGGAGCCTGCGCCCCAAGCTCTCACGGTCGTCGGCGAGCATGAAGAGCGGAATATGATGGTCGCTCGTTTCATCATCCTTGGAGATGTCGTGCCCCAGTTATGTCAGCGCTGTTTGCCAGCACAATGCGTCCGTTGATACCTGTTTGACAGCGGATGGCGTCGGGGAAAGAGCCTGGCTGCGCGACGTGAAGATAACCGGCGCGACGGAGTCATCACACACCGACCCTTTTATGATTGTCATGTGCCGCAATCACAAATTAAAGACACACACGACACTGTACATTTATGAATGAGGAAAACAAAGTGACGTATAATGCTGACCTTATCCTTCTGCACTCGTTCACTGCTGATGCGATTATTGTATCATGGCGGTCGACCCCCTTCTGGGCCGGAAACCCAGATTGTGAACGATTAACCCCACAACTAATGGAAATGTTAATTGCATGAAACGATTTGGTTAAACATGACGTTAAACATTCGAATGCAGCCTAATAAAGATAAAGATGTGCAAACAAGGAAAATGTGCACATAAAACTTATACACAAACAAATGGAAGTAATTAAGGATAATGAGAGTATTTGACTTGTCGTCCATTGCCGCGCATAGTAACAACGCCAAACCAGTTGAGTGCAATGACAGTCTAAATACCAATGATAACCAGCCTGGTTACTACGACGGATGCACGTTTCTTTATCGTTGTATTATAGTATTATCTTATTGTACTGGCAACAAAATCTTCACTCGTTTCCAGCGACTGTGCATACTTCCGTAGCAATATGATACGATACGAAATAAAGGTACGAAACCGTCCTATAACAAGCGTTATACACAAATACATCATACGCCATAGCCACGTCAAGATATCCGCCTGGAATTTAAAAACTAGTGTAGAATCTCTCGTAATATATGGACATTATTCACGTCGTTTTGTTTAAGTTACATCTATATCGGATCTAACTGCATTGAACGGAGTGGGCAAGCCCATAAGAAAGTGATTTATGAATCATATAAAAATGTTGAGTGAATTAACCAGCGGCTGAGTTCGTAGTGTCTATGAAAAAAAGTGTATTTGAAACAACGCAACTTGAGACAGCATATTAAGAATAGTGTCGGGCCTCGATATAAAGACATACAGTTACCGTGCCCCCCCCCCCCCCCCCACACACACACCCGCCTCTCACCCCGCTCCTATCGTTTCACACTATTCTCACCTCAGATTGAGTTTGCAGCACGGTACAGGGGGAGAGCCGCCATGTATCTGGAAGTCCCCTCTATGATTTCGGACAAAAAACGTCAGGTTCGTTATCTGGCATGTTGCCATGGACATTTTCCCATATGGCATAACAGTAAACAGCCCCGGATGATGAACATATGACCTGTCCCCTTCCAATATCGACCCGCCATCTGGGGGTCGTCAATAGTGTAGCTGGGTCACGTCATGACTGAGAAATGGTGACAAGGGCGCGACATCAGTGGAGCCGCCATGTGGAGGTCACATCACGTGAGGCAATAAGGCTAGTCATCTGTCTGTCCTATATTTTGGCGCTATGATAGGTCAAGGCTCATGGTCGCCCCACTGGTGGCTAGTAATATGTCTGTCGACTGGGCCCTTTCTGTGTGGACTTAGGCCTTCAGTGCTTGACTGTCGCTGATATGGACCGACTCATCCAAATAATTGTGCCAACAACTACCTCCGCGGCCGCAGTTGGTTCTTAGAATAGAGCTAGTATAGCGAGGTGAACAAAACCCCACAGAACTGAAGTAAAAGGCCTGCGTAACTTATTTACGAACAGTGGTAGTTTGCGACCATGCTGCCATTTCCTGCAACCAAATGACCCTCTATAGTAACCACGTCACACTAATGTTGCGGGGAAGCAATTTTGGCCTGAGTGCGGAGACGTATGGCAGCGGGGTGGGAGGCTGGAGGGGGAAGACGTCCGTTCTGTTTCGGTTCTTTTTGTTCACCTTGTTTACCGGCTGAAAGGGAAACACGTGGTGCAATCTGTGGTTTCAATCTCCAGGTGGCAGGTGGTGCCAGACGGTCACGCGCGCCACCTGAATACCAAGTAGGTCCCTTTCCTTTATTCCAGGCCGTCATCCAGTGGGATCTTGGGATTAGACCAATTTAAACAAGTACGAAGGCGTCTTTCAAAAGCAATTAACGAGCACCATGTCGTGTCAAGCCAACCGTTGTTGTGTTCGACACGCCTAACGTGATACTTAATCACGGACGTGGCACTTTCTACAAAACCCGAATTCGAATAAATGGCAATAACTGATGTCACGAATATCCACTGATTCAGAAATGGATCTTATGTCACAGTGGTGAGCGTAAACCGCATTGGGTTCAACTGAATTATGTTCATCTTACTGCTTCTGCGGAATATGCATTCAAATCACCTCCTAACATAGACAGATAATTAACGTCGGATTGGTCTGCTCCGGTCATTTAGACTTCTGCGTCTACCCGCCTACAACCGCTGTGTGGGCCAAAGCTAGCCAGGTTACAAGGCTTCAGACAGCCCCGAAACCATATAACCCATGGTCTACGTCACGTTAATGGCGTGAGAGATGAAATGATGAAATATAGGGACCGTTGACTGACGACACAGAACATCATCTACAACGGCGTGGTTTGACGTATGTCAGGGCCTTATGTGTCCATCATCGCCGTGCCACAGCCCAGGATAATGTTGAGGTCGGGGATTAGAGGGTTAACTGACAGGGATTGGGATTAGGGGTCATCCGTCAAGGATTAGAGGCCAAGATTGGTAATAAAGGATCAGGGATTTAGAATTAGGTGTCAGATATCAGGGACTATGGCTCATGGATTAGTTGGTCGAGATTGGGGATTAGGGTCAGGCCATATGGCTAAAGGATAGGGGGTCGAGTTAAGGCCCACAGCGTGGTGCCACACAGCGGGTGGACGAGGGACGCATAAGACCAGCGGACCATACAAGGCCCTGACAGATGTCAGCTATTTAAAATACAAACGTTCTTCACCAGACAGTTAGCTGATGTACTTGATACTTCGCCTCACTCTGCAGTGACAGTAGCCACACTGGGATAACATAAACCAGCGCCAAGCCCATGACAACCGGAAGTCGTTCCTATGAGTACACCTATGGTATGAGTACTTAATGTTTCCCGGTCTGCATGGGTCTGAAGCGATTGTTGGGTGCTGCGCGGCCTACTGTCACACTGATAGTCATGCAAGGAAAGGAAACATTTCATGAACGTGTATTGCCGGCCTGAAAAATAATGCGAAATGTTGATACATATTGCTTTAGCATGTACATGCTTTGGAATAATATAGGTGGAAAATAAATTGCACGACGAACACCAGACCGCAAGAATAGCTGTAAAACGCTTATTTCAGTTGTTCGTAAACTTACGATTAGTCGTTGAATTATAAGATACGGTTAAGGGTTCGTAACTCCTTGGGAAGCGATCCCCAGATAGATTGTGTGGGGGCATTTGTTTTCTGTACTTTGCGGAGACTCCTTCTAATTATAGGACTCCTTCTATTAATAGGACTCCTTCTATTAAGTAAGAAGATTCTCCCAATAAGAAGATTCTATATATCAATAAGATGCCTTATGTAAATAAGACTCCTTATATTAGTACGACTCCTTACATTAATGAGACTCTTTATTGAAAAATTATTGAAGACGTAATTTTATTAGTAATGTCGCATGACGCATGCGCGTGACAATTCGTGCACAGATATATCACAAATATAAAGATAATAAGATCCAGTTATACACGTTTATTATCTGTTATTTTATTTGACGCAAAGGTGAGGGTTGTTGAATTGTAGAATGCAAGAAGACCCCACACTACACAACCGCGAGGTGTAAGGCCAGCTGATCTTGTCTTGTCACTATGGTGATAGCTGACACTGGCCAAACACGCGACGTGGCCTGCCCCTAATAACCGGGAGTAAAACTGATAACACGGCAAATATAGAATCGTTATTTCCTCTAAAAGGCATCGTTGCTGTCCGAACATCTGTTGTCGCCCGGAGCGAATTGCTTGATTTGTGCTTCATCGCTACTGAGCGCTTTTTTACGACCGTAAGTCAGTTTATGTGCGTGCTTTTCCGGTCATAGCCTCTGTCATGGTGGAAGTCACCCGATGGACTGCTGTTTTGTCCAATAACTCTCCACGGGAGAGGACGCCAAACACATTTATCACAAGACCGACGGAGGGATGGATCAACCCTCGCCAGTCTCAGCCAATGAAAAGTCACTCCTTACGTTTTGCAGTGTTCTGTGCGGTTGATTTAGTATGACGTGGCTATGCCCTAGGTGTACTGAAAGGGGATAAAATATAACAAATAAAAACTCGAAGGCTTTTGTTGCAAAAGCAATACCAGAAAAGACATTCAACGTTCAATGATACCTCCTTTTACACATCAATGAGTTTGAGGTAATTGCAAACTTGACGTGACGTGCTACTAACCAGTCGCAACGGGACAGTAAAATAGGGTCTGTAAGCGACATCAGAGACAGCGCACGTTCCGGCCAATCCGGTTTTGGGTGCATGACACTTCGCCGCCTCAAATACAGAGTATGTTTTTTTTTGTAATAGCGTGAAACGCACAGAAAATCAGCGTCTTTCGATTCAAAGCTAATATGAGTATGAAGGTACATCTCTGACATTTAGTGCATATGGTTTTCAACTCTAACTGTGCATTCAGTGCAAAACAGCACTGGGTCTAGTTTGAGGCTCATAGTAAAGTATAGGGATCCGTTGACGCGTTGTACCCAGAATGGCTGTTTCTAGATGCGACTGCGTGCTGTCTGTGACGTCACTTACCTACCTTATATGGTTTTATGGCGCACCCTTCGAGGCGCAGTGATGATAGTTATCTATTTCTTACTTTGCGAGCGGCAAGGGTGCTTCAATGCCATGAACATCAGTAGAAGCACAGTAGAGCCAGAGGTAGAATAGTCGACATGTGGCCGGTGGAGGCAGTGGTCAGATTGAGGTACGGTGGCATGACGTATTTATGATGATGGCAGTCTTAGTTATGACTATGATGAGGATTATACCATATTGTGAAAGCACTGGGTAGACCTTTAATGACGTCATCGGCTCCGTGCCACGCCATCCTTTTGTGATCAGGCTGTGCTTTTACGGCAGCTGGGGGTCTTTTCCCGACCGCCCCAGATACTCGAGTTTATTGCTTGAAGATTAAATGTCAACTTTCTTTTAGCAGATGGTGGGGTGGAGGTTAATGTTAGCCATTATGGGGCTAAAAGAGTACCACAATGTTCCATCACTGCTGAATGAATTCGGCCATGGTTTATGTATTTGATATGTGTGCGCTTAAACATACTGGAACTATTTTATTTACCAAGATAGAACAGGAAAAGTTGTATAAAACTACATCTAGAGATTATAATCTTCATATTGAAGGCCTAATGCACCATTCAGACTTATAATCATCATGTAATTCGCCGCCTTCACCGCCAGCTTCAGCCGCGGCCTCCATGTTTGTCAGTTAACAGGTGACGAGGTAGTCACCTACCGCGTGTCTGAAGAGGGTGACTGGGCATTGCCCATGTCTTTGAGAATATAACAGGTTTAGACTACGCTTATTGGCGATATATCGTTCGGTTTGGCCAAAGATCCGTTTTCCACCTCTCGCTCTCACTTCCATTCCACATCACTCCACTGGTTCACCAGAACTGTTCATTTTATAATCACAGATGTGCTGATTATGCCACATGGCCTGCGTACACTCTACTTTCGGGTCAGCTGGCAGATGCACGGGTCTATGATAGCTGCAAACTTCGCACGGTATGATGGTAGCTCTATATCCAGCAAATATATGTCAATGGGAAACCCCATGATCTACAAACAGAGCATATAGCATTATCATAAATGTGCTTTATACATTAAATACAAATTGATCACCAAAATTCGTGTTAAGCCATACTATTACTTCGGGATTGAATTTACATTATTGTTGGTTATGTAAAAGATGCCAGGCTACATAAGATATGTCCCCAGCCAGTATACGCAAGCAGGTGGAGTCCCCGGCTTATTTTGGAGAGGAAAGTCCATCTAACAAAGCTCATGTCAGTCTCCGGTGGTAAATGTGTTGATGTCTCAGAATGATTTGTTTATCGTTGTCCATAAGCCGGGTTTTTGGTATCTGGAGTGGACCATTATATATCAGGAACTTCTGTTAAATGCAAACAGCGTGGATTTGTTTCACATCCCTGAAAATGTAGTATCCTTATGACGGCGGTCAATATGCAAATACATACACCCGAAGGAACATATCTCCTTTTCTCCATCAAGGTTCATATCGCACGCAATTCGAGCGCTCTGAAATTGAGGAGGACCTACCTAGGGGTCCAATACGTGGAATAATTGGCAGCGTGATTAAATGAAAACTGTGAACGCTGCAGCGTTCTTCTCGATTTCTGGTTTCTATCTTTCAATGGTTAAGCAAATTTCCGAACATTCCTGTGACATATTTTTGTGAATCGTGAATTTGTGAAGTCGATATATTAAGGCATTCGACAGATAATGCGTAACAAGACAGACAGACACACACAAACACACAACCAGACAAACCGAACACACTGACATAAGACGGAAATCATTTTCGTAGGAAAAGGCTGTTGTGGCTCCCTAAGGCAGGTCATCATCGATTGACACGTTACTTGGCGGTCCGTACCACGCCTCAGCGACTGCCTCACTCCGGGCTACCTGGGCGGAATGATTAGCTTTTACAATTACTAAGGCGTCCATCCCATGTGACTGTTCTTAACAGCTATGGTTCATGGCAACGGAGACGTTAAAACTTTAAAACGGTAGGGGGCTAACATTTTAACTTTTTATTCGTTACTAATTATTAGGGTTATTTTTAACCTTTTTATTAGACGCTAACGTAGTCTAAAATTGATCTACTTTGCGGCTGTGTATTTAAGCCTGAGGATGGTTCTTGGGCAGTTTTAGCCATGTCAACGGGATTCACTTGCTGCGAAGAAATGAATGGCAGTTTTTGTGCGGAGTAAAGCTCACTTGGATTAGGAACCCAAGAGACGAAGGCTTTAGAAGCGATCTATGAACATGTAAATATTAGCAAAAGTGGAGTGTAGAGTGTAGGTGTTGCGGAAAGTTGGGGAGTTGGAGGCAGAATAAGGTATGATCCAACGTGTACATAAATAACACCAACGGATGGTAATGTATTGAGAAGTAAAACTGAATTAGATTACAAAAAACACCGACACAATGAACGGTTTTAGTTGATAACTCTTTTCTAGTCAAAGGCAAGGCGTTCTTTTGGAAGAATTGGGGTGTGCTTGGGTGGACATAATTTTTATGGGATGTGTCCTTTTCAATTGATATCGCGTATGCACTTGAAGCATAGTTCGCACATAATATCATATCTGTAGCTCACAATTCACAATGGTCTAGTGGTTAATGCTTTAGGGTTGGTAACGGGAAATTTGCGTCCTTATCCCATGAGTTGCCTCCATGTTTCTTCCAATGAAAATGATGAAACTGTTCACTGTTACATTATAGGCTGTTCCCCATGCGAAGTATTCATGGTTAACATACAATGCTTTATCAAAAAAATTGTATTTTTCGCCGGGGTGAAGAATCCATTTTTGTCACACTTTGCCATAAGAATCTCTTTCAGGCGGCGTCGCAGCTAATCAACTCACGACCCGGTCAGATGTACCAATGCAATGCAACATTAGGCACTATTTCCAATATCGCCTAACAGCCGAGTGGCTTAATGACAAGCCCCTGGTCTCCCGCTGCCCAAACAGTTGTAATGGCGGTGATTAGGAAAGCGGCCTGATGGTTAACAACAAAACTTAATAACCACCTCTAAAGGCATGTTATTAATGGTAATCACTCGCAGTGTGATAGCCCCTTGGCTCAGCACGACTGTTTTTTAACACTTATAGTCAAAGCGAATAATGCACACGCATTTGAAAGTCGATCCATGCGTCTCTGTAGCTGGCTTTCTGAATGTGCAACCAGCGCTGCGTGGTCAGCGAATAGCAGTTCTCTTATTAGGAAGCGCTTGCACGCAATCCCGAAAGGTTGTACAGCTTCCCATCCGATCTGGTGTGCAGGTAAACACCATCCGCATACTCATCAAATGCCTGCGAAAGAAAGCATAGATAAGAAGATGCCAGATAAAACAAATGAATAACTTCCATTTTCGTTGCCTGCGAAACATTTTAATCACATCTTGGCGAGACAATTTAACGAATGTTGACGTGTTAGCCAGGGCCAAGCTACCAAGCATTCTTGCTCTTGTGAACCAAAGACGCCTTCGTCTTGGCTTGGTAACGTTTATCGTATGCAAGGTGAACGCATTCCAAAGGATTTACTCTACGGTCAACTCGCCGACGGCCAAAGCTTAGGTTTAAGGATGTTTGCAAGCGTGACATGAGAGCTCTTGATGGCTTTTGATGGCTCATCAATATGCCTTTAACTGCGTCTGCTTTCGGTAGTAACGCATGAACATCGATTGGCCTTCAGACTGTGTCTCAGCACCATTGCTTGACGCTAAGTCTGTATTTCTCAGAAAATCAGTACACCGCTAAAATCCTATAATCAGAAGCATTGGTAGAGCATGACTAATCGAGTTGGTGATTTGGTCCCGCAAACATCTTTAAACGATTGCACAGGTTCCAATATAACATCCGATGGGACATTTCTTGATGTATGCACTAAGCTGTGAACTTAGCACTTTCTTGAAGATACCATGATATTCGACACAGTTCATCACCTAACGGTTCACGTATCGGACTATTTTAGCGGTTTCTCGCGGTTAGGCCATAGGTAACGCACAATGACGCGAGAAGGCATTTGCCCCAAGTCTGGGCCAAGAAACACTAGAGTGCAAAATGGACGATGTCCTACGGGACTATCTAAAGTGACAAATAGTGTTTAATTACTTGACATGGATCATTTGGAGCATTGTACTTCTCAATCAGGTCAACCACGGTTATATATCGGGAGGATTTTAACTGACAAATCGCATCGTACAAGCCGTCCAAATAGTTGTATCTTGGAGATAGCTTCTACGGCTATTTGAAGCAAGTATCTTGTATCGAGAACATGAAACCCCCAGCAGAAAACATTCGTCCGAGAGTACGTTTGCCCTGATCATTACTTCAGCATGCATGATCATTGCTTCATCGTGCCTGCAGCTTTGATTCAGTAACGAGACAAGTGTCGCGCCATCCATTTATGTCGAAAACTGACGTTCGCTAAAAAGTTTGTTCGCCGTATTGTCAATGTGTACAAAACAGTGTCATAAAACTCCAATCCCCCCATCAGGAAGTGTGTGGCCGACGTGCGTCAGTCGAGCGCCTAGCTATCAGCGACTTACACAGCGGCCGTGCTTCGTGCCTTCACTACCAACTAACGTCATCAGGAGCAAAACTAACCCAGCTGGCTTTAAAACCCATTTACAACGGGGGGCTTCGGTATTTTGCCGTTTGCTTGGGTCGGGCTTTAGAATAACCCCATTGTTGTCAATGTGAACAAAGACGGACGACTCATTGCTGTTTTATTACGACCAACCATGCAGCCTTCCTTGGATGTGATATGTGATCTATGATATCAGAAAACATGTTCACAGTCGCTGTCTAGAGAGCTTACCATGCTTCCGCCCCGTTGGACTCCTGCATCAAACAAGGCGCAACTCCTGGTAAAGTTTTGTCTATTCTTGCACAGATGGACAAGACGGAAATTCTGCCTGCTTAACGGTACTTGCACCACGCCAACCACAGATTTAGAGAAGATCTCGGTAATCATGGCACACGTCAGTGGGTGTCACTGAATGGGAATCCCCCAATCGTTACGTCATTCACATGGGAATCCCAAATTCGTGGCGTCATACACAGGGTATTTCCCCGATAATGGCTCTTCGTGATCAATTCGGAACATTCATTATATACCATTATATGTAACCAGACTTGTTAACATGTGAAGACGAGGCGTAAATTATTGATAATTGTTGTGAAATAAGTTGCGTCGAGAAATATTTGTGAAATACCATTTCCATGTTTCAGGATTTGTTTCTATGCAAATTGGCATGGCTACCTATTTTTTTTTATTCTTATTACAAGAACTATGTTTGCGGAAGTTTCTAAAGTGCTTTGTGCCAAGGTTTTTTGATTAAATTACATCTTACATTTTGTGAAAGCAGTGGTTTATAATGTTGATGAAAACTGTCCTGGTTTTGCATATTTGCACTTTATTATTACCATTCTTTAATTTTTATTTGAGCTATTGACATTTTTAACCATTCTTGTATTGCACTAGGTGTGTATGCTTTCCAAAGAACTATTGTTGGTGAAAATGACTCAATATGGAGCTAAATTATAGTGAAATTACATATTCGTAGAAGGTGTCAAGTGTTGGTCATTTTGTGAAATGGAGGTAACCTGGTCAGATAAAGATTTTTTTTTGAACGGCACGGTGAAGTATCATAAAAATTCACCAGATGGTGTGTCATTGGAAATAAGCAAATATTTCTTCAACCGTGTTATTATGAGGCGCCCACCTTAAGTGAAAATGTCGATCTCTAGCTCAGGTAACGACATAGTTTCTTTGATGGCGTATATGACATCTATCATAATTATCCGTCATACCGGAAAGTCAAAGTAAATTTAATATATAATTCGATAGTATTGGTAATTTGGCCCAAATTAATTCCCAATAGTGGAAGAGATTTGACGTCGAAAAGAAACACACACCAATGCGATTTGCTTGAACTGTTCCAATACTCTATTCCATATCACGCTTGCTTACCATAAGATATCAATACTACCGGACTGGTGCTCCACCAATCACCAAATTGTCAAAATTACCCGTTACCAGCCTAGTATGCAGCGAGCAGCTCTGATAAGCCGGCGATCAGCCCAGCCAACAAGATCAAGATTATGAATACTGACGGCCCCCGCCCCTGCTCGCCCCCCCCACCCCCCCCCCCCCCCTTGCGGAGAGGACATGGTATTCAGCACAAGATTTACAGCGCCGGTCCCTTAATCTCTAATCACCCGATCAACGCAGACTCAAGACAGACAGCCCACATATTTTTCGACGTTTAACGAGAGACGCGAGAGATGCGAATCACCCAGCCACCACCAAGCCTGGGGTGTAAAGCTCTTCAGGGTCACCTCAACCACGTCCCTCAGCAATGATGAATCCTTAACAATGTCCAGCGTTCCCATCGCCATCGGCTTAGTCTCCATTAATCCCCCAAGGTGCGCGCCTAGGAAGCGACTCCTCAAGGTCAACTTATTACAGGCGACCACGTCAAGATCAAAACAGGTTTTGTGCATATTGGGTGCAGGAATGCGCTGAGCTTTCGTCATTTAATTCCTGCCAGGAAATAAATTGCTACTGTCCCAAGGTAGCAGACAATAATTGATAAAGGCTTGTCCGCTTAAGTCAATATATGCGGTGAGGATTGTGACTGTTAATGTCGCTTATGAATGGTCCGGATATTAGAAAAGACTGAACAGGGGAGCTTAGGGTCACGTCCATCCCCGGACCACGTTGATTCACGGGTCACGTCCATCCCCGGACCACGTCCATCCCCGGACCACGTCCATTCACGGGTCACGTCCATCCCCGGACCACGTCCATCCCCGGACCACGTCCATCCCCGGACCACGTCCATCCCCGGACCACGTCCATCCCCGGACCACGTCCATCCCCGGACCACATCCATCCCCGGACCACGTCCATCCCCGGACCACGTCCATTCACGGGTCACGTCCATCCCCGGACCACGTCCATCCCCGGACCACGTCCATCCCCGGACCACGTCCATCCCCGGACCACGTCCATTCACGGGTCACGTCCATCCCCGGACCACGTCCATCCCCGGACCACGTCCATCCCCGGACCACGTCCATCCCCGGACCACATCCATTCGCGGGTCACGTCCATTTTCAAGTCACGTTCACCTTCTTGTCACGTCCACCTTCATATCACGTTCACTCTCGTGTCACGTCACGTGGGATATTGCAAGCATCAACTCTCATACTGTTCGCTCGTATGTGGATCAATACCACCTATATTACGCTGGTTGTTTTTTTTCTCCTGTACACAGTGTTACCACATATGATTTGAGTGCTAAGTTAAGCATCCGTCACATATCCAATACTACCATGATCTAGAAACGTTGTTTAAAGCTTATGGCGAAGGTATTTTAAATCCAATATACATTTATTTATTTCGGGTTAGCTATTAGTACTCATTCTTGCACCATCCTCCAGTGCAGATTTCTCTTGTGATTTTTCTTTGGGGTCAATGCCATTAAATGCCTGCCTGATACCTTCATATGTGTACGACGGCCATTCGTCCTTTTATTTCCTCGCAGTACGGTAAAGGTCTGCGATTTATAGATAAATTCCTTTCCGTGCACTCCCATTAAGATGTTTCTTCAAACTGACAAGTAGCGGAGCAGGTGATATTTGTTCAACAATCTGCAACACAGCTTATCCTCGCGATGACATGTTGTCGTGTGCCTTGCATGCTTTAGTCACGACTTTTCCTGTTTTTATTTGATAATTTTACGATTTTTCGTTTCTTTACATGCTAATTTCATGATTCTTCAGTGTTATACATGCTAATTGCAAGACTGCTCATATCTGTACATGCCGCTTTCACGACTGAACCTGATTTGAATGCTAAAATCTCGATTGTTATTTTGTGAACAAGCTCTCTCTTTATTTTCAGATAGTGTTTCATTACCATTGTGTCATATACATGATGAAATCTAACGCTTCACATGCGTTTAAACATTTTCCAATGCTACAATCCATGAGGAACCATGTCAAGTTATCCGAATGAATGGTCGTCGTACATATTATGAAGGTATTAAGCAGGAATTAAATGGGGTAATTGAATACGGTCAGCGCTGATTTAGCACCATGCGCAATGACGTTTTGTACTGGGCTCTCAAGATAAACAGACGTGTGAAATGGTCGCAAATGACCCGAGGTGGGATGAGCCAGAGCGACACGATTCTTTGAATGAGTATAAAGTTATATTATTACTATTTCGACCAAATGTAAATAAGCAAACCCCTCGGGGCTTCCTGAACTATACATCCAGGCCTGCCCAGTCTTAGAACTGTTTACGATCCAAAAAGTGATAAAGGTCAGTAACATATCGCCGCCTCCTTAGTTTTCTTTCTCGTCATTTACGCCAAATTATGGCTTCGGGATTGACCTGCCAGAAACCCTACCCACCCGCCCCCCCCCCCTCGCCCTTAAACCGCTCTCCCCGACCTCGACCTCCTGCTGAGGCGGAGGCCCACACTCATGTTAACCCGCTCCTCAGGGTGACCTTGTCTGATCCCTGGTTTAGTGTCCCAGCTGGCCGCCGACGCCGCCACTGCGCGGCTTTCCTGCCCCGATCCTTATTGACCCAGGCAGCCAGCCACCCGGAAGCCTCTCCAGTGGGCTGGCATGTCTCGGGCCGTGGTACAGTTTCAAATTGTCCTCGCTGGTGTTAGTTAATGCGACAGCCGCGGGGAGTGAAAGAAAAATCAATTCAACCCTCTGACGCAGTCGACACCTCACGAATTGACATCAAAGGCTCAATGACAGCTAATTGTGTCCAATAGGTATGTCATAAATGAATGCTTGCATTGGCTCTATTCGCGCCAACGGGACATGTTATCTTTGTCTTTCCCATTGAGTTAGGTTGGCGTCAGTTGGTCATGTCACGGTTGTAATTTGACACCCTAATCAGTAGTTTACCGACCTTTAAAACGGACACGATAAACTGTTCCAGTTCCCGACAAAGTGGTTTTGAAGCCTAAGTAGTTCCCTAATGATCGATTGAATCTTAACCCCTGCCCGAGTTATAGTGGTAGCACATCCCTGCTTGTGATGACGTCATGCCGGCTTACTGCGACGCCTTCCTACCGCGCCCGCCGGCCCCCTCCAGTTTAACGACGACTCCAAACTTAATTAACTTAACTTCCAATCGTATTAGCTGCCAGGGCTGTTAGATATAGTGATATATGTTACCCCAAAATTAGCCAATGGGCTGGGTCGTGTAACGGGAGAACAATGGTGTCCGTGGTGCACGCATTTTTGTCACAATTGAGACGGTGTGATCTCTCAGACGGTGACTGCTTAGCCTGTGTTTACATGTACATGTACCGCATGTGACGTAGTGACCCGCTTAGTGTCCTTGCGTTTGACTGGTTGATGCGACCAGAACGAAACAAATGGCGGTGCCCATCAAAAGTCACTCTTATGGGCTATAATAGGTGTCTTTACACCGTGAGTATTTTTTTCTGTCTTTGAATTTGTACTTATATTTGTTTTCTTTTCGGACACGTATCTGTAGGCAAAAAACACTCATTGGCATCGCACTTTTGACCGGTTTAGGCGGGATTTCCTTGAATTGAGCTTTGGAAGGCCCATTGGTGCGACCATTAATTGTAACAATGAAAGCTTTATATAAACTATTTACCCAATTATATATGAGTAAATATTTTGGAGGTGCATGATACTTTGCCTGTCTGCTATCTATGCGTCGCATTATTATGTATAGGTGTCACCTAAATGGCGAGCGAAGTTAGATCATCAGATGTGAGAAAATGTTTTTAATATGACATAATATATATATCAGGAAGGAATGCATTTATGCCTATGCTATGGTATATGTTACACTGAGTTTAAAGTTACTATAAATCAACATATGCCCATTTGATAAGCAGGGTTAAACAAATTTGGCAGTAGAGTGTATTTATTAGAAGCAGTTTTCTTTAGTTAGGCTGAAAAATGGGGTGCTCCCCTGTGTATATTCAGTTGTTTTAAGATTAATCTGGATATATAGTTTATAACTGACAGGTTAAAGTGGCCCCCATTTTCCATTTTTGCATTAGCTGAAATAGTAACTTTAATAACTGGTGATACTTTTCATTGCATAGTCAAGCAAATCATAATATGTAATTCATAAAGATAACAGATTTTATGCAGGGAAGTAGTTTCAAAAAAGGAAAAGGAAACTGACCTCAGTTGTTGTAAGCAAATTCCTTCGTACATTTCTTTCTTATATATTATCCAATAGTTGATCATGACAAATTACGAGTGGTATCCTTTTTTAAGCTGTACATATTATAAATATATCAGTTTCTTCAGCAGGAAATTAATGTTTAAAGCATATGTAGTAATAGATGCACCCCCTGCCCTCTTAGGAGAAAAACTACTTTCATATTTGACAAAAATGACAAAGTAAGCTTAGTCTAGCCCCAACCTTGTGCCTGTTGTCAGGCAGGGAGTGAGGCACGACTGGACGCCTGTTACAACAGTTCTGTGACGGGAAGTTTAGTCTAGCCTGGCCCATAATCAGTAATTAAGCTTATGTTACATCTAACTTAGCGTTAGACTCCCATGAAATGATGAGATTATAAATTTAGACAAAATTAATTAAACTGTTAGATCAACAACTTATCAAAAAATATAGATCCATACAAACCATAACTCGTAACTTAACATTGGTTTGAAAACATTTGAAAAAAATAACCCTCCTCCGACTAAATGATCAATATATGTATGAAAATGGAGCAATACATGCTTTAACACAGCTCATTTCCATGAGAAATGAGCATTTGACTGATTTGAGGTGCTGTTAAATCATAAAAGACAGATCACCCATTAAAAATCACTCAAACTTTAAATTTCTGAAATCTAGAGGTGACTGAATAACGGTAATTGATCTAGACCTACTGCAATAATGTGGTACATTGTTCGTTTTACATTGAAATATCAGATGTAGATCTATAATGTAAACTAGATCTATGCATGTATTTAAGTGATGAGTTTGAGCTTCTTTTTCTGGAACATATGTAATATTTGGAGTTTTTCATAAAGTAGATCCTTAGTTCGTATTGTAGTACATAAGGTACATTTAGTTATTCCCTATTTTAGTAGCGTGCCGCACGAACTCTAGCGAGTGACGCCACTCTAGAGACGCTGGGCGCGCGCTTGAAGGTATTCCGCAGGAAGCCGAGAGGGCGCGGGACGCGGATCGGGAGGCGGATCAGTTTTTGTTGTCAGAGCCACTGAAACGCTAAGTAACCGGCCATTGCGGTTCGGTTAAGCCTCAGCCCCGATTAATTGTAAGTACCCAACCTGTGGGTCTTCAATTACACGTTAGTTAGTTTAGATTAGACACCGTTTTGCTGTAAATATTATTTAGATAAGACCTGATTAAATTCACTTGCTGACATCGCCATCTTTATCGTTGTTACTCAATTTCCACGAACTGATCGCCCCGAACCTGGGTGAAAACGAGAAGTAAAAAGGCGTTCCCTGGTCAACAAACCAACGGGTTTGTGGCCGGGGACTACCACACATAGACTGCCCTTTAATTGAGGTAATCAAAGCATGTCTACCTTTGAAAGGTTGACAGTTATTTCATAACAAATGCAGCTCAATCCTGGTTAAATCTAATGTTGAATTAAGTTATTTTTTCTTGACTTCTTCAGAAACTGTTGTTTTTTGCTTCAATGCCCTTTTTTGGACATATTTTGGCTTTAATAGCTATTCTTCACAAAGTTATATTTCATTAATTCTTGTGAACTGCCTACTTTTTGTTTTGCTTTTTAACTTTCAGCTAAGCTTATTTGTTTTATTAGTCTATCAGTTTTTTTGTTTCTGTAATACACAAAAAGTAACTGATCAATGAAAAAATACACGAAAGCACGCACGCCCTGTGACTTGGAAAAAAAAGTTGGTAAAGAATTCAATATTTTATCAATATGCATGTGTTTAGGCAAATAAATTCTGCAGATGTAATTGTTTGTTTTTATCAACTTTTCCCTAATTTATGAGATTTTTCTTGCTTCAATAACCGACCAAGGAAAAAAAAATCCAACTGGTATTCTTGATTAAGAAATCAGAAAGAATGTTTTGACACCACCATTTTTGCTTAGAAACTTACATCTTAGGTTGGGACTATTTTTGTTTTTGCCATACACAGAATTTGAAAATGGGGGTGGTGTCCAAACTCGTCACTGCATGTGGGGGGTCCATGCCACCTCATATAGCATTCTTCCACAGAAAGGGGGGGGGGGGTCCTTGCCTCAGATGGAAAAAAATTATATTAAAAAATGGCATTCATCCTCAAAAAGGTGGGGGGGGGGGATTCTGGACCCCCCAAACCCTCCCCCCCCCCACCTCCCTGGATCTGCCCTAGCTTTATCAGTGTTTTCTTCGACAAATTTGTTAATTTTTCCGTAACATGTAAATTGAAGAACTTGTCATGAAGAACGTATGCCTAAATACTTTACATAGTCATAGACACAAGATTTCCATACTGGAAGCTTAAAACATTGACAGTGAGTTGTACCTTGGCAGATCTATCATTTGGTGCTTGTGTAACAGGGGTGTGTGCTGCGATGACTGTCAAAAGGTACCAGTGAAAAATAATGTGTTATTTAATGTTAACTTACCTATTTCGCCTTTGGAGCTGAAGCCGTATCCATCATTCGTTAGGCCAATTTAAACACTCGAAGTGTCAGTGAAACTTAGCCTGTTGACTGACAATTCAATTGTTCAATCCCAAAAAGGCTACTCATGCTACCCGGGCCAGACAATGTAAATATACAAAGCTTGGTAACCGAACCAGCAGTTAATTTGTCAAGGACAATTAAGTTCGGAAAACCTGGGAAAGTTTGGACAAAAAGCACAGAACTTCGTTTACAAAACTTCAAAACATAACACTGTCAGTGTCACTGCAAGGTGGGCGATAATACCCCACGATGCCTGTCGAAAAGCGGACGCGGTACCTTTCGTTGAAGAAGGATTTTATGCTATTCGTATCTTAGGGAGTTTTTTGAAGATGATATTGTTTAATAACGTAGGCATTGAAACATACGCTCCATCGGTTGTTTCTCACAGTCATCTAAATCGGATTCGAAGTGTCATAATTGTGCGGACGAAGCGTTACGTCCACCCGGCAGTTCGAATTGACGCGCCGCCTACCGCGAGAGTGTTTAATTCAGGTTTTATTGTTTAATAACGTAGGCATTGAAACATACGCTCCATCGGTTGTTTCTCACAGTCATCTAAATCGGATTCGAAGTGTCATAATTGTGCGGACGAAGCGTTACGTCCACCCGGCAGTTCGAATTGACGCGCCGCCTACCGCGAGAGTGTTTAATTCAGGTTTTATTGTTTAATAACGTAGGCATTGAAACATACGCTCCATCGGTTGTTTCTCACAGTCATCTAAATCGGATTCGAAGTGTCATAATTGTGCGGACGAAGCGTTACGTCCACCCGGCAGTTCGAATTGACGCGCCGCCTACCGCGAGAGTGTTTAATTCAGGTTAAATTTAAGCCCATCATAGAGTCCGGCACAGTCCGACAAATCGGCCTGAGCGAGCGGTATTATCGCTCATCTGTGAGGGACCGGTATTATTGCTCATGTGTTCACGGTTTTTCAATCGCATGGACATATCAAATTTAAAAAAAAAAAAAAAAAATATATAAAAATACATGTGTGTTGCTATAGAAGCTCGCTTCGCTCGCTATAATTTCTCTCGATGTGCCCTTCTGAGACGTTTTTAACCTTCAAAATTGCAGTTCTTGACCATATATATTGCAGCTGATATCGAAACTGTTCATCATAAAGTTGCAGCTCTTGACTATATCTTATATTCGATATCGAATATGTTCAAATAATTACCTCTATATACTTTATTGCCATGACTGTCACTCAATAACACACTAAATGGATGGCACACCCCTACCCCCCGGTAGTAAAGCAGTACCCCCCCCCCCCCCACGCCCCCCGCGAGTTCCAATGACTCGTTTAAAGCATTCTACTTGGTGTACATCCGAACCGGCCGCAGACGAAGCCGGCCGCCGTCCGAAAACAGACGGTGGGAGGGGGTGGGTAAGGGGGGTGGGTGTGTGTGTGTGGGGGGGGGGGGGGGGTAGGGAGGGGGGTGGTCTTTGTCTCGGCGGTGTCTAGTCCTGCAAGCAAGCCGCGTATTTGTTGCATCTTACATCTCATAATGTGATGAAATCGCTTGATGGCGCAATTACATATATTACAGATTTGTAACATTTTAGAATCAAGACTAAAACACAAAATTTATATCTATTTGAATCTGTAAAACAAACATTTCAACATAAAACTGCGCGGTTTATTTATATCGCGCGCGGACGTGATAGCAAGCCGCGGTCGACATCAAACACAAATTAGCGAAATGCGAACAGGCGCGCAGGGATATAAAATATATCGAATATGGCGAGGAAAAAGAAACGTGTTTCTGAATATCCGTGGTGGCCGCCAAACGTCTTTTGAGATAACCGTGGTTACCGCCAAACTTATTTCGAGATAACCGTGGGTGCGGACATCCTCGCTAACACAAAGGGGTGTTCCGGCCCCCTTGAACCCCTTCATTCCCGCACTCATCCCCTTAGATCCGCCACTGCTTTAGCCGCGCTGTTCGTTCTTTCAATTGGCAGGTTTGCATAGAGGACAACGAGGAACTCTCCCGCATATGTCACAATTAGAAATAATAATCCTGCTGCAATTAAATTGTTTTCTGATCACGTGGTAGGTTTAGATATGTTTAGTAGACTGAACCATGAATTGGGAAATGATCCTATCCTAAACTACGATATCTAGTAAAATCTATCCTAGTAAAATCCAAAGAAGGTTTTTTGTCGAATAAAGTTGTGAAGCTTAATAAAAGAAAGCATAAAATATCAAACTGCATTTCGAAATGTATCATCAAATCTATTGCATTTAAGGATCAATTGTATAAGAAACTTAAGATGACTCCGCCTTCCAGTTCACAAAATAATACGTTAAACATAAACTTTTAAACGTATAATAATATTTTGAAACAATGTGTCAGTACTGCAAAAAAGGACTACCATTATAATTACTTCGATAAGTGTAAGAGGGATATAAAAAGGACGTGGCAAGCGATTACCACAGTCCTGAATGGCAAGGGCGAAGAATAAGTCATTGCCTGAGGAATTTCGCATAAATGGGGAACTTATTAGTGACAAAGTAGTCGTAAAAAATATTGTTACAGCATTCCTCTCTTCTGTTGGTTCGACAGCCTGTGATGGACTTCAAACTGAAGACCATCCCTATTTTTCTCAATATGTCAAGGCTCAAATAATGACAGCCTTTTACCAGATAATGAAATAAATTCCAATTTGTATTAGTGATATCAAATAATATCTGCAATTTTCGACATTTCACGTACAAAGTTATTTCATGAATGGCACTGACCCTAAGTTAATTATTAATACTCATATTAAATGTAAGCACTGGCACCGCCTAGTTGCAAACTTCATCGAAGCCACTATTGATTGGTAGGTTGTATGTTCTGGACGCTTTAACCACTGTTGGTCATATCGCGTCAATGGGGGCGTGGAGCCATGTCCCCTACTCTTGGCGAAGAAGGACAATGCATATTTATCCTCTGACCACACAGACATGGCAAAAAACGTCGGCAATGTCTTCAATTTGATGACGTAGCACCACTTTCTGACGTACTTACCCGACTGACCAACCAATTGACTAAACATGGTCACAACAATCACAACATGGTGTTGTATCATGTTAAATATGTCATTTTCACATGGAAAGACAAAGCATGGGGTGTGCAGATTGATGAATACTATGAGGTTCTATTACATCAAAACACATCATGAGCTGGGACTGATGAATAGGAGCCATTTGGTTTTCCTGAGCGAATAGTAATATCACAATATTTCAGTCTTATATTACTCTGAATGTTACTTAAAATCTATTGCTATATGCTGCCATATATTTGCATGACAATACGTCATATTGCAATGCGATGTTCATCAGCCTATGTTGACCCGCCATGGCAACAATGCTAGTTGCCAACAGGTACTGCTCAGGATCAGCTTCCACGGCATATCTTTACAATCACGCCCGTTTGTTGCCTTCTTGGCAACGAACGGTTTCTTTTTAGTTACGTTTTGCTCTCATTACAACCGGGATATAGTTAGCTTGGTTTGAATGACGAGGGTGGCCTGTAGCGGCCATCAATGATTGGAAGGTGTGGTGCATGGACACCGATCCCCTGTGGACACTCGCCAATTGATGGCTCACGCCGGACACATCTTCTATTACACTAGTCACTGGCATTCCTGACGCCCACAACGAACGGGCTCCTGTAACAAGCATGTATCGTGTGTAGAGATGAACCATGCCAAATCGTTAATAGGCCCACCCACGTGGGGCAAAATAGATATCTGCGGCACCGACAGAAGCATTGACAAAACACGCCAACGTCCACAGTCAGTGCGGCTGTGCCTCATGTTCGTCTGTTGTTGTCCCTGAGATATCGCGCCAGTCACAAGGCATGACGGATACCAACCTTGTAAGGATTAATTAATTACGATGAATCGAACTGATGATGTTGGTGTTTTAGGCGGCCCTATATGTATGTGCAGTTTAAAGGAATATATTCTGTATTTTTTTGATATTGCCAACCTCATCTCCCTGTCAAATAAAGATATTCTTTCTTGAATTTAAATCCTGAAATCCGTAGAGAAGCAAATTTGTTCCCCGGGGCAGAAGTGGGTGGCCGGCTTTATATCACTAGGCGCATGTTCGCTGTTTGGTATTCTGTGTGATGTCGACCGCAACTCACTAGGATGTCCGCGCGCGATAAACTAGTCCGTGCGTTTTATGTTGAAATTGTGGTTTCACAGGCTCAAAGAGATATGGAACATATGCATCATAATTTTGAGATACCTTTAGTCTTGATTCTAAAATGTAACAAATCTAAGATGGCGCGTGTCAGTACACTACTTGAAAGGTAAACTGATCCAAGAAGCTGACCAAATACAGCGAAATCGCCTTGGAAATCGCCTTGGATGAAACTGCATGTGCTCATGGACATGGATCTGTGGATGTACGAACATGGCGGTTAAGTTATCACTTCATTAGGTGTGTGTATCACGTCCGTAAGCGCGTGTATCACGTCTGGGGTGACCGGTGACTGGGATGTAGAATGGGGGTATGGTGGTATCTCTTGGGATACGAGGTAAATTGGCTTAGTACCATTTCGGAAAAAGGAGTTAGTAGACAAACTTGTATTTTATCAAATCATTTAAGTATGCATCAGATGCCTTGTCAAATCAACTTACAAAAGTGTGATTTGGCCTGGTTTTGACGTAAGATCTTTGTAATTGAGACACTAATCGTTGCCTGAAATGAACTTTCTGGACCGATGCAAGGTCTGGCAGCGTCACTGAGACATCTCATGTCAGATGATGGAAGTAAAATACCTTTCCATTTGAGGATACATGGTAAAGTCACCCCTGAGGCTCTTAGCTTGTATGTCTCAACGATTGGCTGTCAGATTAACCGTAGCAACAGGAGTGTGACATTGAACCGCCGTCAGCCTCTTACCTAGGGCGACGACACTGGTTGAAAGATTGCGTAGTGGGCGTTCCCTTGGCGTAGGGGGGGGGGGCTTTCATTCTCAGGAACACGAAGGTGGCTCCAGCTGTGCTGATAGAGGGTCACTGATGTGGTGCGGGTGTGGATAGGAGGGGGGGAGGGGGTATATTTGA
The DNA here is from genome assembly GCA_964019135.1 of Arenicola marina. NCBI lineage: Eukaryota > Metazoa > Annelida > Polychaeta > Arenicolidae > Arenicola > Arenicola marina. The sequence goes on along the minus strand of OZ025254.1, from coordinate 43,623,756 downwards.
ACCGCTTGGTTTGCTACGAATGACATCTCACCACTCCTAGTTAACGCTCGTGCTGACTATACGAATGAAGCAGTATAACGCATGCGCTCTTCACGTAGTGTTAATCCGTTATATAATTTAAGTTATATTTTTGTTAAACTTAATGGGTATAAATCATGTCGAATATATTATTGGTTCCATTAGCGACAGCCCTCTATACATATTATTATGTACATAATATGTAGACACTAAGGACGAAAGGGATCACAAAAACGAGTCAATGGCGCGAAAAAACATCTGCATTTAGCATGCTTGAAACCTCACAAAATATGAATCGCAGGATTTCGATTTAATCATTTTTTTCGAAATTTTATTATCAGGCAACTTAATTGACAATCACTACAGGAGATTACGCCATGTATGGAACACGCAATAATAATATTCCAAATAATAATAATGACAATTACAGCAAAATACGTTGACTAAGTAAGGCTACATGACAAGACCCTGAACTAATCTATATTTGCTCCCGAACAGAAGACTCATTTTAGGTCCATCACGCTAGCAAATCACAAACTGAACATGTTCTGTTTTGTGCTGTCACTGATACAACAATCTTTTACCATGTACATATCTTTGTTTATTATTTAACTATTTCATTTCGCGTAATCATCGTTTCCATCATAGTTATAATTATTTCTGGATATGGGCGATATTACAGCTACGTGATGGATTATATACGGCCGTTACAAAACAATGCTATGAATGGCTTTCATGACGCCACCTAGAGGCCCTTTCATCGTACATCATTAGACTTCAATCCAAATGCGCATTGTGCTTCCATAGTAAATATGATGTGCGTCACACTCGATTCGTATTTTATTAATCAAGGGTCGTGGTATTGCTTCAATAAAACGTGACTTTTTCAATCCACGACAGAAGTTTTTTCCCGCTGGTGGCGCTGTCCTCGCTCTTTGTGCGCCTGTAAGTGAATTCCATGCGTTGATCACCTTGGCAACGGCTACCACTTCGTGGCGGTAGAATCACATCACTTGTCACAGTTTGACTCCACCTGCCACATGGAGGACATTAGTGTGGCTCGAGTTCCATTAGCTACCGCTACCGCCAACAGCGTCTTGCTTCCAAGCGCACCCGCTCATTAGCAGAGCGAAGCGACGACAACACCCGGGACGTTTTGCATCGCTTAAGTGAATCTATACATTGTACAGCGCTCTCTTACCAATATAACTTGCAGGAAAAGGTATTAGCGTCAAATTTTTGCGCGGTAGAATTTTGTTGTCAGACGTTCTGGAGCGCGAGAAACAACAACTTTGCACTAGTAACAACCGAAAACCACTTCCTGCCGAGAAGCGGTGCGCACTAACGTACAAATTGTGTGCTCGCCGTAACTGAAAGACTCATCGCTGGCTTCGTGCCGCGGGGTCCCCCGGCGTGATGAATAGTATGGAGGGGGTTGATGGGGAACCCGCCCAAATGTAGCCAAAATTTCCAGACGTTCTCTTCTAATGTTGGTTTTCCTATAAAATGTGGGTTTTGTGGATTTCATTTTTTTTAGGAATATTTTATTTCTGAAGCTGTGTTTTGATTAAAAACACCCCCCCCCACCCCTCCGGCGGGAATAAAGGTAGCTGACGGTCGGAGCGGGATCAATTGCTACTTTTCCGGCATTTTGACAAGCGTAACTTCGGCGTACGGCGGAAGCTGAAATTACGTACTCCTCGCGTTGAACCAAGAATTGCACAAACCACTTGCCGTTGGCCGTTACCGTTGGCCCGTGCATGCTCCACTGTCACCGTGACGGGCCGGGGCCGCAGCTGGGCTCTGGGAGGGTATTTAATTCATTGCTCGGTTTGCGAGTGTTGTCCGCGGTAAAGTCCCCCCACCCACCCCATCCGCTCGGTCGAGGTTTTACCATCGAAATTCGCTCGGTCGGGGCGTTTTAATCTTTTGCGGCAACCCGTCTATGAACGCACATTTTTAGAGCTACCACCCCGGTCAGGAGTTTTTAAACATCGGCTCTATAGCTATAGGGATATCTTTTTGCTATTTCACAAATATCCACTCTCTCAGGCATCAAGGCACCCCACGAAACCCTCCCACCAACTTTGTATACGAGCCCCCCCCCCCGGCCGCCGGGTTACTGACGGTTTAAAATATTCCGAGATCCACACCCCTCCCGCTGTCATTTGCTCAGTGAGATGGTCTTGAATGCAAATTAAACATCAATGGAACGCTAAAAGAACTTCCACTTAAGTTATGCTTTCAAAGATTTTAATGCAACGATGTCACTGATCTGGTAAAGTCGGACCATTTGAAACAAACGACCGTTAAACTACCAAGACATGTTGTTTGATGTGATGTAAAATCCGTACTTTACATTTCCCAACCAAAAATGTGCGCGCGCCCAACGATTATTTCCTCCGGTACGCGTGAACCGCAATCAAAACATGGCACCAGCGGCAGGCCGAAAAGCTCCAAAACAGCTCGCCGAACGAATAAGTTTTCAAAGCACACAAATCAAGTAAGGACACAACTGGATATTTTTACCAACTAACAGAGAATAGGTTACTTTATGTAAATATGTAGTTCATTGCTAAATATCGAGGTGAAAAAGTAGTTTTACTGACCGTGTAAAGCCCGCCCAGATTTCGGGCGGGATTCTGCTAATGGAAAGAGATTGCTAGGAGCTGTAACGTAGTTCCGCGACTGGACCCATATCGGAGCGGACTACGTTGCATCTATGAAACTAAGGGGTAAGGAGACGAACTATTTTCAGGATATATCTGACATTGTGAAGGATGTGGATATTGTGACATTTCAAGAGACATGGGCAGCTCCAGATCACGAAATAGATGATGTATTATGTGACATTGGTTTTGTTGGTATGAGTCGAATCTGGGATAAGCATTACATCAGAGGTCATCACGCAGGTGGAATTAGTATATTTTTTAGTAAAAAAATTGCAGATGGGATAAAAATTCTGAACGTACGTGTAAATAAGTTTATTATTCCAGACTTGTTTTTTTTTTTTGCGTGATATTGTAATATTTTGTTGTTACCTGCCTCCAACCGGTTCTTTCTGTTATGGTTCGGAAGTCAATGGCATTGAAATATTATATAATGAAATATTATTGGTTACTGCTGAGTATAAAGATATTGATATAATAGTAGCCGGGGATTTAAATGCACGAACAGCTGACTTAACTGACTTTATATGGGATGATGATGCCACCTATATCCCTAGAGGTGCATTTTAATACTCGTCAACTTTTAACGTACCAAGGAAGTCAGTTGATAGCATCTCAAATTCATATGAGGAAAGTTTGACTGAGTTATGCAAAGTATTAGATATTCACATTGTAAATGGGCGAAAAAAGAGTGATCCCAATGGCGAATTCACATTTGTAAGTAGCAATGGAGCAAATCAAATTGACTGCTTCATGTTGTCATCAGATATATTTAATTTTATCACAGATTTAGTTGTTGTACAAAATGATTGATCCCACCACTTCCCAGTGAAGCTATCAGTGAAAGCAGAAGTAAGTGCCATGCTGAGCAAGTGGGAAAGAAAGCTTTGGAAACCTGAATTTGGTGAAACAATGTGTGGCAGACAGTTTGATTCACACTGTAAAGAAGTGGTACAGCATTTTAAGGATGAGATCGACGGTAATAATTTGCAAGGAGCAGTAGCTACTTTAGGTAATTTATATCAATGCGTGGCTTCTGAAATGCAATGGAATGGGGGAAGTGGGAAGCGCAGAAAAAGGAAAAATCAACCATGGTGGACACCTAAGTGTAACGAAGAAGGGCTAAAGAAGAAGCACTTGCTGTATTTAGAAAGAGAAAATGTGAATATTGTCCTGCTAAATACAAGTCAAAAGCCAATATAATACCTTGTGTAATTGTCTTAAGAGTGATTATCAGGGGGGAAAAAAGATTAGAACTCAAACAAAACTTAAACGATGCAAACACCTGTTGGAAGGCATTACGATCCATGCAGGTCAAGAACAAAGTTGTGAATATTTCACAGGGTGATTGGAAACTGTATTTTGCTAATTTACTAAACAAAGAAACCAATTCTTGCAATTACTTGAATGAGACAGCTTCCAGGTTTTTGGAAGCACAGTTACTTCTGCCGCCATTTGCTGCCGCCAGATTGGCCTTCGGTCGGAATGACGTCACATGGAAGCTGTGGCGAAGCAAGTTGGGCCCGAGGGCGGAGGCATGGGGTAGTGGGGGAGTGGGATGCTGGAGGGGAAAGGGGTGCGGAGTTATGGGGCAGGTGAGTGGGATGCTGGAGGGGAAAGGGGTGCGGAGTCACTGGGCAGGGAAGTAGGAGGCTGGAGGGGCAAGGATTGCGTTGTTTTTCGGCTGTTTTTTTCACCTTGTTTATCGGCTGAAGGGGAACACGTGATTCAATCTACGGTATCAATTTCCAAACGACAGGTGGCGCCAGGCGGTCACGTGCGGCACCTGAATACCAAGTAGGTCCTGTTTCCTTTATCCAATGGGATCTTGGGATTGGACCAATGGAAAAAACACAATGTCACCATGTCGTGTCAAGCCAACCGTTGTTGTTTTCGACATGGCTAACGAACTACTAAATCACTGACGGCACGTTCTACAAAAACCAAATTCGTGGAGACGGCATGCAAGACGCACCATCGAAGACTGACCACTTCATTTGACGTTGATCTTTCCAAGCTCTTGCTACCATAACTGATTTCACGCATAGGTATATACTGACCTCGATCCGATGTCACAGTGGTGAACATAAACCGCGCTGGGTTCAAGTTGGCTCTCATTGTCGCTCGATATGCCGTGGCGTCAGCTGTGCGGCAATACTCCCGTGAATATATGCCATAAGGTTCGGTTCAGATGATACGAAGCTTATCTACACGTAATTCTTTGCCGTACAAATGTTCTCTGTAGATACGTTCGATATCACAAAGAAGACACTATTTGACATGGTGGAGACATCTTAATTCCCATGCCAGACGTGAATGAAATTATGGCAACCTCATGTTTGGGGATAACGCACTGGCCAAGACACACTTTGTCATAATCAATTCAATCGATGAAGTTTCATCTACTTCAAGTTTTGTCGACCAATCAAGCCACATCTCTCTTGGGGTTCCATGCAATACTCATTTGCCTCATTAACCAGGGATGTGCGGCCGACAGATTCATTTTTACGTTTATTCGTAGAATCACATAGAGATCCATGATTCTGCTCCGAAATCTGACGACCGTGGTGTGTAGGTGGTGGTGTTCGTTTGCACATATCCGCTATTGTATTCCTAAAATTCTCGAATACAATTGTCCATTTTTTTACCAAACAAGCATAAGCGTCGTCTGCGCCGTTTCACGAAGGACAAAAACGACCTAGCTCTGTTAGGAGAATGTTGCAAAACTGTCTCACAAGGGACCCCGCCCTATGACAGCTAGTTGGATATTCGAACGGCTGATGACATATGCCATATGGCTATCTACTGACCATGTTTAGCCAGAGTATGTCATTTTGGGACATAACAGAGTATATGGCAAAGTAAACGTTTGCAATTCTTGGAATGAAACGACTTCCAGGTCTGTGTGTGTGGATATTTGTCTTATCTTCTTCTTGGAGACTCCTGCTATGAATACGTCTCCTATTAATACGACTCCTTCTATTAAGAAGACTCTTTCTATTAGGAAGACTCCTTCTATTAAGAAGCTTCTATTAAGAAGCTTCTATTAAGAAGATTCTTTATATTAATAAGATGCCTTATGTAAATAAGACTCCTTATATTAGTACGACTCCTTACATTAACAAGACTGCTTCCATTAATAAGACTTCTTGTATTAATAAAGCTCTTTATTGAAGAATTATTGAATATGTTATTTCATTAGTAATGACGCATGCGTATGATAATTCGCGCACAGATATATCGCAAATATATAGATAATACGTTATCGTGATCCATGTATACACGTTTGTTATCAGTTATTTTATTTGACGCAGAGGTGAGGGTTGTGAAATTGTTGAAAGCAACAAGACCAAACTACGCAACAACTACGTGACACGCCATCTGATCGTGTCTTATCACTATGGGGATAGCTGACACTGGCAAAACACGCGACATGGCCTGTCCCTAATAACCGTGAGTAAAGCAGATAACACGGCACATGTAGAATCGCTATTTCTATCTAAAAGGCATCATTGCTGTCCGCGCATCTGATGTCGCCCGGAGCGGATAGCTTGATTTATGCTGAACGTTTTTCTAACGACTGTAGGTCAGTTTATGTGCCTGCAGTCCTTGTAACACGTTCCTGCAATGCCCGAATTATACCCTATAACCCATTTATGTTTTCCCGCTACAGCCACTGTCACCGCGGAAGTCACGGCGATGGACTGATGTTTTGTCCAACCTTACCCTCCACACGAGAGGACGCCAAACACAGGGACGGACCACCGCTCGCCTATCTCAGCCAATGAAAAGTCACTCCTTACGTTTTCCAGTGTTCTGTGCGGTTGATTTATTATGACGTGATTATGCCCTAGGTGTACTGAAAGTGGATAAAATAAAACAAATAGAAACTCGAAGGCCCCTGTTGCAATAGCAATACCCTGGCATGGCATAACGTGCGGTCATATTACGCGAATGAAGTCCAGGGTGATGTGACCCCCAAAGAAACAAATCATGTAATAACGAATTTACGAAGAAAATACATTCAACGTTCAATGATACCTCCTTTTACTCATAAATGAGTTTGAGGTAGGTGCGAACTTGACGTGACGTGCAATCAACTAGCGGCAACGGGATAGTAATATAGAGGGTCTGTAAGCGACATCACAGACAGCGCGCGCTCACCTCCAGCGCGTTCTGTTTTGGGTACACGACACTTCACCGCCCCAATATATCTTTAATAAGGTATAATCAAACGTGTACATAAATAACATCAACGGATGGTTGGTAATGTATTGAGCAGTAACACTGAATTAGATTACGAAAACACACCCACGCAATGAACGGTTCTAGTTGATAACACTTCTCTGGTTGTAAAAGGCAAGGCGTTGTTCTGGAAGAATTAGAGTGTGCTTGGGTGGATATAATTCTTATAGGATGTGTCTTTTTTAATTAATATCGCGTACGTACTTGAAGCATAGTTGTGTAGCTCACAGTTCACAATGGTCTGGTGGTTAATTCTTTAGCGGGAAAGTTGCGTCCCTATCCCATGAGTGGCATCTATGTTTCTTCCAATGAAGATATTTAAACTGTTCACTGTTACATTATAGGCTGTTCCTATCGACATCATGTGATGTTTTCAGGGTTAACATGCAATGGCTTATCAATGAAACAGTATTTGTCGATGGGTAACGACGCCATTTTTGTCACACTTTGCCAAAAGAATCTCTTTTAGGCGGCATCGCAGCTAATCGACTCACGACCCAGTCGGATGTATCAGTGCAATGCAACATCAGGAACTGTTTATTTTGTCGCCTAGCAGCCGAGTGGGTTAATGATAAGCCCCGGGTCTCCCGCTGCCCAAGCAGTTTTAAAATGGGTGATTAGGAAGGGTTGCGTTGGCGTCAGTGCTGATCCAGGTAAAGATCCATCATTGACACAGGACAAATGACTCTCTGGATGACTAGGGCAGACATGGTACTCAGAATGCCGGTCATTGGTTGTCCAAATACATGTGCTGCTATCTCCGGATGTTCAGCGCTGTCTGGACTTGAGAACAATACAAATAATTATCCCGACAGTGTGGATCCAGCCCTCCTCTCCCCTGCTTTCTTGGCCTTCACGTTCATCTTTGATAGCGAGTCAAAATCCGGTGCTAGGGTAACCTAGATGGGAAAGAGATGACAAATGTTGGTTAGGTAACCAAAATGGTCCATTTGTGTTGCATATGATCTATGGTAGCCTGTTTGCCAGTTTCGCAGGCATGCTGACGCGCTTCGGATGTCTATGGTCGCACAAACTGCGACACCGGTCCTTGAGATAGGTATGTGGCGGGTAGTGGGTGGGAGGAGCATGTTAACCGGGGCGACCAATGGTTGGAGGCAGCTAGTTACATCCGCTGGTGAGACATTTGCATGCATTTTTTTCCAATGATTTTCAATGACCGTTTGTTCATCTCCCAAATGAACGGTCTTTGTCTATGAGCGATTTCTGACACCGACTAATGTTGTTATAGTCGGAATATTGTTCAACAGCACTCATTTTTAATTGAAGTCACGCCTGTCGGGCATCATTGTCCCACCGGAGCACGTGTTCGGGTTTCTGATCGACGAGTGTGCCCCATCTTGGATTTAGTACGTGCGTGCTTTAGCCACCGGACGTGCGTATTAAAACGCTCGCTGCTAGACTGCAGTAAACGGCTGAAGCCGAAATGAAATAGCTTATTTATTTTTTGAGCCTGCATCGGCCCCATGGTAGTCACTTCTGCTATGTGAAGAAAGACATGTACACCCAGGTTATGTGTTAATAGTAAATCCCAAAAGGTTATATATTCATGTTTGGCTGGAAGTTATCAAACCAAACCTGTTGGGAATTCCGCGCCATGTCGCCATACAACAGCTTTACACTATAAAAGAGACGTTCAGTGGATCGATCGATATCAAAAGTTAAACTGATCATCCAAAACCACCATAACAGGACATAGGCCGACGCGTGGTGGCGCCACTGCTCGGAAGACAGCGCGAAAACCAGAATGTCGTATGGTTTCCTCGACGCAATGGACTGCATCTGCTACCCAGTACACGGAGAAGACCATGGAATAGTGATTTCGATAAACCGGACATCCTTGAGGCAATGCGGAAATGACAGGTGTCAAACAAACAGGTTGCGCAACGCCAGCAGCACTCGGTCTGTCATCAGTCAACGGTGGGGCATTAGGGTTATGGGTGCCCATAATACCCGCGTTAAGCATCGATATAGAGCATAATCTTTCCTGTCTCGTGGGCTCTCGGTCAGATCCCGTAGTGACTGTGTAGCTCTATGACCCGGGCACCTCATTCAGCATCAAAGTTAGTGCTAATGTATTAATCTTAGTAGCAGGATTTATCCTGCACCATTAAACACATTATACTTCGAACTACGTCACTATGCTTCTTACTAGTAAGCCAATCCCCCTACACCACAACACGTTTTATACGCTTCACACGCATCTCGCCAAGGGGCGCTGCCAGAATGCCCGAAACATAAGGGAAAATGACTTGCTAGTTATTCCCAATTGGAGGTGCCTGACGACATTACAGCCCTCCGTGGTGTGTGATTTGGCGGATGTGAAGTGGGTACCGGGAACAGGCGCCAAGAGAACCGATCAATTTACCTCTGATGTCTGCAGTTGGTGAGAGGGTGATCTGGACATGGGCAGGGGGGGGGGGGTGGCTACCCTACGAGGTTATGGTAGGTGGGTGGGTGCTGGATACTCCACCAAGTCTTTGATGTATGACAAACACCCCTCCATTGTTTCCATCTTCATTTGCCGTCGGACAACCGATTTGGTTTAGGTACTCCCTGAATGTCCCGATTAGAGGGGTAGACTCGAGGCGGTAAACTGAGTCAACCCGGCAGGATGGAACAGATCCCGCCCAGGAGGAGGCGTTACCACGGAGACGAGAGGTAATAATTCTGTGGCTTAATAGACCGATCCAGGCTGTCAATCATTCATTGACGGCACTGACGTTTTATCCAATCTTGTGGTAAAAAAGGTCTTCCACGTGCGTTATGTCGGACAAACAAGTCGGACAAACAAATCAGCATGTCGCCTTGTCGTCAGTTTCAGATTATTGCTCTGGTCGGGACTGGATATAGTTGCAGCGTCTAAGCATAACATAGTGTCTAAACATAACAATCAATCTATCAAGCTGAATACTACGAATACTCACAACAAGACATGACTTGGCACAATGTCTTTGGGTGAGGGTCTGAATGTTAGGTCAGTGGCGAATGGAAACGCACAGGCTTTGGAACTGAGACTGTCAAAGTTCAGCGAATATATTTTTAAAAGTCACCCCCATATTTGATCAGGATGTAATGTGTTAAATAATGGATCACCATGACCCAACCACATTGAAGCGGCGATACATAGCCTTCAACGGGAGGTGTAAATCGTCGACGGGGCGTAAACGGTTTTCCTACAGTTGTTTTGTCATATAATCTTTAGTCATGGTTGATCAGAGATGATAAAACGCTTCTAATACGCCGTTCCACACTCCGAGCTTTTATTAATCATGAGTAGAAAATTTACAACCATATGCCCCTTTGTGACCCAGCTGCCCTATGTCACCTATCTGCCATATGTGACCTATCTGCTCACTGTTACCTAACTGTCCATTGCAGGGTATTAGCCAGAGACCCGCAGTTTCAATTTTGGGGGGCAGATTTTTAATTTGGGCTCTCATTTGCTCTCATTTGCTGCTTACCCGTCGAAAAAGGGTCTTTTTGTCAGGAGATTTTTAAGAAAAGCACAATTTTGTATGACATCGATAACCACTTTTGTTTATAGAATTGTAAATTGCGAGTTCATAAGGCGATCTGATCTGTTAGCACCATGTTGTGTGTGTACACTTATATTGGCTGGCAAAAACAAATTCTGGCTAATACCCTGGCCCAGTGTAACCCAACTGCCCTCTGTGACCGAGAAACACCTCTTGTGTCGTCTGTAACCGGTAGCTGGGCTTGTATGTGAGACATTTGAACCTCCCGCCATATTACCTTGGTGTCAGGCAACTCCCGTCAAGTAGCATGGCCATCGTCACTGTCACTGTCACTGTCACTGTCACCGCCCCTCTCACTGTCACTGTCACTGTCACTGTCACCGCCACTGTCACCGTTACTGTCACCGTCACTGTCACTGCCACTGCCACTGCCACTGCCACTGCCACTGTCACTGTCACCGTCACTGTCACTGTCACTGCCACTGTCACTGTCACTGTCACCGCCATTGTCACCACCACTGTCACCGCCACTGTCACCGTCACCATCACTGTTACGGTCACCGCCACTGCCACTGTCACACTGTCACTGGTGGTGGCCACTGGACGGGCTGCCTGGGGGCGGTTGGGAGTGCTGATGGATACTCACCATACGATGTACGACCGCGGAGATTTGTGTCTCGACGTGTTTGTATCTCTGTAGTTCACCTTAGAACCATGGATTTCTTGGCCAAGGCTCGAGTGAGTTTCTTTGCTGAATTAGACGCGACGGGTAATAAAATGTATGCATGACGTATCTATGAAGACAACGATGCATGAAGGACCATGGAAGAACGATATTGGTCAGCGTGCGTGTAAAGACCATACTATTGTTATACCAAAGTATGACAGAAGGGCATCCTGAGTGCCTGCTAGTCACGTACCGTCTACTGTTTGTTCGGATGAATAAGGTCCATCTAGACGGAGACAGAGGGTGGCTAATTACTTTAGAGTGAGTCCCCCAAGGATCTTTCCTGGCAAGATTTAGTTGTTGTTGCAAGAAGTGCCTTCAAACCCCAATCCGGTAAAAAAAAAGGCGCGTTTTAACTACTTTTATGGGTGTTATTTAGCTGTATGACGCAAGATCATGGGTCATGCTGCTCTAAAGCTGTACCAGTGATTTTAGCTTAAGCTCCTGTAAACTACAATTCTATCGTGATATTATTTTCGTTGTCATTCGCCAGATGGCAGCACGTTCCTACAACATGTAAGCGGGCATTATTCCCACGACATTATGCCGATGATGGGTTGTGAGACGGTCACTGGTCAGTTTTATGAATGGTGGTTTTTTAACACCCACGCCCAAGGAGCGTTGTCACGTGGCACAAGTCACGTAAAGATGAGATAGATAGATAGATAGATAGATAGATAGATAAAACAGCCCCCATCAATGCGGCATTAGTGGAAATCGTTTGTCGCTTCCATCCAGTAGACCGGATATGTCGTCGCATACAAATGTGACCGCCGCACCATCACACGAGTTGTGTTAGCCGTGTAGACGGGGTCTCAATCACCAGGTGTTGGGCTCACATCCAGGCGCATGACCTTCACCCTACCACCACCACCACCACCTCCAACCCTCGGTTGTTGATTTTCATCTTGTTGCAACATTATGATTGGAGGGCCGTTGGATTATCTGCACAAATGCGTGAACAAGTAATTAAAGGAAAAGCCAATTCCGGCCTAAGGGAAGTGCCAATAAAAACATATTGTCTAAATATAACCTTTTATAGAGAAAAAACTGTTCAGGCTTACAAACCCATCTCGTCCCCCATAATTGGATTTTCGGTGGGCTCAGACATTTAATCCCCTAATCAGGATCAAGGACACTACGCGGGGTACTAACTCACTTGAGCTACGAAGACGTACATCTACATGTAAATACAGACCAGCAGATATAGGGTATCAATGTTTATGGTTATGGTGTTTTCTTCTGATATTATCTTCTAAATAGATTGTACTTTGTCAGTTCTGAGATATTATACTAGACTATGGAAAAATTTGTCATTCTGCTGGTGTCCTAAACATATTACGTCCTATGTTATGACCTAAATGGCCTGTTATCAATTAATAGTAAGGCGGGGGCCTGGACCCTTATTTATCTGCCCTACATTATCTGTTTTACTAGTTTGCGCAAAAGTATTGTTCGGGGGGGGGGGGGGGGTGGACGGAGGGGGTAGTTTGTTGCCAACCGCGATTTTCCGAGTAACTCAAATGATGCCAGATCCATATTGAACTGGTTATCCAATAGGCCCAATATATACCTTTATCAAAGTAAGCAGCGACTTTCTATATTGATGGATTATATTTATGTGGATAGCCCGCGAACGGAACTATAGCCCGGCGACCGGCGCCATGCTCCGATGCACGGAGCCATAGTCCAGGGCACGGAGCCATAGTCCAGGGCACGGAGCTGCATTTGAATCCTATGTTAAGCCATTGAATACTCTGCAGAAAAGAGCTATCAGAATCTTATATGGTGCTCCTAAACTTGCTCATACTAAACCACTTTTTGTCTCCAATAATCTTCTACCCTTAGCCTCCCTGTATGAATATAAGATGTTAATTTTTATGTACAGGCAACACCATGAGATACATCCAGAAATTATAAAGAAAATGTTTGTCCGAAACCAAGATGTTCATAAGTATGCAACAAGAGCGTCCAATAACCTACGAGCGCCACAATATAGAAATAATTGTATGAAGATGTCAGTTAGAAATATGGGAACGCGTGTATTTAATAAGTGGTTTACCAGGCTTATCTTTCTATGCGCTATACATGTTTTTAAGAGAACGGGAAAAAGTATGTTGTTAAAAGAAATTACCTAACAATATCTGAGTGATTAAACAATTATTTTGTGTACGGCTTTATTATGAAAAAATCTGTTTAATTTTACATATATATATATATTTTTTTTTATCATTTTTTTTTTGTTGTTGTTGGGGGGGGGGTATTCATTTTGTTCTTTTTGTTCCTTTTGCACGAGCATATAAGCACCGCTTCAGCTCTGTTTGCACATGAAGATGTAATGTACATGTTTTTTTTAGATGCAATAAACCTATAGTCCAGGACACAGAGCCATAGCATGCACCGTACCATAGCCAGGAGCCATAGGCCGGCGACAGAAGCCACCGCCTCCGCCCGGATCCACAACCCGGAGCCTGGAGCCATAGTTCCGCGCACGAGGGCGTTCTGTGGTATAATCGCCCCTCCACCCCCTCAATGCCACCGTCTCTTCCGCCCTCCCTTTCTCTCCTTCTGGCTGCAACCCTCCGCATAGCTCAGAGCCATAGACCGGCGACCAAAGTCTGGAGCAATAGTCCAGCGCATGGAGAAATAGTCCAGCGCAGGGAGCCAGAGCCCGCATAATCCAGCACAAGGAGCCGTAGCCCAGCGACCGCAGCCATAACCTGGAGCCTGAAGCCTGTGCCCTGCCGTGCCTAGCGTCCTATATATATATAGGACGCCCAATATTTTTATGTTCAGATAAAGAAAGAGCTTTCACATTACAGACATGTTGTTTTGTCCTTCTTGATAATAAACGGCAAGAAAAGTAAAACTTTGCCGACGCAGGCATTAATGGGTTAATTGTGATAACATAAATATCCATACAAATCATCCTAAAACGCTGGCAGATAATAGGTTCGACGACCGGTGATTTGTTTTTGAATTTATGAGTCAAATAACTGAGGCTATTTATATGAATGCGGCAGGACACACAGCGCCAATGTTAATAAAATCAAGGCTTAAAGCTAGTCAATCGTCAACATGTGGCAAGGCATAGTGAGAAAAACTAATTATAATAGGAGATTAAATGATTGGAAATAAAAAAGTTCATCAAAATCTTGATTAAGCGAGGATGTGACAAGTTACAAAACAGACTAAGCCCACGGACGCACTATCATTTAGTTAATGTACATCGCAAACTGCTTTCCTGACCCAAATCAACCGCGTGGGTCCTTGGGGCACAGGATCGATGTTGGCACGTTAAATACCGCAGCGCCATCTGCTCTACAGAAAAATGCAGCAACCACACCGCGCTCGGCCTTGAGACGTCATTCAACGTTACACCCAGGTTGTAGGCTACATCGCCTAAGCAACCGGCAGACATTATACGATTCGGTTACATGGTAGATCGTATGCTACCTTCAAGTTGATGCATTGGGTAATTACATTCAGTCGTCTTGTCTGTTAACTTTGTAATTCCATATGGAGTCATACCATCTCTCGCGGCTGTGCGGACGGCCAGAGCAAATACTGTCAAGTGTGATTTGCATGATGAGCGACGCCATCTTGTACGCACGCCATTTTTAAGTGTTGTACATGCATATACATGTTGCCACGAATAACCCTTTTTGGCGAAACGAATGTTTATTCTGAGCATTATCGTTTTACTGCAACTTGTTTCCATTTTGACTTAGGTTAAATTATCCATGAAAATGATTCAAGCCCCATGATAATTTACTCACCAGAGCGTGGTATCCCAAACGGGGACGGAATAAGCGGAAGGGGGAGGGGAGGGGGGGGGGGGCATTCTCATTCCCAAATGTCACTTTAGCTGAACATTTAGGAAACTATGCAAACGTTCACCACGAAAGACCATTTATTCCAACAAGAAACCGACTAGAGCCAGACTAGAGCAGGGCCAGCATACAAAAGCGTGATATATTAGAGTGACAGTGGCTGAGGAATGGGTCCCTTGTTGTTTCCTTCTGTCTTTATCCTTGGTCTCACACTCCAGTCTCATTACCAACCGCCAGTGGACGCCACAAGCCAGCGCATCGTGCCGGTAGCTGTCGCCCGGGATCAGAGGCTGCTATTTCACTGGGTGAGGTCTCCGCCGGCGTCCTGCAGACATCACTCGTCATTAATTAAGTGGGTCCTTCGTCCCCATTGGATCGTCTGGTGTTGGCCGCATGAAAATGGAAAACCCATCGTGCAATTAGTCCAACAAGGGTGGACACTGCTTGAGGGGTCGACAAGGACATAGGCTGAATCGATAGGACTTTGCAGGATTCTTTATAATGTATTGCATTGTTGTTTGTAAAGGAGAGATTGGAATCATTTAGACTTAATTCTGTCGTCTGGGGTGTCAGTTACACTCACTATGCCACCAAAGGTCAGCCAGTCGGGATTTCGGCTGACGTATCATGCATTACGTCCGTGATAAGTAGATTGGCATGTCGTAATGACATGTGAAGGTCAATATAAACTGGATCCACTTTGCTCCATTACGCGTGTCATATCTCCGCTTGAATGCACCCACCATGCTGTAACTCGACCACTTTCCTCCTTGATTAATCGTTGTTCGTGTGGCGCTCTAAGTCCACGGCGGCTGTACCTTGGGACGAGGCACAATGAACAGTTGGGTGGTTGGTTTCAGCGCTATAATCTATGTAGGCCGCCTCATATTGATTCGAAGGGTTCCAAAGAGAGTAGCAGTGTCTTTCCGATGCTGTGGTATAGATACTTTATCGCGCAAAGATATATTTTCGAGGTGGAATTCTAACCAAGCACCGTCAGCCTGGTGGGGAGTGCACTGGATAATTGCCGAAGACACTACCGACAAGGTCATGGCTTGGTCCCAATAATTAAGGGTCATTGGAGCAAAGTCTGACCTTAACGGCACCAATACATGGTAATTCAACGGGACCTTCTGTGACGTGGGCGCTGACACTGGACACCAGATCAATGGAACCTCTCGATTGGTGAAGAGCAACGAGTGCTGAATGATACCAGTCCCCCATGATTGGTGTCAGCAATGTAACTCAATCGTGCCACCGGGGGTCGACACGAGACCGCGTGGACTGGGCGATAACTGCGTGTGGCTCGATACGGTTTCCTATCCCATAAGGAGTCTGTGACGACTGGCACATGGTATGTGACGGTCGCGACTCTCAAATCGGATCAGGCCAACTGTAACCACTGACATCAGTGGCGGATTTCACGAACGCAGTTTAGCCGACTAGGGCGCTTAGTCGTCTAAAGTTACCATGTAAACGATGGGCGATTTTAGCCGTCTAAGCCCCGTAGCCGGCTAAACTATGTTCGTGAAATAGGCCACAGGTAGATGTCCATTCATTGCTGAAGACATCTATATATATACCCTTACCACCACTCCCTCTCTCATCCCGTTTCCATGCCCTGACCCCTTGCCCTCCTCCCACACGGGATCAAGCAGTCTTTCTCCGTCGTTAAGTATGTTACTCGCTCTTGGTTCAAGGTTCACCTGCGGCACAGAAGTTAAAGCGCATCGATCACATTTGCTCGACTGCTAAAGCCAAACAGCTTATTTGCTTAGTCTAAAATAACGACGATTATCTAGAAACAAGTTTGGCGGCAACCACGGTTATCTCGGAACACGTTTGGCGGCAACCACGGTTATCTCGGAACACGTTTGGCGGCAACCACGGTTATCTCGGAACACGTTTGGCGGCAACCACGGTTATCTCGGAACACGTTTGGCGGCAACCACGGTTATCTCGGAACACGTTTGGCGGCAACCACGGTTATCTCGGAACACGTTTGGCGGCAACCACGGTTATCTCGGAACACGTTTGGCGGCAACCACGGTTATCTCGGAACACGTTTGGCGGCAACCACGGTTATCTCGGAACACGTTTGGCGGCAACCACGGTTATCTCGGAACACGTTTGGTGGCAACCACGGTTATCTCGGAACATGTTTGGCGGCTACCACGGTTATCTCGGAACATGTTTGGCGGCTACCACGGTTATCTCGGAACACGTTTGGCGGCTACCACGGTTATCTCGGAACACGTTTGGCGGCTACCACGGTTATCTCGGAACACGTTTGGCGGCTACCACGGTTATCTCGGAACACGTTTGGCGGCTACCACGGTTATCTCGGAACATGTTTGGCGGCTACCACGGTTATCTCGGAACACGTTTGGCGGCTACCACGGTTATCTCGGAACACGTTTGGCGGCAACCACGGTTATCTCGGAACACGTTTGGCGGCTACCACGGTTATCTCGGAACATGTTTGGCGGCTACCACGGTTATCTCGGAACACGTTTGGCGGCTACCACGGTTATCTCGGAACATGTTTGGCGGCTACCACGGTTATCTCGGAACATGTTTGGCGGCTACCACGGTTATCTCGGAACACGTTTGGCGGCTACCACGGTTATCTCGGAACACGTTTGGCGGCAACCACGGTTATCTCGGAACACGTTTGGCGGCTACCACGGTTATCTCGGAACATGTTTGGCGGCTACCACGGTTATTTCGGAACAAGTTTGGCGGCTACCACGGTTATCTCGAAACACGTTTGGCGAGAACGACAGTTATCTCAAAACACGTTGGGCAGCCACCACGGATATTCAGAAACACGTTTGGCGGCAACCACGATTATATGGAAACACAATGACGTCATCTGCCTCCCACCTCCTCCCCAACACATCACTGGACGAATCGGTACACTTACGCTAAGCAATGGGGACACTTGTTCAGGGCTATATTAAATCTGTGACAATCTGTCCTTCACATGTCCTTTAATACAGGCGTCCAATGGTATATATTTACATATAATGACTTGTCACAGATTTGGTAACTTGTTTCCTTCGAAAGCATATCTTGAAGGTCAAGCTGCGAGCAGCTGTTGACCGTGTCAGCGAGCAAAAGGGGTGGGGGTGGGGGGGGGGGGTTCACTCCATTCACCGGCAGACCATCAGCTTGTGATGTCCATGCTGCATTTGTAGGGAATTTACTCAAAATTGGGTATATTATGCCTGTAGTGCGCCTTGGAGGCGGGTTACCGCACGGAAAGCGTTGGATAAAACGAGGTGTGCCCTTCCTGCACGGTTCAGGGAGTTACTAACTCTGTCACTTAAAGCGGCTGTGCATGGAGTGGGTGTGACCAGGGTTAAAACGTTGGGAATGTGAGCTGAATAGACGGTCGTGTTCATTTCCTTTGTGTTCAGGACGAAGGACATAATATATTTATTCTGCGACCACACAGACATGGCCACAGCGGGGCGCGGACCGCCGATCCACGTGCCGTTAGGGTCTCAGGTGAGCTATCGGGCCGGCCACCTGCTTGCAATTGACTTCCGATATTGATATTTTGAACGCTATAGACCCAAGGGTCAAGCCATACTGTCTAAATTCGGTGAAAACTACACCCCGTGAAAGGCAATATTACTGCAATGTGTTTGGGCAAAGGGCTGAAAGTAGCGTCAGTGGTAAAAGGAAACGCACAAGCTTTGAAACTGAGACTATGTCATAGTTCGGTGAATATATTTTTCATATTTGTTCAATATGTAAAGTGTGATTTAAGGTATCACCATGACACAAACATATTTAAGTGGCGATACAAAAGGTTCAACAGGAAGTGAATATCGTCGACGGGGCGTAAACGGATTGCGTAAAGTGCTCTTGTAATATTTCTAGCAAAGATTATGAAACGCTTCTAATACACCCATCCACACTCCGAGCTAAGCCTCGATCACGCGTGAGTACTTTTTCGTTAATCATGAGTAGAAAATTGACAATCATAGCTTATGGTAGGTACAAGTGAAAAGTGACATGCTGCTTTGTTTGTCGGACATAACGCACGTGGAGGGCCTTTTGTTGCCACACGACTGTATAAAAGCAATAATGACGTCAATGAATGATTGACAACCTGGAACGGCGCATTTATCTTAAATACCATTATTCACTTTCGCTAGATGGCGCTCTATACCTCTTCATCCCGCTGCGGGTGGTGGAGACATGGAGGTAAAGTTTATTCGTACATAAAAGGCCTCAGGCCCATTGTACACAATGCAGGCTAATTTAAATGGCAGTGCCGGTGTCCATCATTTTGAAAGCATGATGAACATAAGCTGCTACATTGCAGATAACTGATGGCGCTCAAAATTGTACAAAACAGGTGTATGTTTACATTATGAGCCTGGACATTTATACCATATGCGCGACGAAGGTCACAAAATTGCTTGCAAACAAGTAAAAAGGAGTACTCGTCCCTCTAGGACTCTTACATTTTCTTCTAAACAGTCAGTGCGATATCGCTCTGCTCGAGGCACGTTGCAAGGTATATGACAATTCACTTACAGTTTCTATCAATATTTATCATTTATTTAAAACGTTTAACACATAGCACATCAGCATGACGTTCAGGTGATGTATGTGCTCTAAGACATAGACTGGGTCTGAGTGATATTGTATTGTCAGCAGCGCCGCCCTGGCGGGGGAGATTGATACACGGAGGACGTAGCCGACGAGTGTCATATAACAGGCATGATTGCATGAAATCCCATCAAATGCAATACTCCATCAACAAGTGGATTACGAATATGGCATCGAGAAAAAAATCGACTCAATTAGGTGAACAACGTGTGGTTTTCCAGTGATCGCTGCGAGTGCAGGCGTTGGGCGGGGAGCTCGGGGCGTTGGGCGTGGGATGTGGAGCTTGGGAGTGGGACTGAAGACTTAGAGTCGTGCTCTTGGCGTGAATCTTGGCGAGTGGACACTACCGACAAGGCAATACCAATATAGCACACCCACAAGACGAACGACCTAGTTAGCGAGAAGACGAACGACCTAGTGACGTAAGTGCGATTTCACGGTGTCGGACCCTGGCCTTCATAATATGATGGGAATAAGTGCCGACTCGTGTCCCAGGGACTCCTCGTCATTGAACAGATGTCTTAAGACCCAGCCCGGATGATTGATATGTCTGGTAATGTATGTCGCGAGCAGTTGCCGCCATCGGGCAGGGAGTGGGGAGCGCAATCACGTGGAGTGTGGAAATGGCGTGGAGAGTTTGGTGTCTAGGGCAGGGGACTTATTGATTGTCTCTCATACATGGACATGTTTTATACTTCGTTCTGAAATACCAATCTGTCAAGGGAACGTTCTTTCGAAGATTTACTATTTGTATTATGTGGGTTCATTGACTGGCAGATGTGTTGCTAAATCTAAACCGTATGATGGCAGCCCACGGCATCATGCGTGTCGTTGACTGGTCTGCAATGTTTGTCCCATACACTGTTCAGAACAATTCAGTATTTTACACAATTTCTCAAAAGTCCCGTTCGCATGTAAAACGATTGTACGCTAAGAGCAAATGTACTTCAATTAGTGCTTAAGGGCAATTCGACATCTCAAAACATACAAAATCGTTCACGATCCCATCGCTTTAACATCAGCCTTTAAGTATGTTTGAGCCTCGGTTACTACTAACGAAAGTTGGTTTGGTCCTAAGCATTCCTACAATTTCTACTTTTATTGTTATTCATATTATTATTAACAACATTTTTAACTCGTGTTATTTTTTGCTGATATGTATGCTAGTATTTATATTATCATTATTATTGTTATCATTATTAGTTATTCTTCAGATTGTTATTCATTTTAATTGTATTATTGTTATTGTTACTATGATTATTAATTTATTCGTGAAGGTGTTGCCCAGGCACTAGCACCTCTTCTTTGCAGTTTCAGGCTCCATTGTTTGACAGTGACCATCGATGACCAAATGCAGCCGCCAAGTAATTTTGAGACGCCGACCTTGACTTTGACTTTGAGCTTTGATGTGTTGACTGATTTAATAACAACAGGAGGCCCGGGACTATATTTGAGAGCTCTCTTTTTGACACGACCTCATCGCCAAGGACCCTTCATTCTTCCGGCCAGCTGGCGGCCAGACCGACTCCATCTCATCACCTCTCTCATGGCTCGGAGCTCTCCACTTCCGCGGACATCCTCGGCAAGTTTTCATTTATCGACAGCGGCCTATGGTGGAAGTAAATTGTTACATAGCGTATGATGGGAACACTTGACATTGGGATACAGTCACCTGAGGAACGCCTAATAATAACCTTGGTGAAAGGTTGATTAGATGTACGTCGCCGTGGGGGGTTGTGGGGGTGAATGAGGGAGTGTAGGTGGGAAGGGGGGGGGGGTTATTGTCGAATACGTCAGCAACAAGATTTTCAGTTTATTAGGCGCATCTGCCTTTAATTATGTTTCTTCAACGCAATCATATGAGGACAAGAATGACGCGGCATTGACAAGGTCACGTGGGTACCCAGGGCCGCAGCCTTCGAATGACATGGGGAAGTCTTGAAAGAACACGAAAGTAGAGCTGCCAGGGGAAGTGATTACACTCGGCGGTTTTACCCAAGTTGTTGCGGTTCCCCCGGAAGCCCTATGGTATCTGCCCGGCAGCTGGGCGACTCACCTGGCCCTGGGGACGGATTCACGCTGTCACCTCAAACCCATTTACTCCATGATTTATCACCTATCGCTTTATATTTGATTGGACGAGCAACGCCATTCGTGCACTTTATGATAATTACCCGGTGAAATATCGGTACACATAGAAGCTACTAAACTATCGTTAGATTGGTAAATATTAATAGATTCATACCGTGAGTCAGCGTGAGAACTCGTGCACTCTTGAAGTACGCATTGGTGCTACATATGCGTATATATCGCATGTGATTAGATCATGTCGTGATATGTCGTCTTTGCAGTACTTGTTGCGAACATATGGACAGTCATACAGAACGGGGCCCCATGGTAATTTACTCAGCTGACCGTGGTATGCCAAACGGGGAAGGAATAAGCGGAAGGTGGGGGGGGGGGCGATTCTCATTTCCAAATGTGACGTTAGCTTAACATTTAGACATGTATACACACGTTCACCACGAAAGACCATTTATTCCAACAAGAAACCGACTAGAGCCAGACTAGAGCCGCCTGCATACAAAGACTGAGGAATGGGTTCGTTGTTGTGTCTTTCTGTCTTTGTCCTTCGTCTATGGGCGGCAGGAAGTCGGAAAGACGTCGCAACCGCCATGTGACCTCTCACACTCCAGTCTCATTACCTACGGCCAGGGGGGAGGGGGGGGGGGGGCATCCACCCAGCACGTCGCGCCGGTAGCTGTCGCCGGGATCAGAGGCTGCTATTTCACTGGGTGAGGTCTCCGCCGGCGTCCTGCAGACATCACTCGTCATTAATTAAGTGCGTCCTTCGTCCCCATTGGACCGTCTGGTGTCGGCCGCATGCAAATGGAACCCATCATGCAATTAGTCCAAGAAGAGAAGAAACTGCTTTAGGGGTCGACAAGGACATGGGCTGAATCAATCAAGGACTTTGCAGGTGTCTATATAATGTATTGCATTGTTGTTTGTACAGAGAGTTTGGAATCTATTGGGACCTCATTCTGTCGTCTGAGGTGTCAGTCACACTCACTATGCCACCAAAGGTCAGCCAGTCGGGAGTTGGCTGCCGTATCATGCATTACGTCCGTGAGAAGCAGATTGGCATGTCGTAATGCTACGTGAAGGTCAATATAAACTGGGTCTACTTTGCGTCGTTAACTGCGCATGAATGCACCCGCCATGCTGTAACTCGACCACTTCTTCCTTGATTAATCGTTGTCCTTCTGGTGCTGGTTAGTCCACGACGGCTGTACTTTGGGACGAGGCACAATAAACACTTGGATGGTTTAATAATTTAATATGACACTCGCTCTTCCGGTTTCACCGCAAGGTTCACTTGCGGCACGGGATTTAAGCGCATCGATGTCAGGTGCTCGACAGCTAAAGCAAACTGAGCAGAAGCGGAGTTTATATGCTCGTGCAAGAAAAAGAAAAAAAGACGCGCCCCCACGACTTGTCACAGATATGGTAACATCCTTCGAAAGCATATCCTTGAAGGTCAAACTGGGAGCAGCTGTTGACCGTGTCAATAGCTGCTCCCGGTTGACACGATCAACAACTGCTCCCTGACACAGCTGACACAAGGGGTGGGGGAGAGGGGTGGGGGCATGTGGTGCCATGCTGCATTTATAGGGCCTTTACTCAAAACTGGCACTATTATGCCTGTAGTGCCCCTCGGCGGCGGGTTACCGCATGGAAAGCGTTGGGTAAAACCAGGTGTGCCCTTTCTGCACGGTTCGGGGAGTTACTTACTCTGTCACTTAAAGCGGGGTCTGCTGTGTGGTCCTGAATATTTAGCTGCTGTTCTTGCTGTGAAAAAATGTAAAGTCCAAGCAGCGTTATTGAGCCGGATGTGCATGGAGCGGGTGTGACCAGGGTTAAAACGTTGGGGAATGTGAGCTGAATAGACGGTCGTGTTCGTTTCTTTGAGTTCAGGACGAAGGACATGAGATATTTATCCTGCGACCACACAGACTTGGCCACAGCGGGGCGCGAACCATCGATCCATGTGCCGTTAGGCTCTCAGGTGGCTAGAGCGTTAAATGCCAGCGCTCTAGCCAACTGAGCTATCCTTCTGGCCATCTCCTTGCAATTGACTTCCAATATAGATATTTTGAACGCTATAGACTCAAGGGTCAAGCCGTACTGTCTAAATTTGCTGAAAACAACTCCCCGTGAAAAGCAATGTTAATGCACTTGTACTTTAAACACACGATTTTGTCATACATTTGGCAACAGGATTCACCATGCACCATTAAACACTGTATACTTCGAACTACGTCTATACTTCTCACTAGTAAGGTAATCCTCCTACACCGCAACTCGTCAATACGCTTCACACGCAGCTCGCCAGAGGGCGCTGCCAGAATGCCCGAAACGTAATGGAAACGACTTGCTAGTTATTTCTAGTTAGAGGTGTCTGACGACATCAGTGTAAAATGCATTGCTAGCCAGAGTAACAGTTTCTTGTGTGTCTGTTCACCATGACTTGATAGTGAGTTTACGCTGCAATTCTGCAATTCTGCAAGATGATTTCCCAATTAATTTGCAGTCTCCAAATAATAACACAACAAACTTAGCGATTTTCCAAATTGTACGAATTGCTTATCAAGCGCAATATGGTGACACCAAAAGGTGATGCCGTAAGGCGATGTCGATTGGTGGTACCGAATAGTGATACGGAATGATGATACCGAATTGTGATACCGACTGGTGATACCGAATGATGATACCGAATTGTCATACCGAATGGTGATACTGAATGGTAATGCGGAATGGTGATACGATTGGTGATACCGAATGGTGATACGATTGGTGATACGATTGGTGATACCGAATTATGATACCGAATAGTTATACAATTGATGAGACCGATGACTGATGACTGAAAAGTTTTGCAGGCTGATGAAACTGAATGATGTTAGCGACTGGTCATCACGATGCCCGTTCCATCCATGTTAAGAACACAGACTGAAGACCAGAAACACGACCGTATATTCAGCTCCCATTCCCCAACGTTTTAACCCTGGTCACAGCCGCTTCATGCACATCTGGCTCAATACAGCGGCTTAGATTTTATTATTTTTGACAGCAAGACAGCCAGCCAAATATTCAGGACAGACCCCGCTTTAAGTGACAGAGATCGTAACGCCTCGTATCGTGCAAATTCAGAAAGTTGAATGGAAGACCTGGTTTTACGCAACACTTTCCGTGCGGTAACCCGCCTCCAAGCGCACTACAGCCATAATAGTGCCAGTTTTGAGTAAAGGCTCTACACACGCAGCGTGGGCACCACATGCTAATGGTCTTTCGGTGAATGAAGTGGACGGTCAACCGCTGCTGCCAGTTTGACCTTCAACGATATGTTTCGGAAAGAAACAAGTTACAAAATATATGTGACAAGTCATTATATTTAAATATATGCCATTGGACGCCTGTATTAAAGGACATGTGGAGAACAGATTATCACAGACTGAATATAGCCCTAAACAAGTGTCCCAATTGGTTAGCGTGGGTGTACCGATCCCTATTCGTCGAAGGGGGGAGGAGGTGGAGGGTAGATGGTCAGTGTGTTTCTGGATAACCGTTGTTGCCATCAAACGTGTTTCTGAATATGCGTGGTTGCCGAAAAACGTGTTTCTAGGTAACCATGGTTTCCAATTTTGTCTAAAACGCAATACCCATTCAGACAACGTTATGTCATCTGCAGTGGCACCTGGTCGACGAGACTTCCTTTGTGACGTTTAGTCGCGGGCATAGAGGCCACCTCAAAACACAATAATAATGAATATATCAATATCTATAGGCCGGCGAGCGGAGCCACAGCCCCCGCCCGGAACCATAGTCATGCGCAGACAACCATAGCCCGTGCCCGACGCCATATTCCAGAGCTATAACTCGCACCCGAAGTCATAACCAGGAGCCTGGAGCACTAGTTCAGCATTCGGAGCCATAGCCTGCCCCCGGAGCCATACGGCCAAGCCATAGCAAGGGACCCGATGCATAGTCTCGCGCGCGGGGCCATAGCCAGCATCCGAAGCCGTAGCCCACAGCCTATTGCCCGCGCCGTAGCCGTAACCCGGAGGCTGAAGCAGTAGTTCAGCCTTCGGAGCCATTGGCCGCGCTTGAAGCCATAAGCCGCGCTCGAAGCCATAGCGCGCGCCCGAAGCCATAGCAAGGGACCCGATGCATAGTCTCGCGCGCGGGGCCATAGCCAGCATCCGAAGCCGTAGCCCACAGCCTATTGCCCGCGCCGTAGCCGTAACCCGGAGGCTGAAGCAGTAGTTCAGCCTTCGGAGCCATTGGCCGCGCTTGAAGCCATAAGCCGCGCTCGAAGCCATAGCGCGCGCCCGAAGCCATAGCCCAGGGCTAATAGTCCAATGCACGGCACCGTAGCCGGCACCCGGAGCTATAACCCGGAGCCATAGCCGGCACTCGGAGCCATAACCTGGATCCTGGAGCCAAAGCCATAGCTTGCGTCTTGAACTACAGGAAATGTTCCTAGAATAAACCGCGGAATGTCTGTAAGTTTTACATGTATCCTGCTGTTCCTAGCGTTATATATATAAGACATCTACAATTTTCATGTTCAAATAAAACAAAAGTTTTTAGATTGCAAACATGTGTTTTTGTCTTTCTTGATCGTAATAAATGGCCTCAATAGTAAAACGTTGTCAACGCGGTCTATGCCGGGGCATTAATGGATTAAGGTTGATATAAAACATACGTGAAGACACTTTTGTTTTGCATGAATAATGGAATCAACTAACCCTGGTTATGGCCCATCCAACGGCCCACACCTTAAGTGAATATCTCCTCAGAGACAGCAGCGGCGGGAGAGAATGCTGCTCCAGTCATGCCACACAGTAATGTGACGTGGGTTTCACTTTCGGTAATGATGTTGATGCTTAGACTCGCTGTGCAGTATGGGGACTAGTAGTGTTGATGTATTTAATAATGCTATACGTGGTAAATGTGTCAACCAGGGGGAGGGGGGGGGGGGGGCTGCTAAAACTGTCCTATAGAGTTTCTAAAGAACTCTATAGAAACTCGTAAAGCGTTTCTATAGATGTCTTTATAGTGTCTCTATAGGACACAAATATTCTATAGACTTTCTATAGAGCATGCAGTGTTCTATAGCATTTCTATAGATGTCTTTGTAGCGTCTCTATAGGACACAAATGTTCGATAGACTTTCTATAGGGCATGCAGTGTTCTATAGTGTTTCTATAGATGTCTTTAAATTGTCTCTATAGGACACAAATATTCTATAGACTTTCTATAGAGCATGCAGTACTCTATAGTGTCTCTATAGATGTCTTTATAGTGTTTCTATAGGACAAATATTCTGTAGAATTGCTATAAAACACTGTTCTATATCATTTTTAAGATACGTAAATGGCGTCTCTATAGAACATATTCAATAGAATTTGGTCGATATCGATTCAGACACACTGGTCAATCAAATCCTAAGTGGAGAGATTTCGTATTTTGGGTAGATGAACAATTTAAAATGGAAGATATGTCCCCAGTGGGCCCACCGCCGTCGCAAACTCGTCGCATTTACGTCATGACGTCATTAGACGCCAAATCGACGAAAAAGCGACCTGGAAGGGCTAGCCGTTCACACGTCTAAAACATGACGTCGCGAACCCGTCAGATGTTCGTCCATAATCCGTTATCCTTAGATTGACGCACCTTGGGTTGGTGCCTAATCATGCATTTTAAGTGATTGGATTCAAATAGATGGCGCAGCTATGACAGTTCACTGGTTATTAAAAACCTCTAGTCTTTACGGTGTGATTCCATTCCCCCAGGTGTCTATCACCCTATCACGGTATCGCGCGACTTCCTGATAACGTTATAATGCGAACACACACAAATTAAATATATATCCATTCAGTTCCATACACTACATATACTGTAAAACCAAGTTTCAATTACCACCTTTGTGGCAACGTAGCTTTTTTATATGGGTGTTACAGCAGGTCTAAAAGTATAACACTAGTAGGCCTATTCTCACGCATGTCCTGACACAAGGGATTCAGTACCCCATGCACCCTCGCATCACTCTATCCCAGTATGATTCCTTCTGAAACGGACAGCAACGTTGCAGCACCAGTGAGATTTGTAGTGTGCCACAGGCGCTCAGATCAGTTAACACGAAAACTACCTGTGCAGCGTGCCAAAGCGCGCGAAGTACGCAAACCAGAGCATCACCGCAATTTGTGCTGCCACCTTGCGGAGATATTGGTTGCAGATCATACTGCGCATGCGCCAAGTTTAAAAATATTGCGGAAAGGCGAACCGAACCCAAAGGTACATGTACATATGAGCTATAAATTCACGAATATTTGCTTACATATATAACTGAAAAAATATTTATTTATAAATATCTCATTGTGTAGCACCTGAAGAAACCCAGGTTTGAACGTGACATCATAAATGAAGGCTAGAAGAAGACTTTATAAATTGTGTTTTGTTTTTCACAAGACTTGCCATTTGGCACTTGCCAACACTGACTTGCTCATTAGCTCATAGATCTACGCCCTGTACGCCTATACTACAGTACAGGCTACACCTACTAGCCTACTGGCTGGCTGTAGCCTACGCTATATGCTACAGTAAGTATAGTACTGGCTTTTAATGATGCAGACTGTGGGGCTTCTATTATGATCCAAGCGCCTGTATGCAGTCGAGAAGTGGAAGTGCATGACACAACTCATTTTTCATGACTCTTAATTTGCAGGTAGGTAAAGCAACTTATTTGTTAAGTCAAGCTTGGGCCGGGGTAGGTGTGATCTCCAGCGTTGAAATTATTCTTATGCTGGAGATTGCAGCTAAGGCCGGGGCTAAAGTCATCTTTATACCGTCATTTCTGGTGTATAAGTTGTAGCTTTTTTTCTTCCCTGCCAAGGGGTACGACCTATACATCGGCATATGACAGTGTGTCTGCTGGAGCATTAGCATGAAGAAATATTGTTTACATTATAAAAAAACAGATAAAATGGCAGTACAATCATACGTTTTTGATATCATCATAGTCTTATATCGCTCAAAATACATTATAGTCTGAGCGAAAACTTATACACAACGGCTAGATACATGTTATAACTATACTATGACTATTGTTGAGTGATTACAGCAAATATGAGCAGAAACTTCACTCTACAGCATTTATGAATCTGATGTTGTCATAATTTGTTAATGAGTTAATTTTGGCCGATATATGCAGTCAAACAGTTGTCATTTAACTTACTGACTACTGTGTTTATGCTTCACTCCCCCAATTGTTTAGACATATATCTGTATGTAGTAATCATGCAGACCAGTCATTGCATGCAGAGGAACAAATAAAAATCGC
The DNA here is from genome assembly GCA_964019135.1 of Arenicola marina. Taxonomy (NCBI): domain Eukaryota; kingdom Metazoa; phylum Annelida; class Polychaeta; family Arenicolidae; genus Arenicola; species Arenicola marina. The sequence goes on along the minus strand of OZ025254.1, from coordinate 43,594,732 downwards.
AAGCACTCAGATCTGCTGACAGAATCCAACAGGTAACTAAACAATGCCCCCCTTGTACTTACTTTAGGGGTTCTGTCAACAGATATGAGAGCTCTGGTAAAGATAAGTAGATCACTTAAAATCTTCTAACGGAAAAAAATAGATATCAATTTTCTGTCTACCAAACAAGATTCAGTTATGGAAGAATGTTTACTTGTCAGAGAATTGCTATACCAAGTGGTGATATCACATTGACAAATGTGGCTTTCCTGTGTGCTACATCATCAAAATTTGCACCTTTCAGTCTTTTTTTTTACCTATAGCATGCTCTAACTTTTTTTTGAAATAGACAAGAGGTCAGCAGATAGTGTTCAGATTTTGTGAATAATTTCACATTTCAGTGCATCATAACAAGAATCATGATTCGCAGCTGGCAAGGAAGAAACAAGAAGCTACAATAAGGAGACCATCAGAAGCTGCTGCGCATATTAGGGAATGATCCAGCAGAAAAAAATTGAGGCTGTATTTTATGTAATCATAATCTTGTGCCTAATTTATATGTCTGTAAGCTGTAAGTTGCTGAAGATTGTGAGAGTAATATAATTTAAGTAAATTGCAGAATCAATGCCACCAGAATTTGCAGTTGGGGACTATATATTTCATTCATTCGAACACATTCCTAGTATTAACTCTGTATGTAAGATAAAGAATGTCTGAGCAATTCCCATGGATTTGTATTTACTGTTTTGTCTCTGTTTAATTACTAAAATTCATTGCAGTAAGCTGCATCGGTTGGTTACTATTTTTGGGTATACATAAAGGTATATATGTCAGGAAAATATTGGATTTTTTTTCTGGGATGAATATGTACTTTAAATTGTAGTGCACTGAACATGCTGAATATTTTACGTTGGGTAGGTCAATATTCCTAGAATGTTGTACAGTTCATATTATTGCATTATGTTATTATTCACATTCTGTACATTGTTTTTATAATATATATTTGGAAATGTGGATAATCAATATTGGATTTCTTTTTCTTGTCTTTTTGCGATTCTCTCCGGCATAGTGGTATACCAACGAAACCGGTCTACTACGCGGATTACACTTTACGCACATGAAGGACATATTTATGCAGTAATCCATATTTTTCGAGATACTCCTGCATGACCGGTGACCAGTGACGGTGTCACACTCACAGGTGACAGCTTAGCCTTGGGTTAAGAAGAGATACCTACACATTGACTGACGACGTTACGAGAACCTACCTCACCTACAACAGTGGCTTCACACACAGGATTACCAGATTCTGAGGTTCCCATTGATATAGTAAAAGGTATACCAATGAGACCCTCGGCTTAGTGGCATGCTTTTCAGCCTACCATTGATGTTTTGAGTTGTATATATACCTTTCAGTAGCCTATACCATTCAGTCTATTGACAACCTCAGTGCCAGTGGTATAGCCATAGGCGTAGACCTACCTATCGGCATACCATTGGGGACCTGAGTGGTGTACCTTTCAGTATACCATCGGGATCGGAGTGGTATACCTGTCAGCATAGCATTGATGATCTCTGAGTCAGTGGTATGTCTTTAGATTTATATAGACTTGTTCTCGAGCCTGCCCATAGCATATCTAGATTTCTATAGCAGTGTCCTATAGCATGCATGACTTCTATAGCATGTCTATAGATGGTATCCTATAGCTTGTCTATCGATGGTGTCCTATAGCATGTCTATAGATGGTGTCCTATAGCATGTCTATAGAGTTCTATAGGTGCGTACTATAGCATGTCTATAGAGTTCTATAGATGCGTCCTATAGCATGTCTATTGGGTTTTATAGAAGCGTCCTATGGCATGTCTATAGAGTTCTATAGCACCTCTATAGAGTTCTATAGATGCGTCCTATAGCATGTCTATAGAGTTCTATAGATGCGTCCTATAGCAGGTCTATAGAGTTCTATAGATGCGTCCTATAGCATGTCTATAGAGTTCTATAGGTGTGTCCTATAGCATGTCTATAGAGTTCTATAGATGCGTCCTATAGGCGGTCTAAAGAGTTTTGTCCTAAAGTGCTATAGGATACTTCTTTAGAAATATACTATAAAGAAACTCGATAGAATATTTTTTATAGAAACTATATAGAACATTTTTAGCAGGCGGGGGGGGCTTTTTTTCTGAATCATGACGTGCAGATGAACAACTACGGCAAAAATACAGGCTGCTGCTATTTATTAATAAATGGAATACAAAAGCGGCAAAATTGATTGTTCTCATGTGTGGCTATTTCCGTCGTGTATCTTCCCCAGATACAGTTGCTGATATAGCGTGCGTCTCATTAACTTGATTTCACCCCTACCCTCGCTTCCAGATAGTGCTTTTCTGATGACGTCATAACCCTCATATTGTCATTGTCATGTAACGAAGACATACAGCTTGAATGATATGGCTTTTTTTTGCAGACAAAAGATTACTAATGTCTAATAATACATAACTAAATGAGGTTTTTACATGTCTCATCAACTGAAGGCAATTGCCAAGAGATTATGATTACTATGCATGATCTGTTCGCCTGCAACCCCGGTCATTTATCGTAGCATCATTTGCGCGTATGGTACTCTTTTGCGAATGAACAAATACAGGCCTTTTGTTTAGATAATTCCAAATTCAGCTATTGTTTAGACCGCATACAGAGCTGGACCCATCGCTTTGGCGACGATGCAGCCACTATCATTTGATTAAACTTTTTTGTATTCCCTCACGTTAAAACGTTAAACATTACTTTATCGATTTTATGAGAAGCTCTACTCCAGCGCGAACCACACAAAACAGGGGGAATGTATGGAAATTTTTTTTACCAATCCTAATATTAAACGGCTCTCAGCAGAGCAACGACAGTTATGTGACAAGGATATGAGTATGAATGAGACAACAGAAGTTCTACAATCGATGAAAAATAATAAATCTCCGGGTAGCGACGGTTTCCCAGGAGAATTCTACAAATTCTTCTGGAAAGCTATTGGTATGTATATGCATGAAAGTACACAATATGCCCTTCATACTGGTTCTTTGTCGACTGTGCAGAAGCAAGGAATTATTACATGTTTGCCAAAGAGGGACAAACCTAGAGAGTTTTTAAGCAATTGGCGCCCAATTTCGCTATTAACGCAGACCTAAAACTGATTTCTGGTATACTAGCAAAACTATAAAACATATATTGGTAGATATAATAAGCCCAGATCAAAAAGGTTTCTTGAAGGGAAGGTACATCGGTGAAAATACTCGGCTGGTTTTCGACATCATGCAATACTTAATATCTAATAAAAAATCGGGGGCAATCCTTCTGGTCGACTTCGAGAAAGCGTTCGATAGGCTCAGCTGGACATATATTGCAAGGCTACTACGTGAATATAATTTCTGATATACCTTTATCAAATGGTACGAAGTGTTATACAATGACCCAACCAACCGTGTAATTAATAACGGTTTTTTGTCTGTTTTAGCATTAGACGAGGTTGTCGACAGGGAGATCCTCTTTCCCCGTAACTGTTCATTTTAGCTATTGAGCCCCACGCTATGGCTATAAAGGGGGACGATACAATTAATGGTATACGTGTATTACACAAACAGTATAAGATAGGTCAATACGCCGATTATACTTTTTTTCTTCTGGATGGAACTAACTTCTTCATGAGAAAAGCCTTGAGGTTTTTGAGTCGTTCCATGTATGTTCTGGCTTGAAGATTAATATTTAAAAGACTAAAGCTATCCACATTGGACCCAGCTCCACGGGTATCGAGAAAGCCACGACGAAATGCAGTTATCTGGGGTCAGCAGTTTTATATTGCTAGTTATTTACTTTGACACCGACCTAGACAAAATGATCACAGTAAATTATTCGCAGAAAATCGCTGAATTCGAAAATACTTAACTGTAGTTAAGACGTTGGCTTTGCCTAAGCTGATCCATGTTGCATCAGTTCTACCCAACCCTGACCGCCCGTATATCGAGCGTATAAACAAAGCTGTTCGCACCTTTATCTGGGTGGAAAAAGGGCCAAGGTAACGTTAAATCGGATGGCTCAGGACTTTAACTGGGGTGGTGTCAAACTGACTCACTTTACTTCTTTTTTTAAAAGCTATAAAGATAACATGAATAAAGAGATTGATTACGCAGGAGGGTGTTTAGAAAACAGACCGGGTGTCTGAAAAAGATGATTGTGTTCTGTATCGACCTATATGGCATACATATTTCTTAACAAATTCCAACTTAACTTGCAGGGAGAAAGAGTTCACAGAGAAAGGTGTTACGCATGTAATAGACTTAACCAGTGAAGATGGCAATTTTATGGGTTTCCAAGAGTTTATTTCGAAGTATAGTCTGAATGTTAATTTTGCCGACTTCTACAGCTTAATTCATTGTATTCCACGCAAATTGAGACGCAATATCCAAGAATGGGACCCACGCATGCCAAAAGTTACAAGTGTTCGTATGAAAATATTGTATGAGTCTTCACTACTTTGTAAAAGGGTTTATAGAATTTTTGCTGAGTCGCTGAGCTACCATAGAAATAATGAAACGAAATTGTCAGAGCAGCTCAGCACTACAATTGATGCAGAAGAATGGACAAGTATGTACATTCTACCTTATAAAACAACTACAAATGAGTATATACCGAATATTACCGACCAATAAATTCTTGTTTATGTGTAAACTTAGCGAAACAAATCTGTGTACTTTTTGTAAAATATCATGCGAAACACTAGAACACTTATTTTATGACTGCGAGAGTGTGAGATCGCTGTGGATCGCAATAGATAGATGGTTAAGCCGCAGTACGGAATGTGTACGATTAAACTCGTCTAGAAAATCAGTTTTACTGGGGGATCAAAGTGTGACTCCCTCTGTCTTGGTCAATCATATAATGATAAATAGCAAACGACATATATACCAATGTAAATATCGTGATACCATGTCAAGTTTCGCTGGAGCCATCGCCTGTATTAAATTCACATACGAGCTTGAAAAACATCTATCGCCAAGATTAAAAGCAAAAGTAGAGGGAAAATGGAAACCCCGAGAGCTTGCTCTGTCAAACAGGTCATTATATAATGTATGTAAGATTACTCTGTGTAAAACATACTATGAAATGTGTTTTTTTAAATGTGACTCATGTACCGTTTGGGAAATAAATTTTAAAAAAGAAAATAAAAAACATTATTTGATCGTTCTTTCCATCAATAATTTCATTTTATTTTCACTTCTGGAAACAAACATCACTTAAATTATCTAAAGAAATATTAAAAGATGACTGCCGATACATCGATTTGATATAATGAGCAGACTGCTGTCTCGCCAAACAACCATATGACCGACTTAGATAAACCACCGGTAGGGGGTCTGCTTCGAAAAGATGACGGGGAGCACGAGGGCTTGGGGGTGGGGAGTGGGGGGGGGGGGGGCGGCGTGATATACCTGCTTATAGTTGGCGTTGAATAAAAGCATCCTCGCTAACACTTTATTCCCGCACTCATCCCCTTAGATCCGCCACTGATTTAGCCGCGCTGTTCGTTCTTTCAATTGGCAGGTTTGCATAGAGGACACGTTCCGTGCCTGTCGCTTCTCGGCAGTTCCCATGCGTGGGTGGTTAAAGCTTTCTATTGCAGCTCAGTTTCAGAAAAATAGTATTTGTGGATAATATTATAGCTTGACATCAAAACCCTATAGAAACCAGCTGCATTGCCCATGGATAGGGTCACGTGATGCCGAGCCTGTCCACTTGGTATCAAGTGTTCTAGCATTGTACGTGATATGGAATTGTGTCACGACGGGCCTTAATTAGATGTATTATGTATGATCGCAAGTATACATGAATATACTGGAGTTATTACTAGCATATCAAGGTTGCAGGTTTGCCTCGGTAATTGCATGATTTGGACTTCAAATAACGGATACATTACTGGCGAGCATACACATTCAGATGCAAAAAAAGACTCAGGCGTGGGCGGGGCTTAGTGTCGGAGTGTGGCGTGGGCGGGGCTTAGTGTCGGAGTGTGGCGTGGGCGGGGCTTAGTGTCGGAGTGTGGCGTGGGCGGGGCTTAGTGTCGGAGTGTGGCGTGGGCGGGGCTTAGTGTCGGAGTGTGGCGTGGGCGGGGCTTAGTGTCGGAGTGTGGCGTGGGCGGGGCTTAGTGTCGGAGTGTGGCGTGGGCGGGGCTTAGTGTCGGAGTGTGGATCGGTCAATTATTGCGCAACGCCTGAACACGCGATGACAGTTCTTCGATAGCCAACGTCTTACAGTTAAATGGATATCACAGGAATCGTCATCCCTTGGCTTTGCATGACTTACCACTAACTGGTCTGGCACCACGCCTCCCAATTCTTCCGCAGGCAAATTTCACAACTCAATCTCAGTCTCACGACATTAGTCTTTTAATATTAATTTAATAATAATAATAAGTTTATTGCACTAAAAGGCCTCAAGCCCATGGTACAAAACACATATACAAACGCAATTGTTATTCTTTGTCCCTGTATAAACCAGTTAAATTTAAATAGATTTCCTTAATCTCCCTGCATAGTATATAAATTGACCCAGCTGATATAGTATTTCGTCACTTCTCGATTTCATTGGAAATATGAAGTGTGAAATGCAATAATTTCTGATCCAAGTTAAGTATTTCTTACGAATGTCGATATACAGATCACATATGCACACAAAGAGAAATTCGTCTTTTTCATAAAATATACCTTTACGGCTACAATGTTGGCAGTATCCTTCGTCTCTTAATATATTTAGTCTCCTACCGGTTTCAATGGCTAAACGATGGTCCGAACATCGAAATTTTGAAAGTGCTCATCGAAATTTTAAGATTTATACAATATAGATATTTTTCTGGTTCCAGAAGAGTCTTAAACAAGGCATAGGTCTGAAGTTTACTGCTGTCCTTAACACCGCTGTTTCAATCTTGTTGGGCACAGTCTTTCATTCTTCGAACAACTTATTTTATAAACATATTTACATCACCAACCTCCTGGCTTAACAACACAATCCCAAAGCCATATTTATACAACAACTCATTGACTTCAGTTACCCAGTTTTACCATGTTGGTCTTCAACATATAACATATTTTAAGCGGCCCTTGGTAGTCTAGTATCTTCCATCATCAAAATGTTTATCCAGTACTTAATACATTTCGTCTTATAATTAATATACAGTGGATACCTGCCACACTCCCCCAATACTGCTACGCTAGTGGTTGTAGTTGATACGTCTAAGAGGTATTTACAACATTTTAGGTGCACCCTTTGTATGTGATCTTGGATTTCATAACCCCACACCTCAGGGGCGTATGTCAGAATTGGAAGCACCATCTTGTCGAACAGTTCAAAAGCTACGGTGGGAGATACACCATTACATTTATAGGTTAATCACTTTAGCATGCCAGCAGCTTTTGACTAGCTAGAGTCTGCACCCTCTTGGTCCATTTAGGTCTCGAGGAGAAAATCAATCCCAAATACTTGTAATAAAAAACGCAATCAATCTGGCCACCTTTAAAGAATCATTTTTCATCTTTTCTTATAACACCATTAGTCCACATTAATCGAAGTCTTTGAAACAAAATAGTTGCGTTCTGCGGGATTAAAACCGACATTTTTTGCCCCGGAGACCTGGTTTTATCGACTTAAAACTTTCGTTGCTCCCGCACTGTAAAATGGGACTTTTGGGAACATTTATTGCTGTTTGGAATTATGATACATGCGGCTTGGTGGAAATGTTTTGTTTCCTTCAAACCTTCAAGAAACTTTCGTGTGGTTTGTCGACAAGCATTTGGAGCCTGGCAACCTAGTTTGATGGAAAAACATTTTTTTTTACATGGAGACATTTCATCATGTAAAACTAAGTTTCACGAATTGTGGCAACGTTCGTTGCCGTAAAAGGAATCTTGGATCACTGATTGTCTGGAGGAACTCCTACCAGAGATGTAAAGGCAATAAGAACATATGAGTAAGGTGCAAATGCAGGGAGCAACATGGAAGATGCCCGTTTTAAGGCCTCAGTAAGAGGGGGCAGACTTGTATAATTCGGATCAGTCGTTAAATTAGCATGTACGGTTACGAGCTCTTAGTGAAACGATTCCCGGGTCCACTGTTATTTCCTGTCCGTAAACAATAGGATGCTGAGGCTGTTGACAATGTATCTTACCTACCACGTGAATCCAGAGGTTGGGCAAGGATATTGTTTTCAGTTAGAAAGTTCGTAGGCGTGCCCTTAAATAGTTAAACCCGTGCCCGTAACGTGAATTGTACAGTCACACAGTTAAAGGCCATCGTTGAAAATTACAGTGGTCACCACAGCGCCGTACTAATTGCATGCGCCCCAGGCTATGGATATATGATGCATGGCGAGGCATACCCCTGAAAATACAACGCCCACGTTACTGACAAATCCCCAGCATCTTGGGCGGACTGAGTGGCTTTAATGGGCGCCCCACCCCTATGACTGCTACATACAGTCATGGATCGTGGCGAGCGAGCCAGTCTTAAATGTCAACGGTAAAATGCTCGCATCATCATTATATAAAGCGGGTCGTGCTACAGAAGCGCCGTCTGGGAGGCAATGGGGTAGTTTAACCCCGGAACGACTGTGCTGTGATGTATGTTGATGCGTGATGATGGTTCTCGGCGGGCAGGATTCACTTAACGTCAATGATTCGTTGGTGCTTCTGTGAGCAGTAACGCTAAACGTGAGTGCGAAGATTTAAGACAAAGAAAAAATCGACTGAGTGCGTTTCCAGGCGACAAGAAGGGCCAAACGACATAACATATCTATGCGACTTTAAGAGGCAAAAAACCTCGGTAATGTCTACACTTTGATGACGTAGTACACACAAACACCACTTTCTGACGTACTTACCCGACTTAACGGCCATTTGACTGAACATGGAATGACAACATGGTGTTGTATCATGTTGAATATGTGATTTCCACAGTTTGATGAATAATATTACATCAAGACACATCATGAGCCGGGACTGGTCAATAGGCGCCTTTTTGTTTTTCTGAGCGAATAGTAATATTACAATATTTCAGTGCTATGTTACTCTGTTACTCTTACTATGAATGTTATTTAAAATGTATTGCTATATTCCGTCATATATTTGCATGACAATAAGTGAATAGTTACAATATTGCAATGCATGGTTCATCAGCCTATGTTGACCCGCTATGGCAGCAATGCTAGTTGCCAACAGGTACTGCTCAGGATCAGCTTCCACGGCATATCTTTACAATCACGCCCGTTTGTTGCCTTCTTGGCAACGAACGGTTTCTTTTTAGTTACGTTTTGCTTTCCTTACAACCGGGATATAGTTAGCTTGGTTTGAATGACGAGTGCGGCCTGTAGCGGCCATCAATGATTGGAAGGTGTGGTGCATGGACACCGATCCCCTCTGGACAGTCGCCAATTGATGGCCCACGCCGGACAATTATTCTTTTACTGTAACACTTGTAAGTCATTGCCACTCAGTCCTGACGCCCACAGCGAACGGGCTCCTGTAACAGGCATGTATAGTATATACAGATTAGCCCTGCCAAGTTGTTAATAGGCCCACCCACGTGGGGCTAAATAGATCTCTGCGGCACCGACAGAATCATTGACAAAATACGCCTACGTTTATAATCCGTCCGGTTGTGTCTCATGTTCGTATGTTGTCGAATCATATGAGTATGCAACAGCTACTTACACAAGTGTGATTTTGCCTTGTTTTGACGTAATGTCTTTGACACTGGGACACCATTCGTTGCCTGAAGTGACCTTTCTGGCCCGAGGCAAGGTCTGGCAGCGTCACTGAGGATGGAAGTAAATTACCTTTCCACTTGAGGACACATCGCAAGGTCACACCCTTTTATGTCTCGACGGTTGGTTGTCAGATTAACCTTCTTAGGAACATGAGCGTGACATTAAAACGCCGTCAGCCTCTCCCCTAGGGCGACGACACCCTTTGAAAGATTGCGCAGTGGGCGTTTATCTGGCGTAGGGAGGGCAGCTTTCATTATATTGATGATTCTCGTGGGAGAGTTAATTACTGAACCTTCATGGCCCTGATCAGCAAGCAGGGACACGAAAGTGGTTATAACTGCGCTGAGATAAGGTCACTGACGTGGTGCGGGTGTGGATGTAAGGGGAATGGGGGAGAGGGTGAATTCGAACAGATCGGTTTGCTACGGATGACACCTCACCGCTCCTAGTTAACTCAGGAACATTGGAACAAGTATGCATTTACCATGTTAGAAACCTCGCCCAAAATATCGCCGAATTTAGATTTCATCCTTTCTTTGAAAAGTACTTGTTACGCAACGTAATTTGCAATTACCAGAGAAGATTACTCCATGTACAGAACATATAATAATAGTTACAGCAAAATACCTTGTCTAAGTAAGGCTACATCACACGAAGCCGAACTAATGCATATTTGTACCCAGGCTTAACGAAAACTTGTTCTAGGTCCATCCCGCTAGCAAGTCATATAGTGAACATAAAACTGCGGGGTTTATTTATATGGCGAGCGGACGTGGCAGCGTCACACAGAATATCGAACAGCGAACAGGCGCGCAGGGATATAAAGCTGGCCACCGACTTCTGCTCCGGTAGCCAAATTGTTTCTCTCCGGATAGCCCACATGCTTTCAGGGCTTAAATTTAAGACAGAATATATTTATTTGACATGGAGAAGAGGTTGGTAATACCCAAAAATACAGAATATATCACTTTAATGGTTCCATAAGCGACTGCCCTATACATATTTATAGGTAGACACTGGGGACGAAAGGGAAAACAGTACATGGATGAGGGATTTACCAAAAATACACATACATGGGTTTATTTTGCGAGGTTGACAACAACATTCGCATATTCGGGTAGACGAAGGGTATCTAATCTGCAGCAAATATGTTTAATCGCACGACATATGATTCAACGCCGTGACACCGGAACAAGTATTTATCTCCACTCTATTGCTATCTCCACGCGCCATCTGGTGATTGTCAGTTGTGTACCAGGTTCACGTGATGACTGAGATATGGTGACGGGGGAGCGACATCAGTGGACTCTCCATTTGGGGGTCATATCTCGTGACGCAATAGGGTTGGCCATGTTATTCATAGCGCGACTAGTGATGGCGCCAGGATGGGTCAAGACTCGTGGTCGCCCCGCTGGTTGCTAGCAATACGTCTGCGTAAGTTATTTGCGAACAGTTGCAGTTATTTATGCCGCCATTTCCTGCCACCAGAGAGGCTTTCTGAAGTAACCACGTCACATTGATGTCGCGAAGCAGCAAGTGGGGCCTGAGTGCGGAGGCATGGGACACTAGAATGAGAGGCTGGAGGGGACAGGGGTGCGTTCTTCTTCGGTTGTTTTTGTTCTCCTTGTTTAACGGCTGAAAGGAAACACGTGGTTCAATCTGCAGTTTCAATCTCCAAGTGACAGGCGGCGCCACGCGGTCATGTGCGCCACCTGAATACCAAGTAGGTCCCGTTCCTTTATTCCAGACTGTCGTCTAATGGGATGTTGGGATTGGACCAAATCAAAAACAACACAAAGGCTTCTTTCAGATATAATTAACGTTCACTATGTCGCGTAAAGCCAATGTTTTAGGCTACGTTAACGAATAACTTAATCACTGACGTGGCACGTTCTACAAAAACCGAATTCTTGTTGCGACTAGTTGATAGCACAGCACATCAAGTTCGCACCTACCTCAAACTCATTTATGAGTAAAATGAGGTATCATTGAACGTTGAATGTTTTTTCTTCGTAAATTCGTTATTACATGATTTTTTTCTTTGGGGAAACATCACTTTAGCATTCAGTCGCGTAATATGAACGCACGCTATGCCATGCCAGGGTATTGCTATTGCAACAGGAGCCTTCGAGCTTTTATTTGTTTTATCATATCCACTGTCAATACACCTAGGGCATAATCACGTCATAATAAATCAACAGCACCGAACCTTGCAAAACATAAGGAGTGACTTTTTATTGGCTGAGACTGGCGAGCGGTGGTGCATCCCTCTGTCGTCCTGGACGGTTATTGGACAAAACAGCAGCCCATCGATGGGACTTCCGCCGTGACAGCTGCTGTGACGGGAACACAGAAGGGGTATGTAGGTACATCCATGACATTTAGTGCCTATGGTTTTCAACTCTTACAGTGCATTCATATCCAAAACATCACTGGGTCTAGTTTGAGGCTCATAGTAAAGTATAGGGACCCGCTGACGCGTTGTAGCCCGAATGACTGTTGCTAGATGTTAGCGCGTGCTGTCTGTAACGTCACTTACCCTATATCGTTTTTCTGTTAATAGGGGATTGACTCTGTTTGACAGTCAAAGGACATTTCCCCAATGATCTTGACAATCATACTGTAAGTGAAAAATTGCTGTTTGAGAAGCCTGAACATAAATCAATAACAGTCCAGCATTGGTTAATATTCCCAACAGAACTTTCATCTAGCGGACATGGCTCCACTCTTTTTGTTCTCCCATTGACGCGATATGACGAAAATTGGTTAAAGCGTCCTAAACAAGCAACCAACCAACCAATCCATCTAGCGAGCCACGCTGCAATGGAATAGCGGACATGTAGATGAGATATGTGGCAATAACATTGTGTGGGTGTGAGGGAAGGATCATGTTCCCATTGAACCAGTAATGTGATATCAAAGGCTAATGACATTATGATACGTCCCATGCCCCCTACCCACTCCATCACCCCACCAGACCCATCTAACCGTCATCGTCGTCTTCAGCGTCCCCGCGCGGCCCCTCTCAACTATAAATCATGCTTTCTGTTGTGCTTACATTTGAAATTTACATATCTTTGCATATATGACATTTTCATATCTTTGCATATGAGAGCGATCCCATCACCTTGTAATAATAATAATAATAATATCTTTAATGTCATATTAAGAGGTTTTATAATACATTGTAGCGGTAAAAGTACAGAGAATAAAATGACAAAAGCTGAAGCCGAAGCTTATACGCTTGTACGAGATAATAAAAATGCGATCTTGTTGCACAGAAACACAATTCTTTTCTTCCCCCTCAAAAAAACAACAACAACACATAACTTAAGTATGGATATATAAAACTGTAATACAGAGTACGGTGTGTTTTGTTACGGAGACGAAGACGAAGCACAGTTATTGTCGTTTATTACTGCTCTGTTCTTAACATGTCGGTGTCCAGGAGACAAGTGCCAAATATGAGACTGCATGCTCATTAGCATAAAACAAAGACACTAGGTGGCGCTGTCGCAGACTCAGGCATGATTATTAATATTGGGCCTTCAGTCCTTAAAGCAATATATTCCGTAATTTTTTGTATTACAAACCTCTTTTCCATGTCAAATAAGTACATTCTGTCTTGAATTTAAATCCTGAAAGCCTGCGGGCTATCCGGAGAGAAGCATTTTGGTCAACGGAGCAGAAGTGGGTGGCCGGCTTTATATCCCTGCGCGCCTGTTCGCCGTTCGGTATTTTGTGTGTGATGTCGACCGCAGCTCGCTATCACGTCCGCGCGCGATAAAAATAGACCGCGCAGATTTATGTTGAAAAGTTTGTTTTACAGACCCAAAGAGATATAAAACATATGCATCATAATTTTTGAGATACTTTTAGTCTTGATTCTAAAATGCAAAAAATCTAAGATGGCGCTTGTAAGTATATTGCTTTAATACAACACGGAGCGTCTCGCTTGTCAACACCTTCCTCCCCTTGGTAATCACCGCCAATCCTCTTGATATTTTCCCTTTGATATATCATGTTCCCATTCTAACCGGCTATCTGTAGACCCACCCAAGAATGTGAATGATGTAGCCTGCTCGATTGTATGTCCTGATATCTCTACACGCCGTTCAACATTCTTTCGGGGTGATTTAAATACCATACATTTAGTTTTGCTGAGATTAAGAGTTAACTTATTCACTTGTAATCATTTTGTATCTTCTCTAATTCTGTGTTTAATGTTATAGTCATATAAATGATATCCCTCCCTTTGAAAAATTTGAATCATCAGTAAGTAAAATGCAGAAAAGTTTAGTACTGACGTTTGGCCAAATCATTAATGTAAATTAGGAAAAGTAATGGTCCTGGGATTGAACCCTGTGTACAACAATCTGGCTGACATACAAGTCGAGGAAGGAACAAAAATAAATACATAAATAAGTAGAAAAGTACACACTTGGTTTGGGAGACTCCAACTAAAACCCAAGCTGGGTTGCTGGCGTTGGAGCCACCCAGATATTTAATGGAAGATAAAGAACATCGCGGCATATTGAACTTAAAATACGGGCCCACCACCACAACAATGCGTGGAAAAAAATGCACGATTATGCAATACTGTCCCTGGTTATTAAATGTATATCAGGACAATTGCAAGTGACAGGCATAACAGTGAGTTATGCTACAATCATAAGAATATGCGTCAACAATATGGTTTTTAATATATTTTGAAAATCCCTCTAAACTATGCGTATGTACCTTTTGAATGATTTGGCTAAATATGCAAACACACACATGAAGGAACATGTCTCCTTTTCTGCATCAAAGTTTATATCGCTCGCCCTCAGGAGGCCAGAGCACGCAATTCGAGCGCTCTGAAATTGATGAGGACCTACATAGGGGCCCAATACGTGGAATAATTGGCCGCGTGATTAAATGAAAACTGCGAAAGCTGTAGCGATCTTCTCGATTTCTGGATCTTTCAATGGTTAAGCGAATTTCCAAAAATTCCTATGACATGGATCTTTGACCTACGTGGCCTATCTACGCACTTAGCCCGACGATGGCAACTCGATCTTTTTGTGAATCAGGAACACACACACACACAGATACACCTAACATACTGAAATCATTTTCGTCTTAGCAAAAGGGGACGCTCATCATTGATTGGCAGGTGACTTGGCGGTCCGTACCACGACTCAGCGACTGCCTCACTCCGGGCTCCCTGGGCTCAATGAGGGACTTTTAAAATTACTAAGGCAATAATCTCATGTGGCTGTTCCTAACAGCCATGGTTCATGGCAATGGGGACAGTGTTGAAACGGTAGGGGGCTAACATTATAACTTTACACCCGCGTCTTGCCACAGTGGCGCCCTCTTGGATGAGGCTAGCGTTGCCTAAATCTGACCTACTTTGCGGTGGTGTATTTGAGCGTGAGGAAGGTTCTTAGGCAGTTTTAGGCACGTCAGCTTGATTCACTTACTGGGCCGAAAGGAATGGCGGTTATTCTGCGCGGAGCAAAACTCGGTAGGATTAGGAACCCAAGAGACGAAGGGGAGAGCTGGCTCTAGAAGCGATAAATGAGCATGTAAATATTAGCAAAACTGGAGTGTAGAGTGTAGGTGTTGCGGGAAGATGAGCAGTTAGAGGCGAAATAAGATGCACAGGCGGCGTCGCAGCTGATCGACTCACGACCCAGTCGGATGTACCAGTGCAATGCAACCTCAGGAACTGTTTCCATTATCGCCCAGCAGCCGAGTGGGTTCATGATAAGCCCCGGGTCTCTCGCTGCCCAAGCCGTTTTAATGGCGGTGATAAGGAAGGCGGCATGACGGTTAATGCGCTGGCGTCAGTGCTCATCCGGAGATAGATCCATCATTGACACAGGACAAAGGACTTTCTGGATTGCTAGGGCTGACATGTTACTCAGAATGCTCGTAATTACTTGTCTAAATACGGTGCTGCTGTCTCAGGATATTGAGCGCTGTCTGGACTTGTGAACAATACAAATAATTATCCAGTGTGGACATCCCCATCTCCCC
Source organism: Arenicola marina (assembly GCA_964019135.1). Classification (NCBI taxonomy): domain Eukaryota; kingdom Metazoa; phylum Annelida; class Polychaeta; family Arenicolidae; genus Arenicola; species Arenicola marina. Next base: position 43,578,926 of record OZ025254.1, on the reverse strand, counting down.
TGCTTCCTGTGCCTGAGGATATTTTCATGCATTTTTTCCAAAGTTGTTTCTATGACCTTTTTGTTCATCTTTCCAAATGGCCACTGCGTAATCTTGGGCTGCTGCTCGGTCGGCGCGATAACGCACGCTCAGGCACACGCCCTTATTTATAAACACCACTCGGACGTCTTACTTCAGCACGATTCCATCTCATTTACCTTAACAAACGAGGCGAAAAGTTTGCCGCTGTTTATTGGGTTTGGGATTTTCGAAAAACACTCGCGCTCACATAACAGCCTAAGTCTTTGTCTGTGAGCTATTTCGAAAAATGACAATTGTGATTATATTCGGATTATTGTTCGCCAAGTTGCATTCGTGTTTAACTGAAGTCACGCCTGTTCTGCATCATTGTCCTACCGGAGCACGTGTTTGAGTTTCTGTGTGACGAATGTGCGCCATCTTGGATTTAGTACGTGTGTGCGTCAACCAATGGACGTGCGTATTATAACGCTCGCTGCTAGACCGCAGTCAACGGCTGAAGTCACGCTGACATGCACACCCATGTTATGTGCCAATAGTAAAATCGAAAAGGTCATATATTAATATATTATCAATATCATTATTATGTACTATCGAACCAAATGTGTTGCGAATTCCGCGCCATGTCGCCATACAGCAGCTTCACACTATGGAAGAGACGTTCGCCCCAATAACCTGACATAGGCGGCCACGGCCGCGTGATGGCACCACAGCTCAGGAGACACTGCGGAAGTCAGAATGACGCATGGCTTCCCTGCTGCAATGGACTCCGTCTGCTACGCAGTTATATACCACAGAAGTATAACGTGGAGCTTTATCTAAAATATCAAATGATTTATCTTGATTGATGCGCACAGCTGAAATTGGGTCTTGTGGATAGCACAATGCAGAGAAGACCAACGAATAGTGGTTTAGATAAGTTGAACCTCCGTGAGGCAAGTGAGGAAATGGCGATCGTTGTCCTCGGCGTCATGCCGCCAGAGTCAGACAGTTGATTTATTTTCCTGGCATATTTGGGGGTGTTTCGGTTTAAAAGTATTTATTTAACGAGGATACGCCGAAAGACGCTAAAACATGAGGCTCACTAAAAAATGAAAGGCAAAATGTAAAACACTACATGCAGTAGTATAAATAACGAGTACATGGAAAGATATAGGGAAGGCATAGAATTGTTTGTTGGCATCAATATGATTTGTAATTGTTGACGGTTACAAGATGATTAGCACATGTTAATTGCCGCAAAGGTGATTGTAATGATGATTCAGGTCATAACCAAACATAAGAATCAGAGACAGTTGAAAACGGAAACACGCAGCTACCCAAAATATAACTGCGTTTGATGGCTCAGAGGTATTCGACTTTAAATGCGTCTGCTTTTAGAAGTAACACATGAACATGGATTATAGACTTCGGGCCGTATCTCAACATCATTGCTTGAAGCTCTATCCGCTATTTCTTAACACACAATGACACGTTAAGGCATTTACCCCAAAAAGTGCAACATGGACGATGTAAAGTTCAAAATAGTGTTTCATGACTTGATATGAATCATTTGGATCATTGTGCTTCTCAACCAGGCCAACCACGGTTATATATCAGGAATTTAACTGACAAATGCACCCAGATTTCTACAAAATCAATATTGTGTAATCATTAATGCTTTATAAATACAATTTGGGGTAAACGAAGATAAATGGAAAAAAATGCTCTCTCACCTTCTAAATTAACCTGCGCAATGTCCCGAATAACACGTAAACAAGGTTCATTTTCAGTCTATCTGTCAGTTTTGTAATGATAACTGCTTCTGTAAATGCATAACCGAACTGGTCGTTTTCAGCAAGCTTGAAACGGCCGTCGCCGCAGCGGAGGAAGACTTAGCGAATGTACCACGTTGACTGGTTGAAGCATTGGCACGCATCTTGAAATTGTGGAATGTGTTTTGAAACAGTTGGTAAATAGCAGTTATAGGATGTGTTAGCAGGTGCATCGATTGAACAGTTCATCTCGGGATATATGATGTCAACAATAACTTTGAGGTAGTGGGAGTCAAGGAGAAACGGTAGAGTTTATTCAGATCATGTACTTTACTGCGCAATCGTTCATTACGTGGTAACCTAATTATCACGTAGTTCCATTACGCCATCCAAATAGTTGTCGTTTTACGTTAGCTTCTACAGCTGTTTGACGCCAGTATCGGGTGAGAATATGACACACCCAGCAGAACACATTCGGCTGAGGGTTCGTTTGCCCTGATCACTGCTCCATCATGTCTGACCTTTGCTTCAGCATGCCTGTAGCTTTGATTCAGCAACGAATGTGCCCTTCCAAGCATGACGTTCCTTGGAAAGTGTATTCACGGTTTTGTCAATGCGTACAAAACAGGTGTCTAAAACACCCATCCATCCAGCATGAAATTTGTGGCCGGCCTGCGTCAGCACGGCGCCCAGCTATCAGCGACTCACACGGACGTCGTGCGTCAGCCAGGCGCCCAGCTATCAGCGACTCACACGACCGTCGTGCGTCAGCCAGGCGCCCAGCTATCAGGAACTCACAGAGCCGGCGTGCGTCAGCCAGGCGCCCAGCTATCAGCGACTCGCACGGCCGTCGTGCGTCAGCCAGGCGCCCAACTATCAGCGACTCACAAGGCCGTCGTGCATCAGCCAGGCGCCCAGCTATCAGCGACTCACACGGCCGTCGTGCGTCAGCCAGGCGCCCAGCTATCAGCGACTCGCACGGCCGTCGTGCGTCAGCCAGGCGCCCAACTATCAGCGACTCACAAGGCCGTCGTGCATCAGCCAGGCGCCCAGCTATCAGCGACTCACACGGCCGTCGTGCGTCAGCCAGGCGCCCAGCTATCAGCGACTCACACGACCGTCGTGCGTCAGCCAGGCGCCCAGCTATCAGCGACTCGCACGGCCATCGTGGGTCAGCCAGGCGCCCAGCTATCAGCGACTCACAGAGCCGGCGTGCGTCAGCCAGGCGCCCAGCTATCAGCAACTCACAGAGCCGGCGTGCGTCAGCCAGGCGCCCAGCTATCAGCGACTCACACGGCCGTCGTGCGTCAGCCAGGCGCCCAGCTATCAGCGACTCGCACGGCCGTCGTGCGTCAGCCAGGCGCCCAGCTATCAGCGACTCACACGGCCGTCGTGCGTCAGCCAGGCGCCCAGCTATCAGCGACTCACACGGCCGTCGTGCGTCAGCCAGGTGCCCAGCTATCAGCGACTCGCACGACCGGCGTGCGTCAGCCAGGCGCCCAGCTATCAGCGACTCGCACGGCCGTCGTGCATCAGCCAGGCGCCCAGCTATCAGCGACTCACACGGCCGTCGTGCGTCAGCCAGGCGCCTAGCTATGAGCGACTCACACGGCCGGCGTGCGTCAGCCAGGCGCCCAGCTATCAGCGACTCACACGGCCGTCGTGCGTCAGCCAGGCGCCCAGCTATCAGCGACTCGCACGGCCGTCGTGTGTCAGCCAGGCGCCCAGCTATCAGCGACTCGCACGGCCGTCGTGCATCAGCCAGGCGCCCAGCTATCAGCGACTCACACGGCCGTCGTGCGTCAGCCAGGCGCCTAGCTATGAGCGACTCACACGGCCGGCGTGCGTCAGCCAGGCGCCCAGCTATCAGCGACTCACACGGCCGTCGTGCGTCAGCCAGGCGCCCAGCTATCAGCGACTCGCACGGCCGTCGTGTGTCAGCCAGGCGCCCAGCTATCAGCGACTCGCACGGCCGTCGTGCATCAGCCAGGCGCCCAGCTATCAGCGACTCACACGGCCGTCGTGCGTCAGCCAGGCGCCTAGCTATGAGCGACTCACACGGCCGTCGTGCGTCAGCCAGGCGCCCAGCTATCAGCGACTCACACGGCCGTCGTGCGTCAGCCAGGCGCCTAGCTATGAGCGACTCACACGGCCGTCGTGCGTCAGCCAGGCGCCCAGCTATCAGCGACTCACACGGCCGTCGTGCGTCAGCCAGGCGCCTAGCTATGAGCGACTCACACGGCCGTCGTGCGTCAGCCAGGCGCCCAGCTATCAGCGACTCACACGGCCGTCGTGCGTCAGCCAGGCGCCTAGCTATGAGCGACTCACACGGCCGTCGTGCATCAGCCAGGCGCCCAGCTATGAGCGACTCACACGACCGGCGTGCGTCAGCCAGGCGCCCAGCTATCAGCGACTCACACGGCCGTCGTGCGTCAGCCAGGCGCCCAGCTATAAGCGACTCACACGGCCGTCGTGCGTCAGCCAGGCGCCCAGCTATCAGCGACTCACACGGCCGTCGTGCGTCAGCCAGGCGCCCAGCTATAAGCGACTCACACGGCCGTCGTGCGTCAGCCAGGCGCCCAGCTATCAGCGACTCACACGGCCGTCGTGCGTCAGCCAGGCGCCCAGCTATCAGCGACTCACACGGCCGTCGTGCGTCAGCCAGGCGCCCAGCTATAAGCGACTCACACGGCCGTCGTGCGTCAGCCAGGCGCCCAGCTATCAGCGACTCACACGGCCGTCGGGCGTCAGCCAGGCGCCCAGCTATCAGCGACTCACACGGCCGTCGTGCGTCAGCCAGGCGCCCAGCTATGAGCGACTCACACGACCAGCGTGCGTCAGCCAGGCGCCTAGCTATGAGCGACTCACACGGCCGTCGTGGGTCAGCCAGGCGCCTAGCTATCAGCAACTCACACGGCCGTCGAGCGTCAGCCAGACGCCCAGCTATCAGCGACTCACATGGCCGTCGTGCGTCAGCCAGGCGCCCAGCTATCAACGACTCACACGGCCGCCGTGCGTCAGCCAGGCGCCCAGCTATCAGCGACTCACACGGCCGTCGTGCGTCAGCCAGGCGCCCAGCTATCAGCGACTGACACGGCCGTCGTGCGTCAGCCAGGCGCCCAGCTATCAGCGACTCACACGACCGCCGTGCGTCAGCCAGGCGCCCAGCTATCAGCGACTCACACGACCGGCGTGCGTCAGCCAGGCGCCCAGCTATCAGCGACTCACATGGCCGTCGTGCGTCAGCCAGGCGCCCAGCTATCAGCGACTCACACGGCCGTCGTGCGTCAGCCAGGCGCCCAGCTATCAGCGACTCACAAGACCGGCGTGCGTCAGCCAGGCGCCCAGCTATCAGCGACTCACACGACCGGCGTGCGTCAGCCAGGCGCCCAGCTATCAGCGACTCACACGACCGGCGTGCGTCAGCCAGGCGCCCAGCTATCAGCGACTCACACGGCCGTCGTGCGTCAGCCAGGTGCCCAGCTATCAGCGACTCGCACCGCCGTCGTGGGTCAGCCAGGCGCCCAGCTATCAGCGACTCACACGGCCGTCGTGCGTCAGCCAGGCGCCCAGCTATCAGCGACTCACACAGCGGTCGTGGGTCAGCCAGGCGACCAGCTATCAGCGACTCACACGGCCGTCGTGCGTCAGCCAGGCGCCCAGCTATCAGCGACTTACACAGCGGTCGTGGGTCAGCCAGGCGCCCAGCTATCAGCGACTCACATGGCCGTCGTGCGTCAGCCAGGCGCCCAGCTATCAGCGACTCACACGGCCGTCGTGCGTCAGCCAGGCGCCCAGCTATCAGCGACTCACACGACCGGCGTGCGTCAGCCAGGCGCCCAGCTATCAGCGACTCACATGGCCGTCGTGCGTCAGCCAGGCGCCCAGGTATCAGCGACTCACACGGCCGTCGTGGGTCAGCCAGGCGCCCAGCTATCAGCGACTCACACGGCCGTCGTGCGTCAGCCAGGCGCCCAGCTATCAGCGACTCACGCAGCGGTCGTGGGTCAGCCAGGCGCCCAGCTATCAGCGACTCACACGGCCGTCGTGCCTCAGCCAGGCGCCCAGCTATCAGCGACTCACGTGGCCGTCGTGCGTCAGCCAGGCGCCCAGCTATCAGCGACTCACGCAGCGGTCGTGGGTCAGCCAGGCGCCCAGCTATCCGCGACTCACATGGCCGTCGTGCGTCAGCCAGGCGCCCAGCTATCAGCGACTCACACGGCCGTCGTGCGTCAGCCAGGTGCCCAGCTATCAGCGACTCGCACCGCCGTCGTGGGTCAGCCAGGCGCCCAGCTATCAGCGACTCACACGGCCGTCGTGCGTCAGCCTGGCGCCCAGCTATCAGCGACTCACACAGCGGTCGTGAGTCAGCCAGGCGACCAGCTATCAGCGACTCACACGGCCGTCGTGCGTCAGCCAGGCGCCCAGCTATCAGCGACTCACACAGCGGTCGTGGGTCAGCCAGGCGCCCAGCTATCAGCGACTCACATGGCCGTCGTGCGTCAGCCAGGCGCCCAGCTATCAGCGACTCACACGGCCGTCGTGCGTCAGCCAGGCGCCCAGCTATCAGCGACTCACACGACCGGCGTGCGTCAGCCAGGCGCCCAGCTATCAGCGACTCACATGGCCGTCGTGCGTCAGCCAGGCGCCCAGGTATCAGCGACTCACACGGCCGTCGTGGGTCAGCCAGGCACCCAGCTATCAGCGACTCACACGGCCGTCGTGCCTCAGCCAGGCGCCCAGCTATCAGCGACTCACGTGGCCGTCGTGCGTCAGCCAGGCGCCCAGCTATCAGCGACTCACGCAGCGGTCGTGGGTCAGCCAGGCGCCCAGCTATCAGCGACTCACATGGCCGTCGTGCGTCAGCCAGGCGCCCAGCTATCAGCGACTCACGCAGCGGTCGTGGGTCAGCCAGGCGCCCAGCTATCCGCGACTCACATGGCCGTCGTGCGTCAGCCAGGCGCCCAGCTATCAGCGACTCACACGGCCGTCGTGCGTCAGCCAGGTGCCCAGCTATCAGCGACTCGCACCGCCGTCGTGGGTCAGCCAGGCGCCCAGCTATCAGCGACTCACACGGCCGTCGTGCGTCAGCCTGGCGCCCAGCTATCAGCGACTCACACAGCGGTCGTGAGTCAGCCAGGCGACCAGCTATCAGCGACTCACACGGCCGTCGTGCGTCAGCCAGGCGCCCAGCTATCAGCGACTCACACAGCGGTCGTGGGTCAGCCAGGCGCCCAGCTATCAGCGACTCACATGGCCGTCGTGCGTCAGCCAGGCGCCCAGCTATCAGCGACTCACACGGCCGTCGTGCGTCAGCCAGGCGCCCAGCTATCAGCGACTCACACGACCGGCGTGCGTCAGCCAGGCGCCCAGCTATCAGCGACTCACATGGCCGTCGTGCGTCAGCCAGGCGCCCAGGTATCAGCGACTCACACGGCCGTCGTGGGTCAGCCAGGCACCCAGCTATCAGCGACTCACACGGCCGTCGTGCGTCAGCCAGGCGCCCAGCTATCAGCGACTCACACGGCCGTCGTGCGTCAGCCAGGTGCCCAGCTATCAGCGACTCGCACCGCCGTCGTGGGTCAGCCAGGCGCCCAGCTATCAGCGACTCACACGGCCGTCGTGCGTCAGCCTGGCGCCCAGCTATCAGCGACTCACACAGCGGTCGTGAGTCAGCCAGGCGACCAGCTATCAGCGACTCACACGGCCGTCGTGCGTCAGCCAGGCGCCCAGCTATCAGCGACTCACACAGCGGTCGTGGGTCAGCCAGGCGCCCAGCTATCAGCGACTCACATGGCCGTCGTGCGTCAGCCAGGCGCCCAGCTATCAGCGACTCACACGGCCGTCGTGCGTCAGCCAGGCGCCCAGCTATCAGCGACTCACACGACCGGCGTGCGTCAGCCAGGCGCCCAGCTATCAGCGACTCACATGGCCGTCGTGCGTCAGCCAGGCGCCCAGGTATCAGCGACTCACACGGCCGTCGTGGGTCAGCCAGGCACCCAGCTATCAGCGACTCACACGGCCGTCGTGCGTCAGCCAGGCGCCCAGCTATCAGCGACTCACGCAGCGGTCGTGGGTCAGCCAGGCGCCCAGCTATCAGCGACTCACATGGCCGTCGTGCGTCAGCCAGGCGCCCAGCTATCAGCGACTCACACGGCCGTCGTGCCTCAGCCAGGCGCCCAGCTATCAGCGACTCACGTGGCCGTCGTGCGTCAGCCAGGCGCCCAGCTATCAGCGACTCACGCAGCGGTCGTGGGTCAGCCAGGCGCCCAGCTATCAGCGACTCACATGGCCGTCGTGCGTCAGCCAGGCGCCCAGCTATCAGCGACTCACACGACCGGCGTGCGTCAGCCAGGCGCCCAGCTATGAGCGACTCACATGGCCGTCGTGCGTCAGCCAGGCGCCCAGCTATGAGCGACTCACACGGCCGTCGTGGGTCAGCCAGGCGCCCAGCTATCAGCGACTCACACAGCGGTCGTGCGTCAGCCAGGCGCCCAGCTATCAGCGACTCACACAGCGGTCGTGGGTCAGCCAGGCGCCCAGCTATCAGCGACTCACACAGCGGTCGTGCTACGTGCCTTCACTACCAACAAACGTCATCAGGAGCAAAACTAACCCGGCTGACTTCAAAACCCATTTACAACGGGGGGCTTCGGTATTTTGCCGTTCAATCCAATCTATAGGGTTTTAGAATAACCTCAGGGTTCTCAATGAGAACAAAGACAGATGACTCGTGGTTGTTTTATTACGACAATCCATACAGCTTTCCTATGATGTGATATGCGCTCTGAGATATCAGAAAACGGGCTCGTCGCCCCAGTCGAGAGAGCTTACCACGCTTCTTCACCGTTGGACTCCTGCATCAAACAAGGCGCAACTCGTACAGTTTTGTCTATTCTTAGACAGATGGACAAGACGGAAATTCTGCTTGCTTAACGGTACTTACGCCACGCCGACCACAGTCGGTGTGTCATCAGTCACCGGTTGGGCATCAGGTACACGCGTGCTTGTAGTTGTTGCATGTTCCGACAGGTCAGGGCTAGTTTAGTCAAGTGAAACGCACACTTAAATATTCATGAGCAACGTCACTCGCAGTCCCGTCGACCCCAAAAGCGCTATTTTTAGCATTTAAGGGTATTTCCCGACAGGCACTCAGGTTTACTGTCGCGGAAAACCATTTAAACATTTCCAACAGAGTTCATTCATAATATGAATGCCTTGGTAGACTCTATGCCAAAATTCACATTGAACGCGTGCACAACCAGCCCGAAACGCTCGTCAACTTATTTGTTGCCAGTCGGCCAAACAGCGCTGAGTCAGTGAGTGTCACTGAATACGTGTGTCGGTGTGACGGACACTGTAGCCGTAGTGTCTTAATTTGGCCTAGGCCTGACGCATGGCCCTCACGACCTCAACCCTAACGTTAAGTAGAAAGCACACTATCTGACTATAGACGCGTGTCCGTTGTTGTCAAGGAATTTATGGCGGGGACGGGGGGGGGGGGGGGTTTAAGGGCCCTTCAAGCAAGGCAATGTCAATGACTGTGAAGACTTTTTTTTAAAAATAATTTGTTAGGGATAATATGCGAACCTTTTGCGGTGTGGAGCCCCATTTTAGCAGTGGAATCCCCAGAGCCCTCCCCCAGGTCTCTATAGTAAAAGTCGCTGGTAGAACCAAATAACTCCCACTAACCCTTGACACAGGGAGGCGGGTAGTGGGTAGCATCGACATCTGTTATCGACAGGTGTGAATGGCTTATTAAGTTTTTTTCAGAGAATTCATTAACATGGTTGGGCATCATTCACGTTGACAGCTTGTTATCGAATGACCCCTTATACGCACTGGTCGCAAGTTTTTAGTAACATACATCATGTAGGTCAGTTCTGTGGGGTAAGTTTTTTTTCATGAAAACTGTTATCTCCTAATTATACATCACTGGATGTCCAGGGTCCTTCCAAACCATATTTGTATAATAGTGCCCCCCCCCCCTCCCCCCTGCCCACCCCGGGCTCTTGCCTGAATATATGTACACTCTTAATAATACAATTTGATTTGGTTTCCCTTATGCGACAGCGTGAATGTCAAAAATGAAATGAGATTGAAGGAGCCTGATGGGGGGGGGGGGGGGGAGGGGGTGTTATATGTTAGCTATGAACATTACCTTGTCCTTTACTTACAATGAACAATAGTTTTCCCCTAGATTATCACGAGGGACACAGCCCCACGAGCAGGCACCAGAACTAGATAGACAGTACTCATGATTAACCGTACTATGTATACTTGTGAGAAATGAAGGTCCAGTGATTAATTAGAACAGACCTTGGGACGTGCGTGTCAGTGAGCATGAAGAACATAAGCAAACAAACATAACATCCTTCTTTAACATTTTATTGATAGACAACCATAATTCCACTGGCCCAGCTACTTGTGTGGGATTGAAATTTATCGTGTGCAACTAATTTCGTCATGCCTACTGTCTATAGTCGACCATAGAGAACCATGCAGGTTGGGGCCGGCACTTATGTCACAAAGTGATTTGACAGTAAAGTAAGTTAACTTAGTAGGCCTAAGACATACCATTTCCGGCCTCTGGGATGTCCGTATAATTTGTAACAAATCGAAAGGCAGTCTCAATTTCGTATGTTCTGACCGTTGCCAGCGCCCCTTCTGCTCTGGCGAACGATCGCGTTCCTGACAACGCCATATTCCTTCGTGTGAACTGTCAAGTGGTGAAAACCCTTAAATTCTAAAAATAGCATTGTTGGGGTCGACGGGACTGCGAGTGACGTTGCTCATGAATATTTAAGTGTGCGTTTCACTTGGCTATGTCTTGGGTGGTGGTGGTATCCTGCTCCCTGCCGCCTGTTCCACAGAGATATTCAATCCCCGTGGATTAAAAACACGTGGTCAAATACTTGGGGTCCCTTCAGCAACAAGAGTAAGCGCTTTCCATTTTCACAATGGTGAATAAAGCCGGAACACGTGTCATCTCATAGCAGATCTTTCAAATTTCATCATGCACCTCATTTATAACTCCACATAACGGTAAACCTCATGGTTAATCTCAATAATGCTAAGGCTACAATAGGATTCCTAGGTCTGGTCATGTTGGTTTGTGTACTTTCTGATCAGAATTGAAAATAAATACGAATTCCGTCTCGATATCATCGCAACTAATCCGTCTGAAAGAATAAAAACGTCTACACAATAGAGGATCGTGACAATGGCATGGCCACAAACGAAACGAATTAGAAACATGATTAAATATGTCGGTTACTGCGTTAGTAGTAGAGTAGATATTACAAGTGATGTATATGATGTCAAATATTTATGTCAGTATAATCATGTATTTCGGTTCATAGGCGTGCATTCCTAAAGTAAACACCCCATAGTAAATAAACCTCGGCGATTTAGAGAACAAATGGGTAAACATTGGTGGGTTGTACCCTGAGATTTTACACAGTCTTAAAGAAGCAAATCACGAATAAATCACAGCAAAAGAAGTGGTGGCACGAATAGAGCACCACATAATATACTTCGGCGATTTAGAGAAGACCTCGGTAAACAACGCCAAAAATCAGTGGGTGTCATTGAAAAGGGGAATCCCCAAATCGTTACATCATTCACAGGGGAATCCCCGATTTGTGACGTCATTCACTGGGTATTTTTTCGAGAATGGCTCTTTGAGATTGGGAAAATTCAAGACCAAAACATCTGTCAAGTCGAGAAGACGAGTAAATAGTTCAGTAAACATTAATGCAGATCATAATTATATCGGAGACTATCATATAAAGCCATATTTGTTAAAAATGTGAAAACGAGGCGTAAATTACTGATAATTGGTGTGCAATAAACTGCGCCGAGAAATATTTGTAAAATACCATTTCCATGCTTCATTACTTGTTTCTATACAAACTGGCACGGCTACCTATATTTTTCTTTATTCTTATTACAAGAACTATGTTGCGGAAGTTTTTAAAAGTAGTTTGCGTCAAGGTTTGCATTTAAAAAAATGAAACTACAGCTAATTTTGTGAAGGCAGTGTTTCTTAATGTTGGTGAAAACTGTCCTGGTTTTGCATATTTGCACTTCATTATTATTATTCACAGGTTTTAATCGCGTCAATGTTAAACTTGTTGAGGAAATAAATATTTGTGGTAAACGGCACTGTATCAAAAAAAAGTTGCGGATGTAATGTCTTTAACTCTAGTGACTACGGTTTCTATATTTAGCTATGGTAAACGATTGATCGCAATACGTTTGTGTCAATGAAGTGATTTATAAAAATTAGTATAATTGTTTAAGATCGACCATTTTCTCCCAAATTATGGTGCAATACACATCTTTCGGCCGCAATAGGGCAAATGCAAAAGACAAAATGCGTGCTGTCAGCTTTCTAAGGTTTACCTTCTGTTGGCATAGTAACTTTAACTCATGTGACAGCGACGTGGAATTTGATGGTGTCGATGTGAATGGGTGAAATTTTACCGGCAATTGAAAGCTATTTGCAGCTTTGTCAAGTAGTATGAAGGTTTTCATGAGATTTTAATTATAATGGTGGTTCAACAGGTGAGGACGTGTTGTGGTTCATTAGGCGCTCACCACCTCGTCATACATTCCCAGTGAATCCAATCTGTGCCCTCCGCTTCTTCACCCTGGATGATTGCGGTCTGGTGATATGGCATGTGTTTCTATTATGATATATGTCTACCCACACATGTTTACAGCTGGCACACCATCCCCCAGTTTGATCTAATGACCAGCCATCCAGGTGTCTACTGCGACTTTAGCAAATGACCTTGGTCAATAACTTTCATGTCTGATTCCATGCCTGATTGGACAATAAGTGAGTCCGGCAGGTGGATCTTGGCGCCGACCTTAGCGGCTGTGATATATATGCCTATTGGAGTAGATCACAGAATCAATTTCGTCGTCAGTCCTCTGGTCGCTTTTGGAAGCGAGAACCAGCGGCAAATCTCTTAGGCGAATGTCTTCGCGGTACCCGCGATAGCTCAGTGGGTTAGAGCGCTCGCCTTGTGGTTTGGCCCCAAATCACATGTCAGTAAAGATCGCTTACTTCGTTTGACATGTTTATTGACGGCTCAAGCAAAGATACAAAACAAAATTGTCCACAACACAACTGTCCAACACCATTCGGGTCCTCTCTTGTCTCTAGGGTCTCACCCCCGTAACTCCACATCTCCCATCCCCCTCCCCTCAGGTCAGTCGTATGACTGGCCGGCGCGAAGGGACGGCCGCGGTGCACGGGGCGCACGCTGAGAACGGCGCGTCGGACGGTCCGGAGCCAGTATTGGTGTTGGTGGGCCCTCCCTGGAGTCATTTCCAGGTGTCACAGCCATGGGATCAGTCAGCGGTGTAGCATCGGTTGCTGCTGTCGTATCAGCATACGGCGGTACCGGCACAGGGGTGGTTGACGTGGCCCATCTTCATGCACCGAAGCTTCCGGAGTCGTGGGTGCGGGATAGGCCGGTGGGACTACGGCCTGTAACGGGAGGGTTGCTTGCGGGGTGATGGTAGTCCTCATGGGTCCGTCTGCCGCCGCAGGCGAGATGGGTCGAAGGAACCGTTGGTTGCGAAGGGTAACCCTTCCTGATCCATCCATTTTGACGTAGTATTGTCTGTTGGCATGGGCCTGTAGAATAATGCCCGTTTTTGACCAACGGGTAGGATGATTACCGCTTTGTGCCAGAACAGCCACATTCGTACCTGAGGCCTGTGGTTGCAATGGTCTCGCAGTAATGTTGTACCGCTGCTGGAGGTTGACGTTTCTCTGTCGCATGACCTTTTCCCGTTCCAATTGTGATTTGATCCATATGTCACTGATCCGAAGTTTGTCTTTAGTTGTTGGTGTCCAGTCCCCTAGTTGCCGACCAAAGAGCAGCTGCGCAGGGGAGGCTCCGCAGCTGTGCAGGGGTGTGTTCTTGTACTGCAAGAGGGAGCGGCGTACTTTGTCTGTGCGGAGTGTCCCGTTGGGTCCGGTGTTATCCACCACTATACGCTTCGCTGATTTGACTGCCAGTTCAGCGCGTCCGTTTGATTGCGGGTATGCGACTGAAGATAGTCTATGGGCGATTCCCCAGGTTGACAGCAATTCTTGGAAGTCGAGGGATGTGAATGAGGGGCCCTCATCACTTGATAGCTCAATGGGTATTCCAAACCTGGTGAACATGTCCTTGCATGCCCGTACCAGGGCTGCGGCCCCGGCACCTCCATCAAACACCTCCATCTAGCCTGTAAACCTGTCCGCTACTGCCAGAGAAATGCATCCAGGTCCTTGTTAAGGCCTGGCCCCCATACTGTGGTAACGGTGCCGGTATTATATTATTATTATAATAGGTATTATAATTCGAGTCTCCATTGTGGCGACACCTTCGTATTCATGCAGCACACTGCGCACCCGCCAATATGGCTTAGCTAAGTCGGGAACGGCTGCTTTGGTGTCCGGGAAGCCTTGTCGGATTGACCTTAATAAGGCTTGGTATTCTTTGTCCCGGTCAGCCACCCTGGCCACTCTGTCAACGGATACGATTGGCCCAGCCGTATTCATGGAAGCCACTGTCATGGCCGCCAGGACGAGGGCTTCTGTGTCTTCAGCCAAAGCGATCTCCTCAACTGAAGGGCCCTCTCTAATGGCCTCCATGGATTTCACGTGTGGTGGATTTTCTACGGGAAAGCGGGACAATGCGTCAGGGCCAGCATTGTCCTTGCCGCTGCGATGTACAATTCTGAAGTTAAATCGCAGCGTCCGTTCCTTTAACCGTAATAGCCGTGGGTTGGCAATGCCCTCGAGGATCCTATCATTCAGAATGCCTGTTAGTGGTTGGTGGTCGGTCGATACGATCAGGTTGGGGCACCCGAGGACATACATTCGTGCCCGCTCCAATGCCCAAGTAACTACCAGACACTCGCCTTCGATAGGTGCATATCTGCTCTCGGCAGAGGTGGTGGCCCGTGAGCCCGCGAAGATCAGTTGCCATCCGTTGTGACAGCAATTAGGGGCTTTATCTCCGGGGCATTCACAGTGTTGTTGCCATAAAATGAATCCAAGTCCTTCCTTGCTCCAATCCGTAGCAAGGCAAGTTGTGCGTTGTGGGTCGAATGTGCGAATACCCTCTTTTACTCGACTAATGATTGCTTTCTTGGAAGATTGGAAAAGATCATTGAGCTCGGTGGTCCACATGAATGGCGTGTCCTTGCGAAGGAGTTCTTGGAATGGCTTCATGATGGGCTGGAGTTGGTCGGCCCATGCAACCTGGTTTACCAAGCCATACCAGGAACGCCCACCGATGATATTGCTTGGTGTCGGGAAGCCTCTGATTGCTTGCAATAATTCCTCGCTGGATGCAATTCCATCTTCTTTCACCTGAAATCCAGCGAAATCCACTGTTTTGCGAGCGAACCTGAATTTTGATGGATTGAATGTCATACCATGCTTGCCACAGTGATCTAAGAAGTCGAACGTATTCCAGAAGGCTTTTTCAATGGAGTCGGTGTAGAGGAGTGTGTCATCCACACATTTTACTTTGTTCCGGAAATCCTTAGTGATGTCGTCTGTGCGACGGGTATAGTGGTCCCCTGTCGCCACGAACCCTTGAGGGCCACGTGCGTATCGGTAGCGACCCTACTCTGTAATGAAGGTCGTGAGGTCTCGCGAGGCCTGATCAAGTTCGATCGAGTGATACCCATCCTTAGCATCTAATACCGTCTTGAATGTCTGTGGTGGGATTTGGTTGACGAGATGGAATGGAGATTGGGTATGATGTGTCTCTCGCAGACATTCCCTGTTGAGGGCCTGAAGGTCGGCCGTCCTTCTAGGGGTCCCATCTCGTTTCTGGGCGATCACCATTCTCGAGCAGCACTGGGTTGGCGTCCCTTCGGGTACCCTTTCCAAGACGCTTGCAGCCACATCCCTGTCCAGCTGTTCCTTAACGGCAGATTTCCAGTGGAAGGGAACTGGGATTGGAGTATGCACTGTCTTCAGGACCGCCCCTGGGCGAAGGTGAATCGTCATTTTGGGGCCCGGCATTGTGGCCAATAGGTTGGCCTCCACGTTGAATGAGGATGTGGCAAAAGCCTGAAGGAACCACTGCTCAATTTTGGGAATGTTGGCCTCGGTGGCCTCGCATGGCATGACATCGGGCCTGGCAGGTGGGTTTGCTGGCGTTGGGACCGATACAGGTTCGTCGTTGATACCGTTCATCTGTATCGTTTCGTTTCCGGATATATGAATTTTGCCCGGGAACGACTTTGGCAGTATCCCAAGGTCTTTCATCGCCGAAAACCCCACATAAACGTCACTCATGGCCGGGCATATGAAGACCGGTTGGATGGACTGGCGTCCATGCCATGACATGAGCACTGGGAGGAATACAAGGCACTTGATAACACGGCCATTGGCTGTTGTGATCCTGGTATTATTACCCCGTAGCAGGTTGCCCCTGTCACAGTTCATACGAGACAGAAACGATGTTCCTGCAGCGCTTATCTGAGCACCTGAATCTGCCAATGAATCCATCTGTCGAGTTTCGAGGCGGCCGGGTCTCTTGGAGGGTGGGCGGATTTCGTTCTCGGACACATGTGGGGACATGCTGATCATGGCTCGCGGTTTCTCTGCTGGCTTGCATGGGACGAACGTTTTCGTGTAACTGTCCCATTGTATACTTCCGATCAGTTGCACTGTCCCGATAGAGAGTGATTCAACTACGGTGGCTTCCTTTGGAGTCGCTTTGCACACCCCTGTCAGGTGGCCTTTTCGATCACATTTCTCACAGGTGTGAGTCCATCCGGGACATTTCTCTTTTCGAGGATAGCAATTTTCTCCTGGTTTTCCACACCATCTGCATCGGCGTTTCTTGAGCTGGGGTCCTTGGCTGGCCGATTTCTGTTTTCGGTAGTCAGATCTTAAGGCCTCTATTAATGAGCCAGCCGTGGCACCAGTGATCGCAGCCATGTCTTTGGATGACTGTTCCATTTCAGAACAAAAACGCACCATATCTGATAGACCTGGGTAGCATTTAGCTTTGGCATATGCCTCTTTCCGCACATATTCATCTGCCAAACCACCCATCAGTTGGTTTCTTATTTGAGATTCCGAATACGAGGCAGTTGTGCTGCAACTGTCACATACAATGGAAAAGTCACCATCCAATGCTATTTGTTCTAACCTGTCCGCAAAGCTTTTGATGTCTTCTCCAATTTTGTTGTATTGTGCTGTGAGACTGACGTCGGAATACTGCAGGATTCGTATCCCTACACGCTGTTTCCTGCATCAGCTCGAGGTGATCTGACCCGGTACACGTGGTAAGCTGGGGACGTTTGGTCAGGAGCGCTGTTTGTAAAGGCTGATCGCAGCATAAATACAGCTGCGTGGCCTCCTCTGATGGGGGAATGTGCAGGGAAGACCGGTAGATATGCCAGTTGACAGTGCTTGTCCGCCATGCTGCCCGGGACATTTTATGGCTAAATTCTGGCCTTTGGAGAGGTGGCGCTCTGTAAATGCTGGGCCCCGATTCCACGCCTGAAATGCGCCTTTCGTTTCCCTCAGCAACAGCTCCTCCCGCTTGACTGGAAGACCCATGGTCGATGTGGACAGCACTAGGCACCCCGGCTGGGTTTGATTTACCAGACAATAATTGCAGTATTTCTGCCTGAAAATTGTCTTGTTTCCTTTCCATTGCCTGTAGGTGTAAGTCCATTCGGGAGAGGCGAGCTTCCGTCCCGAGTTGGTCATCATCGTCCTGGTCGACGTCGCTCATTGCATGTGTTGGTTTGCCCTGCGTTTATATGCGTAGCGGGGCCCGCATCTACAGGCTCACTGTTGCCACGCTAATGGGCGATAAAGCGTGCGGTTGGGAGGTAATTGTCTTTTTCTTTGCTATACCGCGTAATATGTCAAAATAAGCCTGTACCTTGATTCACTATCCTGCCGGCTGCGCCATGTAAAGATCGCTTACTTCGTTTGACATGTTTATTGACGGCTCAAGCAAAGATACAAAACATACTAGTCCACAACACAACTGTCCAACACCATTCGGGTCCTCTCTTGTCTCTAGGGTCTCACCCCCGTAACTCCACAATGTCCTTCTCTGCAAAGTGTTGAGGTTTACCCTGGGACAAGGCTCTACTCTCGCTTCATTCGCCGGGCGATTTTAAGCACTCTTAACGATCATAGAGCCGGGTGAGGTGAAGTCTTGATAGAAAAATATATGGATTGAGCCAAATTCAAGGAAGATTGAAGGATGAATTTTGCAAGATCCCACACCAACACGAATGCCGGTTGTGGCATGAAGGACTAAGGGACAGTATCAAAATTGATGAGCAAAACTAAAAGACGGCGTAACAGCAGCGGGACCCCACGAAAACCGGCAGACAAGACACAAAAAAAGATTACCGACCGCTATCAGGACATGACAACTCTCGGAGAGAGGAACCAAGAAGACGACAGGCGGGATGACGTTAAGCCAATGATACAGGAGATATTGGACCGAGTAGCTTGTCTATAAGAGATAAAAACAACGATGCAGGCAATGAAAGAACAGCTGCAAAACCTAACAGAAACTTAGGAGTAAAATAGCAAACGGGTGGATGGGCTGGAAAAAGAAAATGTTTCACTAAAAGACAAGATTTTGGCGGTGGAAAAGAACGATGTGACAGCACGTCTAGATAGTCAAAACGTAATATCCGGAAGTGAAGAAGGATATTTTGGCGCTCGAGGCGTACGGGAGACGGGACAATTTGGTTTCCCATGGCGTGCCAGAGTGCGGTGAACGGGAAAATTGTGCACGTCATTCGCGATCTGATGACAAATAAACTTGATGCAGTTTTTTAAAAAGCCCCTGAGGTAAAATACCGTACCACAGTAAATCATGAGGGAACGAACCAGTACTGTTGTATGTTTCACTATGTATAGCGGGTGGCTGAACACAGCCTGGTTTCTTGTTTGTGTCTGCTACCAGAATCTCTGTTGCGTAAATTCAATGAGCTGTGGTAGATCTCATGTATGACTTCAAACAACATGGTACATTGCGTATACGGGTTATAACTGCATGAAACCGTGCAAGAAGTGACCATGCTCTTGGACGCTCCGTCAGCCGACAGCGCTTATCGGTGCGATCTGGGTTTTCCATTTTTTTTGCTTTTATTTCTCCTGTGTCTGTATTTGTTTGTACTATATAAAATATGAGTTTCCTTTCTCTATTGTGGTATATAATTTGTCTATATTTCGCTGTATACGTACATTCTGTACTTGTGTTTTTACATTTACATACATCCCAGAATAATTCACAACTCCGAAAACTATGGCACTATAAATCTATGCATATATGCTGTAACCATAGTCATGAATAACAAATTTACGATTGGAAGCATGACTGTGTGAGGAATTGGGTCTGCACAGAAACGCAAGGACGTTAGATTATGGCTTGTTGAAAAAGAATTGTGCGTGTAGTGCATGCAAGTTATACACTTAGACTCGATCTCGCAGGTGGCTTTGAGTACGGAATGGTCGAGCGAGTGTTGTTTAACTAAGCTCCATCTCAAGCAAGGGGGGTAGCAATAGTCTTAGCAAAAAATGCACAATATGAAGTACATGGGGTAGAGAAAGATAACGCAGGCAATTTATCATTATTAGATGTCACTATTAACGGAACTCGGATGACTTTGGGCTGTGTGTACGGTCCAAATAATGATTGTCCAGAATTGTATACTGATTTACAGCGTAGAATAGCAAAAATGGATAATGCCACAATAATAATATGTGGAGACTAGAATTTGCTCCTAAATCACGAGCTGGATACATATGGATATAAGAGAGAAAATAACACTAAGGCAAGAAAACGCATATTGGATATGATGGACACTCTTGAGCTGATAGACTGGATAATTCTCCATGCGGGCACAAGAAGAAATATTTGGGTAAATCAACAGCAAAAAACACAAAGGGCAAGGATAGATTTTTTTGTCTCCTCAGATTTTTACGCTACCATACACAATCATCAATCGGATACGGGTATAGAACGGACCGTTCCTTAATAACGATGGATCTTCAGGGATTAACCTTAGATAGAGGCCGGGGGTTCTGAAAAACGGACACATCTTTGCTGTACGATCAACAGTATGATCAAAACCTGTGTTACCAAGGTGGAACATCAATATGGCAGGGGCAATGATATGGTATCGGAAGAACACTCAAAAAATGCTGTAAACGATCAAATGTTCTATGAAATGGTAAAATTAGAAATTAACGGCACCACTATAAGTTGGTTGGCATCCGTCCGTCTACGAAAGATGGATTTTGCAGCTTTGTTTGATTTCAAATAATGCGATTTGCGTCGCGACATTTGCTCTTATGACTAAACAAGCCTATCTGTGACCGACAGAGCTTCCCGCAGTCGTCGCATCGATGACCGGTTTCTACTCACTGGGCGCCTGTATTGGCGTTTCAAGTCCAGTTTGTCAAACCAGAGCCCGTCATGGTGGGCCATTCCCTCACGCACGACACGTGACCATACCCTCTTTTCGGATGCTAGGTCCTCCCAAGAATTTGTATAGATGCCAAAAGCCATCATGTCACGCTTGAAAACATCCTTAAACCTGAGCTTTGGCCGTCCAGTTGGCCTTTTGCCATCGGCAAGCTCACCGTAGAGCACATCCTTTGGAATGCATTCATCTTGCATTCGATGAACGTTTCCAAGCCAACGGAGACGTCATAGATTCACAAGAGCAAGAATGATCGGGAGGTTGGCCCTGGCTAACACGTCGGCATTTGTTACCTTGTCTTGCCAAGAAATGACTAAAATGTTTCGCAGGCAACGAAGATGGAAGTTGTTTAAAAAAAATCTTGTACAACCCGGATCTGCTGACCGTATCAAAAGCCTTGGTGAGATAAACAACGGCAGGATAGAAGGGCTTGTGCTGCTCTCAACATTTCTCCTGGATTTGACGCAAGGAGAATATCATGTCGACAGTGGAACGTCCGGCTCTGAAACCGCACTGCGCCTCAGGATACACTCAGTTCGCAAGGAGTTGCATTCTCTTTACGGCAATTCTGGCGAAGAGTTTACCAGTAATGCTTAAGAGTGATATGCCGCGGTAGTTGCTACAATCACCCCGGGATGTTAGTCACACATCAACGACTTGGTGGAGTGTACACAGACCACCCACCCACCCACCCCAACTCCGTGGAGCAACCGACCGACCCACGAGACCCCCTATGACCGCATCACTCCCGACCAACTGCGGACATCAGAGGTAAATTGGCCGGTTCTCTTGGCGCTTGTTTCCGGTATCCACGTCACATCCGCCGAATCACACACCGCGCAGGGCTGTAATGTCGTCAGACACCTCCAATTGGGAATAACTAGCAAGTCATTTCCCTTATGAGTTGTTTTCAGCGAATTTAGACAGTACGGCTTGACCCTTCGGTCTATAGCGTTCAAAATATCCATATTGGATATCAATTGCAAGGAGGTGGCCGGCCCGATAGCTCAGTAGGCTAGAGCGCTGGCATTTAACGCTCTAGCCACCTAACGGCACGTGGATCTGTAGTTCGCGCCGCGCTGTGACCATGTATGTGTGGTCGTAGGATAAATATCTCATGTCTTTCGTCCTGAACTCAAGGAAACGAACATGACCGTGTATTCAGCTCCCATTCTCCAACGTTTTAACCCTGGTCACATCCGCTCCATGCACATCCGGTTCAATCAAGATGCTTAGATTATAATTTTTTTTACAGCAAGAACAGCAGCTAAATATTCAGGACCACTCAGCAGACCCCGCTTTAAGTGACAGAGTAAGTAACTCCCCGAACCGTGCAGAAAGGGCACACCTCGTTTCACCCAACGCTTTCCATGCGGTAACCCGCCTCCGAGGCGCACTACAGGCATAATATTGCCAGTTTTGAGCAAAGGTCCTACCAATGTAGCATGGGCACCACATGCTAATGGTCTGGCGGTGAATGGAGTCGACCCCCCCCCCCCGCCCCCACCACCCGCCCCCCCCCCACTGCCCCCACCACCCGCCCCCCCCCCCCACCTGCCCATTTTGTACGCTGACACGGTGAACAGCTGGTCCTCGTTTGGCCTTCAAGCATATGTTTCCGAGGGAAACAACTTACCAAATCTGTGACAAGTCATTGTATCTAAATATATGGGTTAGGGTTAGGGTATATATGCCATTGGACGCCTTGATTAAATGGCATGTGGAGAACAGATTGCCACAGACTAAATATAGCCCTGAACAAGTGTGCCCATTGCTTAGTGTGGGTGTGCCTCTCCATATTCGTCGAGGGGGGTATTGAGGAGGAGGTGGGGGGCATATGGTCATTGTGTTTCGAGATAACCGTCGTTCCCGCCAAAAGTGTTTCGAGATAACCGTGGTGGCCGCCAAACGTGTTTTGAGATAACCGTCGTTCCCGCCAAACTTCTTCCGAGATAACCGTGGTTGCCGCCAAACGTGCTTTGAGATAACCGTGGTAGCCGTCAAACTTCTTCCGAAATAACCGCCGTTCCCGCCAAAATTTTCCGAGATAACCGTGGTTGCCGCCAAACATGCTTTGAGATAACCGTGATGGCCGCCAAACGTGTTTTGAGATAACCGTGGTTGCCGCCAAACGTGTTTTGAGATAACCGTGGTTGCCGCCAAACGTGTTTTGAGATAACCGTGGTTAAGCCCCGTTCACACGATGCGAGAAATCTTACGCCGGTCTTTACGATCGGTCGAAACTTCAGTCTGATGACGGTTCACACGGTCAGACACAACTTTAGACAGGCTGACACGACCAGGTAGTCACGTGACAGGGCCTTCTGACCCCCTGCCCTGGTTAACTGGTACATGTCACCCACGTGAGCACATCCAGATGGCGCAAAGCCGGCACAGCGTGGGTTAAGCGACCTGACTCCAGGGTGGAATGGGTTGGCCTTCGTCACTCGACTAAAAATTATAAAGCTATCTCTAGCAGATAATAGTCCCTTAGTGCTTATTTGCGCCTACATGACTAATTTATCCCAACTTTTTATTTATACCTTCATTACAATAGAAGACTCTCCTACCCTGTCATATCCAGAGATCACACATTCCAACCCTGCACCCCCTACCAGTTTCTGCCAATTTTCGCGGCTATGGCTTTCAAGGCCAAGTTCCGCATGCCGGACTTCAAGTATACGGGGGATGATGAATTCCACAAGACTTCGTTGTCTCGCACAAGCCCAACAAACATCTCGGTTTCCTCAATATTGAGCGTGGTGTCAAGCTTCCCTTTCTTGTTGGTCGCCATCTTGGAAGTCGTTTACAAACATGACGTCACGTCATGCCCGGCGCTGATTGGTTGAGGCTCCCTGAGTTCTTCCGACTTGTCGCAAGTTTTAGAGCATGTCCTATTTCAGAAAGTTTCGAATTGTCGGCAGTTTGGTCGTCAGGTTTGTCGTAACATTTGTGGCAGGGGCCCAAACTTACGACAAATCGCATCGTGTGAACGGGGCTTAACCGCCAAACTTCTTCCGAGATAACCGTGGTTGCCGTCAAACGTGTTTTGAGATAACCGTAGTTGCCGACAATCTTCTTCCGAGATAACCGTGGTTGCCGACAATCTTCTTCCGAGATAACCGTGGTTGCCGCCAAACTTTTTCCGAGATAATCGTGGTTGCCGCTAAACGTGTTTTGAGATAACCGTGGTTGCCGCCAAAGGTGTTTTGAGATAACAGTGGTTGCCGCCAAACTTCTTCCGACATAACCGTGGTTGTCGCCAAACGTGTTTTGAGATAACCGTGGTTCCCGCCAAACTTCTTCCGAGATAACCGTGGTTGCCGCCAAACGTGCTTCGAGATAACCGTGGTTGCCGCCAAACGTGTTTTGAGATAACCGTGGTTGCCGCCAAACGTGTTTTGAGATAACCGTGGTGGCCGCCAAACGTGCTTCGAGATAACCGTGGTTACCGCCAAACGTGTTTTGAGATAACCGTGGTTGCCGCCAAACGTGTTTTGAGATAACCGTGGTTGCCGACAATCTTCTTCCGAGATAACCGTGGTTGCCGCCAAACTTCTTCCGAGATAACCGTGGTTGCCGCCAAACGTGTTTTGAGATAACCGTGGTTGCCGCCAAACGTGTTTTGAGATAACCGTGGTTACCGCCAAACTTCTTCCGAGATAACCGCCGTTCCCGCCAAAATTTTCCGAGATAACCGTGGTTGCCGCTAAACATGCTTTGAGATAACCGTGGGGGCCGCCAAACGTGCTTTGAGATAACCGTGATGGCCGCCAAACGTGTTTTGAGATAACCGTGGTGGCCCTACGAACGTGTTTTGAGATAAACGTAGTGGCCGTCAAACGTGTTTTGAGATAACCGTGGTTGCCGCTAAACGTGTTTTGAGATAACCGTGGTTGCCACCAAACGTGTTTTGAGATAACCGTGGTAGCCGCCAAACTTCTTCCGAGATAACCGCCGTTCCCGCCAAAATTTTCCGAGATAACCGTGGTTGCCGCCAAACATGCTTTGAGATAACCGTGGTTCCCGCCAAACTTCTTCCGAGATAACCGTGGTTGCCGCCAAACGTGCTTCGAGATAACCGTGGTGGCCGCCAAACGTGTTTTGAGATAACCGTGGTTGCCGCTAAACGTGTTTTGAGATAACCGTGCTTGCCGCCAAACGTGCTTTGAGATAACCGTCATTTCCGCCAAACCTGTTTTGAGATAACCGTGGGGGCCGCCAAACGTGGTTTGAGATAACCGTGGTCGCCGCCAAACGTGGTTTGAGATAACCGTTGTAGCCGACAAACGTGTTTTGAGATAACCGTCGTTCCCAGCAAACGTGTTTTGAGATAACCGTGGTTCCCAGCAAACGTGTTTTGAGATAACCGTGGTTGCCGCCAAACGTGTTTTGAGAAAACCGTGGTGGCCCTACAAACGTGTTTTAAGATAAACGTGGTGGCCGTCAAACGTGTTTTGAGATAACCGTGGTTGCCGCTAAACGTTTTCCGAGATAACCGTGGTTGCCGCTAAACGTGTTTTGAGATAACCGTAGTTGCCGCCAAACGTGTTTTGAGATATCCGTGGTGGCCCTACGAACGTGTTTTGAGATAAACGTAGTGGCCGTCAAACGTGTTTTGAGATAACCGTGGTTGCCGCTAAACGTGTTTTGAGATAACCGTGGTTGCCGCCAAACGTGTTTTGAGATAACCGTGGTTCCCGCCGATCTTCTTCCGAGATAACCGTGGTTGCCGCTACACGTGTTTTGAGATAACCGTGGTTGCCGCCAAACGTGCTTTGAGATAACCGTCATTTCCGCCAAACCTGTTTTGAGATAACCGTGGGGCCGCCAAACGTGGTTTGAGATAACCGTGGTCGCCGCCAAACGTGGTTTGAGATAACCGTTGTAGCCGACAAACGTGTTTTGAGATAACCGTCGTTCCCAGCAAACGTGTTTTGAGATAACCGTGGTTGCCGCCAAACGTGTTTTGAGAAACCCGTGGTGGCCCTACAAACGTGTTTTGAGATAACCGTGGTTGCCGCCAAACGTTTTCCGAGTTAAACATGGTTGCCGCCACACGTGTTCCGAAATAACCGTGGTTGCCGCTAAACGTGTTTTGAGATAACCGTGGGGGCCGCCAAACGTGCTTTGAGATAACCGTCGTTCCCGCCAAACGTGTTGTGAGATAACCGTGGTTCCCGCCGAACGTGTTTTGAGATAACTGCCGTTGCCACCAAACGTGTTCCGAGATAACCGTGGTTGCCACCAAACGTGTTTTGAGATGACCGTCGTTCCCGCCAAACGTGTTTTGAGATAACCGTGGTTGCCGCCAAACGTGTTTTGAGATAACCGTGGTTGTCGCCAAACGTGTTGTGATATAACCGTGGTTGCCACCAAACGTGTTTTGAGATAACCGTGGTTGCCACCAAACGTGTTGTGAGATAACCGTGGTTGCCGCCAAACTTGTCTCTATATAGCCGTCGTTATTTTTAACTAAGTAAACGGGCTGTTTGGCTTCAGCACGTGAGATCGATGGATTTAAAATTCTGTGCCGCAGGTGAACCTTGTGGTGAAACCGAAAGAGCGAGTGACATACTTAACGACGGAGAAAGACTTTTGATCCCGTGTGGGAGGAGAGCAAGGGGTCAGAGCATGGGAAAGGGATGAGGGAGGGAGTGCTGGTAATGTTATATATAGAGATATCTTCAGCATTGACTGGGCATCTACCCGTCAGTGATCTATGCTTACTGTTGACCTGATCCGCTTTGAGAGACGCGACCGTTACATCCCATGTGCCAGTCGTCACAGACTCATTATGAGACACGAAACCATATCGAGCCGGAAGCAATTATCGCCCAGTCCACTCGGTCACGTGTCGACACAGGTCACACGATTGAGTTACATTGCTGGCACCAATCATCGGGGACTGGCATCGTTCAGCACTCATACACCAATCGAGAGGTTCCACTGATCTCGTGTTTAGTGTCAGCGCCCACGTCACATAAGGTCACGAGTTTACCCGTTTTGGTGACGTTCAGGTCCCACTTGGCTCAAATTACCGCTAATTCTTGGGATCGCGCCATGGCCTGGTCGGTAGTGCTTTCAGCCATTATACAGTGTACTCGGCCAATCTGACGGTACTTGGCTAGACTTCCACCCCGAAAATATGTCTTTGCGGGATAACGTATCTCGTAACCAAACGTAACCAAAGCATCGGAGAGACATTGCTCCTCTCGCTTAAACCATTCGAATCGATACGTGGGTTAAAGCGCGTTACTGAAACAAACCAACCAACTGTATATTGTGCCTCGCCCCAAGATACAGTCGCCGCTCCCAGTTTGACCATCAAGGATATGGATACCCAATTATCAAATCTGTGACAAGTCCTTATATCTATGCCATTGGACGCCCGCATTAACATTACTGGATGATGCCCTACAAGTGATTTTACTTAACGACGGGGAAAGATTTTTGTGACAATGTGCGAGGGGAAGGATACTCTCTCTTAAGGTAAGCTACCCATAATAGCAAGGTAAAAGAACTCTGTATTTGAGATTATTTGATCAAAATATACCCAATTACACACCTCCTGGTGAAATTTTTGGATACTTTACCTTCCCGTTAAAAATATAATCTCCATTCTCCATATACCCCCATTTCACAAAATGACCAAAACTACCTACCACGAATATGTAATTTTGCTACAATTCAGCTCAATATTAAGTCATTATCATCAGTAATAGCTCTTTGGAAAGCGCAAACCTAGTGCAATACATTGTGGCTACAATAAATAGTAGCCGCAAAAAATAACAGAATAGTAATAATAAATTGCAGTTATGCAAAAACAGGACCGTTTTTCTCAAATTCAAAATCACCACCTTCACAAAATTGGCTATAATTTCATCAAAAATGATAATCGTAACACCAAACCACGCCAGACGATGCCATGGTAATGACATACATACTTAATGACGGGTGACATCTGCACGACGCTGGCGGATACATCACCCAGTCAAATAGCGGCCTGCGATCCCAGCTACAGCTACCGGCGCGATGTGGCGGCTGGTGGCGTCCCGTGGCGTAACGAGACTGAAGTGTGGTAGGTCACATGACGGCCGCGACGTCTTGCCGATTTCCTGCCGCCAGTTGATCAAGGACAAAGACAGCAGAACACATCAGGGGAACCATTCCTCAGCCACTGTCACCCTAATACATCCTGCTTTTGTATGCAGGTCCGGGTCTAGTCTGGCGGATGTTTCGTGTTGGAATGATTGCTTTTTGTGGTGAACGTTGGCATACATGTCTAAATGTTATGCTAAAGTGACTCTTGGAAATGAGAATCCCCGCCCGCTTCCCCTTAGACTGCCCCTGTTTGGCATACCACGGTCAGCTGAGTAAATCGGATAGTGTACAGTCTGTTTTAAAACTGTCCTGCCGATATCAGACGCTTGCCAACCCAGTCCCTGACTTATCCCAAACCCGTTCTGAGCACGAGTTCTCACGCTGACTCACAGCATGAATCTATTGATATTTACTAATCTACTGATAGCTCAGGATCTTCTGTATCTACGGATATGTACCAACCTACCGATAGGTCAGTAGCGGGTTCATTTTGGGCGTTTTGTAAACATGGGCAATAATTTAATTATGGACCCGTTTTCGTCATATTGAAAAGAATAGCTGCCTTCTTCCAACACATTTATCATTCATATTCCGTATTATTGCATCACCCTTGGAAGATATGAATCTATTATGCCATAAAAGAATGAAACCTTAGTGTCTTATGCCATCGTTGGGTGTTGTATAGGTCTTTTTAATTTGGGTTTTGGTCTGGGTGTGTTATCTGTCTAGCAGTCCGGCGCATATATATTCATTATATGTGGGGCATGACAAGTATGGTTAGTGGTACCACGCCATTTTCTTTCCATTCCGTCACTGCTTACCAATTAGCTGTAAATAGGTAATCTGTCTCACTGCTATGGCATACATTGCATTGTTTTTTGGGAGTTATGCGTCTTTCGTCAGGAAACATATACCGCGATAATTAAACCTAAGTTAAAATGTAAATAAGGTGCACTAAAACGACAATACTCATCGGGAATAAACATTTGTTTCCGCAAAAACGTTATTCGTGGGAACATGAATAAGTAGGAACAACACTTTAAAATGCCGTAAGTACAGGGTGGTGCCGCACATCATGCAAACGACGCCTAACAGTAAGTTAACACAGGCTACTATTCTTCGTTTAGTGCAGGCTTTCGTTCTGGTCGTCTGAACATCCGCGAGAGATAGGCAATGGTGTGACTCCATATTGAATTACAATACAAAGTTAATAGGCAAAACGACTGAATGAAATTACCATATGCATCAAGGTAACATACGATCTACCATGTAGCGAAATCGTATAATGTCTGCCGGTTGCTGAGGCGATGAAGCCTACAACCTGGAAGTAACGTTAAACGACGTCTCAATGGCGAGCGCGGTGTCGTTGCTGAATTTTCCTCTACAGCATGTGGCGTTGCGATATTTAACGTGCCAACCTCGATCCTTTTCCCCAAGGACACATGCGGCAGATTTAGGACAAGAAATATTTTGCGATGTACATGAATTAAAAGAGCGTGCGTCCGTGGGCTTATTCTGAGTGTTGTAATTTGTCACATCCTAGCTTGGTCCTATAACTACATTAAGACGAAGACTTAATCGACATTTTGATGAAAATTTATCTTTCCAATCATTTAATCGCTTATTATTATTAGTTTTCTTCAATTTGCCTTGCCGCGTGTTGAAGGTTGACTTTAATCCTAGATTTTATTAACGTTGACGATGTCTTCCCCTTTCTGGCGCGATACGGCCTCATATGCTGAAGTGCCAAAATCTAATCCAATGCAATCCAAAGCAGAAGGTTTCCAAGGCCAATAATTGTAAGACAGTTGGCAGACTTGTCTTTGCTGTCAATGCTCCAATGTTGTGGAACGCCTTGCCGAGCGGCATTCTTTGCCTGATGCATTGAGCCAGTATAACCAGGGTTTGAAAAGTTGAAAGGTAAGCCAAGACCAGGCGTGAAGGATTATTTTTATTGAAACTATAAAACCAAAGGGCTCCTAGAAAAAACATAATTTGAAAATGTAATCATCATAAAGAACACGAATGGCTTTGCTCTTCCGATCAAACATGAAGCGAGAGGGGATAAATCATGTAGTAAGTGAGTTTGAAGTGACAGAGTGAATCCGTCCCCACAGCCCGGTGAGTCGCCCAGCTGTCAGGGCAGAGACACTAGGGCTTCCGGAGCAGCTGCAACAACTTGGGTGAGACCGCCGACCGCAATCACTTCCCCTGGCGGCTCTACCCGGATGCAATTAAACAGGAGCCCCGTGGTAAGACATGCTGAGATCTCCATCAAACAGGTTCATGAAGGAAGAATCCTGAGTCGGGCGCCAGCTGTTTGCTTCATGGCTCCAGGGTGAGTTCCTCTCGTGTTCTGTCAAGGCTTCTTCTTTGCTTTCGACGGCTGCGGCCCCGGGCAACCCACTTGACCTTGTCAATGTCGCGTCATTCTTGTCCTCATATGATTGCGTTGAAGAAACATAATTAAAGGCAGATGCGCCTGGTAGACTGACAATCTTGTTGCTGACTTACTCGACAAGAACACCCCCCCCCTCCCCTCCATCTTTTTCTCCCCCATTAACCCCCACAACCCCCCATGGCGACGCACATCTCATCAGTCCCACACCAAGGTTGCTAGGCGTTCCTCAGGTGACTGTATCCCAATGTCTTCTGTTCCCTTCAAACGCTTTGTAACAATTCACTTCCACCAGAGGCCGCTGTCGATAAATGCAACCTTGCCGAGGATGACCTTGTAGCGGGAGAGCTCATAGCCATGAGAGAGGTGATGAGATGGAGTCGGTCTGGCCGCAAGCTGGCGAGCAGAATAAAGCGTCCTTGGCGGTGAGGTCGTATCAACAAGAGAGCTCTCAAATAGAGCCGCAGGCCTCCTGTTGTTCGGAAATCAGTCAACACCACAAAGCTCAAAGTCAAGGTCAAGGTCAGTGTCTCAGAATTACTTGGCGGCTGCATTTGGTCATCAACGGTCACTGTCAAACAACTGAAACTGCAAAGAAGAAAGACTAAATTACTGAATAAAGCTGAATAAATTAATAATCACAGTAATAATATTATGCAAATTAATAATGTTAATTATAATGTTAGCAATAACAATAAAAATAATATGAATAACAATATCAAAAAAATAAAATAATATGAATAGCTACATAAATAATAAATGAAAATTACGTTCATAATAGTATGGAAAACAATAATAGTAAAAATGATATGAATGCTTCGGACAAACCAACTTTGGTTAGTGATGATTTGCTTCAAACTCATACATATTTAAAGGCCTATGTTAAAGCGATCAGAGGGTTCTCGTTGGGTGGGATCGGCTTTCTCATAACATGATGACGGAGTGGGGGTCGCACAGGGATTTTATTCTTCAAGCTATTTAACCATGCTTCCCGCCAGTTGCAAAACATCTGCATAGGTTGCTGAAAAGAAAGGTCGTCGTTTGCATTTAACAAAACTTTTAACATTTGTGGTCGGGGCAAACTGGCCTGTTTCTGCATGGCAGTTACTGTAATGTTCGAAGCTACTTTCACTACGTCTGTGTGCAGTTCACCGCTTTTCCAACCATGTTGGGGATTTTGAGCAGACTGCAATCAATGAATCTCAGTAATAATTAAATTATAACAAATATATAGTTCTTGCACTAATCAAGTCATAATGTGCAGCAAATGTCTATCCTTACATGGTTTTGGTTGGACACAACCGTTTGAATAAATTTAAGCGTTGGCACAATAACTATTATATGTATTATGAATAATGGAGGGATGTACATGTTAGAAAACACTGATATCCTACAGCCAAAGGACTAAATTTGGCAAATGAACATCCTGATGCGCTGAGGTATGCTCCAGATTATGTGTCCATGATTTAAAACCAATATTAATAGATACGCGGTCTGGAGCAGTAACCACGACACCATTGCCGCGCCCCTGAACATAGGTCTCAGAAATGACTGGCGCTTCAGCCACTCCATGATGTACTGCGCAGTTTATTTGTCTACAGCCCATGGCAGCTTTGCATTTAAAAAAAACACACCAACAAAATACTCAGTTTCAGAGGAATTACCCAACCTCTAATTTATTTCTATAATAGTGGGTAGATGTACATGTTAAAAAACTCTCATATCGTACAGTCAAAGGACTCAATTGGACAAATGAACCTCCCGATGCGATGAAGTTTTTATGGATGACACATGCTCCATATTATGTGTCCATTTTTCATGCGCGGTCTGGTGTACTAACTACACCGTTGCGTCACCCCTGACTATCTATTCAGAAATGGCTGATGCCCCAGTCACTCAATGATGTACTGGGTATTTAGTTTTTTCGACACCCCATGACAACAGCGCGGCTGACAACTCGTCTTCGGGCTCATCTCGACAGATGTCCTGAGAGGCTTCTTCTCTCAGGTCAAACCCTGTAAGTGCACAAAGGTGGCCTAAAACACCATCTAATTATGTTGTGCAAGCTGCTCCAGTTTCTGAGTGATACAGGTGGGATGATATGCATATGGCATTGCGTCGAGTGCGAGATGGGTTTATCTCAGCACAAGTCTCCAAAATCCTGCCTGAGCCTTTAGGCGAAGGCAAGATTTCGGAGATGCGTGCTTAGATAAACCCATCTCGCACGAGAAGCAATGCCATATGTATTTTCTCGCTCGAATAGAACTTCAAACGTCGCCATTAATTCAACACGGAGATCTAACGATGACAATGATACTCACAACTGCACCTAAATATTTGGTCGAAATCATAACAGTGGCGCTCAATAGCACCTGTAACTAAGTGTTGCGCGCGACGTGTTTCCTTGGAGATATGACGTCGTCAAAGTGATTACGCCTCTGCGGCGGAGATAGGTCTAACGAACATATTGTTTTGGGCAAAATCGTATCAATTTGTAAAATGAGCCTTTTGTTTTCGTAAATTGTGGCTGTATTTCTATAGTTGGAGTTCATTTGATTCAGGCCTATAGCTATTAAGTTCGGTTGGTTTGTTGGAACTATTTATGTAAATATCAGTTACGCGCATTGACACCGCGGTAACCACTGAGTGACAAGATCTGTAACGTGAATGGCGGCAGCAAAACAACGCACGATTGGAAAACTAAAATGGATCTTACACAGTAAGTTTCAGCGTTTAAGCCGCCAAATTTCGCCACATAAACTAATTTGTCACACTGTAACATAATATGATAAAATCTCAATTTCTGACACGTATACCGGGATGGGTTTTTCCCGGAACTGGTGTCAACATTGGCCACTGACAACAGAGTACGAGAAAATGTATTTCTTGTTGACATATATAGACGACTTGGTTCATATCATAAGGACCTTTACCCCGAAACACGCTAGAAGGGAAACAGCTTGCGCGGTTAAATATTTAAATAATATATGGGTGCGGTTTATTACAAACCTGTGAAATTGCCTGACAACGCCTACTTGTCAACCTTTAACATTGATCTCTCCAAAGAAGAGGTTCAGGTACAAACACTACAGCGACAGAAATATGAGGAAAGCGACTGCATTTTCTACTTTCTTTTAGACACAAATTGCTATATTTCAAATGGGCGTGAATGATTTTGTATGTGTTTATATGTAGATGCCGTAAAACACGATTGAAGTATATTTGCACTTAAATTCATCTTTCGGGTAAACGAGACTTATGAAAAATGGTGTAAAATATGGAACGACACACTGGGTCTGGGCGACAAAGTTACTGAGTATGGAAGAAGTCCATGCATGGGAGACAATCAATAAGTCCCCTGCCCTAGACACCAAACTCTCCACGCCATTTCCACACTCCACAAGATTGCGCTCCCCACTCCCTGCCCGATGGCGGCAACTGCTCGCGACATACATTACCAGACATATCAATCATCCGTGCTGGGTCTTAAGACACCCGTTCAATGACGTGGAGTCCCTGGGACACGCGTCCGCACTTATTCCTATCATATTACGAAGGTCAGGGTCCGACCCAGTGAAATCGTACTGACGTCATTGAATCGTTCGTCTTCTCGTGGCTGCTCTGTGTGCTATATTGGCAGTGCCTGTTGGTAGTGTGAACTCGCCACGTGTGGTTCGTGGCACATTGTTTTCGTGGCGTCATCCGCGCTGATAAGTTCAGGACGGACCGAATTATTTAGAGGAAAATGTGCCGAGATTGTTCAACGGTTCGAAATCAAGAATCGGGTGACAGATAGGATGGGTGTTGATGGGTGGTGGGCCGGATGGGGTCCAATGCGGCTATGCTTATGGTGGCTGGAATAAACACCTGCTTGATCTGTAGCTTTATCCTAAAATATGATATTCTTTAATTCAATATATTAAATGGAATGAGATTCAGAGACTAAAACAATGAGTCGGTGACAGTGGCGTTGGCAGAAGAACTTTGATATGATCCTGAAAATGTTAAAAAAACGGAAGTAAATGCACCAAATGTTTCGTTGATAGTTATAAGCTAGGATAACATTTGAGGTCAGCGTGTGTTGACCCAGTGTCTTGCCAGAGCTGCAATCTGGCCATGCTTTCGTTTGAGTTTGTTCGTACCTAGATATCACATTGCCGCTTGCCCCCCCCCCCCCACCCCCTCCTCCATCTTCAATATTCAGTGCGAAAGAAATGATGTCTGCAGTGCCACCTCGCATCACAAAATCTGTAGGTCCGGTACAGCCGAGTACAGGAAACACCCCCAGCTGTGTGACCCAACAGCCACCGAGCAACCCGCTCAAGTGCAATATCCCTTGCGGAAGTGACGTGTCTGGCGTCCTCTGCTGATTAGACATCACGTGGTGATATATCCAGCCACTTCAGCGGGTCTCACGCTGCGCTCACAGCAACAATGGAAGCGATCACTGGAATACCACGCGTTGCTCACCTGCTGGTGTATTACATTTGATGAGAGTCCATGCAATCATGCCAGTTATATCACACTCGCCGGCTACGTCCTTCATGTATCAGACGCTGCTAACAATGCAATATCGCTGAGATCCATTTTGTGCTTTATAACTTACATATCACCTGAACCAGTGTTTTAGTTGTACATTACGCATGTCATGTTCATGTGTTATACTCGTTAAGTAAATGATAAATATCGTTGCTGTTATATTAATAAACTGTTGGTAAGTGATGTGTCAAATCGTGTCTCCGGTCACTGGCAGCGGCCTGAGGAGGTAGTGAGCGCCATTCAGCGAATGTGACAACGGGTCCTTAAGATCATTACACCGACCCAGGCTCTCAATCATTCATTAACGTCACAGTTCCCTTTATCCAATCATGTGGCGAAAAACGGTCTTTTAAGTGCGTTATATCCGACAAACAAAGCAGCATGTCACTTTGCACACATTGTTCCACACTCCGAGCTAAGCCCCGCCCACGCTTTAGTCCTTTTGCCTTAATTGTGGGTATGAAATTGTCCATCATAGCTGATGGTAGGCACACGTGAGAAGAACTCTGGTTGACCCAGTTTACCGCCGCGAGCGACAAGATCTCTGACCCCCTAATCAGAACATCCAACGAGGACTCCAACCAAACCCGGTGTCAATCGGGAAATGAAAATGGAAATGATGAAGGGGTGTTTGTCACATATCAAAGACTTGGTGAAATATTCACCACCCACCCACCCACCTCCACCCCCGTGGGGCAACCGACCGACCCCACGAGACCCCCCATGACCAGATCACCCCCGACCAACTGCAGACATCAGGGGCAAATTGGCTGGTTCTGTTGGAGCTTGTTTCCCGTACCCACGTCACATCCGCCAAATAACACACCGCATGGGGGGGGGGGGGGGCGCTGTAATGTCGTCAGACACCTCCAATTGGGAATAACTAGCAAGTCATTTCGCCCCCTGGCGAGCGGCATGTGAAGCGTATGGATGAGTTGCGGTCTAGGGGGATTAGCTTACTACTAAGAAGTATAGAGTGACGTAGTTCGAAGTACATTGTGTTTAATGGTGCATATTAAATCCTGTTGCAAAATGCATGACTTATATTGATGGTCTATTTTGAAGTACAAGCGTGTTTTTAAAGAACAAATTCTCTTATATTGCTTTTCAAGGGGAGTTGTTTCCATGGAATTTAGACAGTACGGCTTGACCCTTGAGTCGCTTTCAAAATATCAATATTGGATGTCAAGTGCAAGTGGGCTAGACCGTTGACATTTAGCGTTCTGCCCACCTGAGAGCCAAACGGCACGTGGATTGGTGGTTCGCGCCCCGCTGTGGCCATGTCTGTGTGGTCGCAGGATAAAGATCGTGTGTCCTTCGTAGCACAGAGTAGGGGGTTACACTCGGGGGCATGGCTCCACTCTCCCTTTCTTCCCCCATTGACGCGTTATGACCAAAAGTGGTCAAAGCGTCATACTCAAGTCCATCAATTACGACCTGTAGCGCTCATTGAAGCCGATAATATGTCTGAGGCGAGTGAAGACGAACAACGACCGGAAAGTACGCATCGACATAGAGAATACGCATCCCAGTCTCGTGGGGTTTCGGTCAGATCCCGTACTAACCGTTCAGCCCTAGGTCCCGGGCACCTCATTTAGCATCAAAGTCCGGGCTAATATCATAATCTCAGTAGCAAACGCTGTAAACGCCATTGATCCATTCCCCCTTCCTGTTCCCGCCATCTCCGACATGATAACCTTCCGTAGTATCTCGCCGCCTCCTTAGTTTTCTTTCTCGTCATTGAAGGGAAAATATGGCTTCGCGATTGAACTACCAGCCCCCCCACCCCCCACCCCCCCACCCCTCCATCCTTAAACCGCTCTACCCGACCCCGATCTCCCGCTGATGCGGACGCCCTCACTCCTGGTACCCCGCTCCCGAGGGTGCCCTTGTCTGATTCTTGGTTTTGTGTCCCAGCTAGCAGCCGACAGAGTCACCGCGCGGCTTTCCTGTCCGGATTCTTATTGAGCTGGGCGCCTGGCTGACCCACGACGGCCGTGTGAGTCGCTGATAGCTGGGCGTCTGGCTGACCCACGACGGCCGTGTGAGTCGCTGATAGCTGGGCGCCTGGCTGACCCACGACGGCCGTGTGAGTCGCTGATAGCTGGGCGCCTGGCTGACCCACGACGGCCGTGTGAGTCGCTGATAGCTGGGCGCCTGGCTGACCCACGACGGCCGTGTGAGTCGCTGATAGCTGGGCGCCTGGCTGACCCACGACGGCCGTGTGAGTCGCTGATAGCTGGGCACCTGGCTGACCCACGACGGCCGTGTGAGTCGCTGATAGCTAGGCGCCTGGCTG
Organism: Arenicola marina; assembly: GCA_964019135.1. NCBI lineage: Eukaryota > Metazoa > Annelida > Polychaeta > Arenicolidae > Arenicola > Arenicola marina. The sequence goes on along the minus strand of OZ025254.1, from coordinate 43,542,316 downwards.
ACGCACGACGGCCGTGTGAGTCGCTGATAGCTGGGCGCCTGGCTGACGCACGACGGCCGTGTGAGTCGCTGATAGCTGGGCGCCTGGCTGACCCACGACGGCCGTGTGATTCGCTGATAGCTGGGCGCCTGGCTGACGCACGATGGCCGTACGAGTCGCTGATAGCTGGGCGCCTGGCTGACCCACGACGGCCGTGTGAGTCGCTGATAGGTGGGCGCCTGGCTGACCCACGACGGCCGTGCGAGGCGCTGATAGCTGGGCGCCTGGCTGACCCACGACGGCCGTGTGAGTCGCTGGTAGCTGGGCGTCTGGCTGACCCACGACGGCCGTGTGAGTCGCTGATAGCTGGGCGCCTGGCTGACCCACGACGGCCGTGTGAGTCGCTGATAGCTGGGCGCCTGGCTGACCCACGACGGCCGTGTGAGTCGCTGATAGCTGGGCGCCTGGCTGACCCACGACGGCCGTGTGAGTCGCTGATAGCTGGGCACCTGGCTGACCCACGACGGCCGTGTGAGTCGCTGATAGCTAGGCGCCTGGCTGACGCACGACGGCCGTGTGAGTCGCTGATAGCTGGGCGCCTGGCTGACGCACGACGGCCGTGTGAGTCGCTGATAGCTGGGCGCCTGGCTGACCCACGACGGCCGTGTGATTCGCTGATAGCTGGGCGCCTGGCTGACGCACGATGGCCGTACGAGTCGCTGATAGCTGGGCGCCTGGCTGACCCACGACGGCCGTGTGAGTCGCTGATAGGTGGGCGCCTGGCTGACCCACGACGGCCGTGCGAGGCGCTGATAGCTGGGCGCCTGGCTGACCCACGACGGCCGTGTGAGTCGCTGATAGCTGGGCGCCTGGCTGACCCACGCCGGCCGTGCGAGTCGCTGATAGCTGGGCGCCTGGCTGACCCACGACGGCCGTGCGAGGCGCTGATAGCTGGTCGCCTGGCTGACCCACGACGGCCGTGTGAGTCGCTGATAGCTGGGCGCCTGGCTGACCCACGACGGCCGTGCGAGGCGCTGATAGCTGGGCGCCTGGCTGACCCACGACGGCCGTGTGAGTCGCTGATAGCTTGGCGCCTGGCTGACCCACGACGGCCGTGCGAGGCGCTGATAGCTGGGCGCCTGGCTGACCCACGCCGGCCGTGCGAGTCGCTGATAGCTGGGCGCCTGGCTGACCCACGACGGCCGTGCGAGTCGCTGATAGCTGGGCGCCTGGCTGACCCACGACGGCCGTGCGAGTCGCTGATAGCAGGGCGCCTGGCTGACGCACGACGGCCGTGTGAGTCGCTGATAGCAGGACGCCTGGCTCACCCACGACGGCCGTGTGAGTCGCTGATAGCTGGGCGCCTGGCTGACCCACGACGGCCGTGTGAGTCGCTGATAGCTGGGCGCCTGGCTGACTCACGACGGCCGTGTGAGTCGCTGATAGCTGGGCGCCTGGCTGACCCACGACGGCCGTGCGAGTCGCTGATAGCTGGGCGCCTGGCTGACCCACGCCGGCCGTGCGAGTCGCTGATAGCTGGGCGCCTGGCTGACCCACGACGGCCGTGTGAGTCGCTGATAGCTGGGCGCCTGGCTGACCCACGACGGCCGTGCGTGTCGCTGATAGCTGGGCGCCTGGCTGACGCACGACGGCCGTGTGAGTCGCTGATAGCAGGACGCCTGGCTGACCCACGACGGCCGTGTGAGTCGCTGATAGCTGGGCGCCTGGCTGACCCACGACGGCCGTGTGAGTCGCTGATAGCTGGGCGCCTGGCTGACCCACGACGGCCGTGCGAGTCGCTGATAGCTGGGCGCCTGGCTGACCCACGACGGCCGTGCGAGTCGCTGATAGCTGGGCGCCTGGCTGACCCACGACGGCCGTGTGAGTCGCTGATAGCTGGGCGCCTGGCTGACCCACGACGGCCGTGCGAGTCGCTGATAGCAGGACGCCTGGCTGACCCACGACGGCCGTGTGAGTCGCTGATAGCTGGGCGCCTGGCTGACCCACGACGGCCGTGTGAGTCGCTGATAGCTGGGCGCCTGGCTGACCCACGACGGCCGTGTGAGTCGCTGATAGCTGGGCGCCTGGCTGACGCACGACGGCCGTGTGAGTCGCTGATAGCTGGGCGCCTGGCTGACCCACGACGGCCGTGCGAGTCGCTGATAGCTGGGCGCCTGGCTGACCCACGCCGGCCGTGCGAGTCGCTGATAGCTGGGCGCCTGGCTGACCCACGACGGCCGTGTGAGTCGCTGATAGCTGGGCGCCTGGCTGACCCACGACGGCCGTGCGAGTCGCTGATAGCAGGACGCCTGCCTGACCCACGACGGCCGTGTGAGTCGCTGATAGCTGGGCGCCTGGCTGACCCGCGACGGCCGTGTGAGTCGCTGATAGCTGGGCGCCTGGCTGACCCACGACGGCCGTGTGAGTCGCTGATAGCTGGGCGCCTGGCTGACCCACGACGGCCTTGTGAGTCGCTCATAGCTGGGCACTTGGCTGACCCACGACGGCCGTGTGAGTCACTGATAGCTGGGCGCCTGGCTGACGCACGACGGCCGTGTGAGTCGCTGATAGCAGGGCGCCTGGCTGACCCACGACGGCCGTGTGAGTCACTGATAGCTGGGCGCCTGGCTGACGCACGACGGCCGTGTGAGTCGCTGATAACTGGGCGCCTGGCTGACCCACGACAGTCACATACTTCCTGATGGGTGGATTGGCGTTTTATGCCATCGTTTTGTACACATTGACAATTCGGCGAACACACTTTTTAACGAACGTCACTTTTCAACATAACGACACTTGTGTTGTTACTGAATCAGAGCTGCAGACATGATGAAGCAATGATCAGCCCCCATCAATGTTTGGGGCCGGAGCAAGTGACGTATATTTTGACCCTACATATGGCGCCGGTTTACGTCATAACTGGAAGTTATAACTGGAAGTTATAACTGGAAGTTATCTCGCGGAGGGGACTGTTTACAGTGGAGGTGGCCTTCAGGGGAAAAGCCTGAAACAAGAGATCAGGGCCGTGACTTACCAATGAATTTAAGCAGTTCCAAGCGTCCCAGCAGACCATTGTCTTAGTGTTTCACAGCATCATATCATCGGAACAAATTGTCTCCGTAAAAAGACATGAATCGCAGCTGTTTATATGAGCAATGATCACGCGCTCTTGTTTGGCTCACACAGTAGGCATCATTTCCAGTTTTAATATAGTTAGAGTATCTCCTCCTCGTTGGTCAATCGCGGACACACCTCCAAAAAGGGCCTGGTTAAGCAGCGAAATCATGGCTGACGGTCACTTCTAAATGTTACTGTGGGCTACAGACAAGACGGAAAATTGTGTAATTTGGAGGCTGGCTACAGATGGAACGGACAATTGTGTAATGTGGAGGCTAGACACTTGGGTCTTATATAAATCGGTAAAGCAGCGTTGGAGGCCAGGCTGGCGATTTCTTTTAGCCTATTTTGATCACATCGCGTGATTGGGAGAAGGAAGGGAGATTGGAGTCATGTCCCCGGGGGTAACCCCCAATCTTTGCGAAGAAGGCCATGTGATCTTTATTTATTTATTAAAAATATTATCGATTAGGTAGCGCTTGAGATTATTACCGAAATTTGCCATATTACGTCCATCTTGTGAGGGTATTCATCTGGTAATGAACGAACCTAGGGCGACATGTCAAAAGTGGGATTGGGAATGGGAATTGGTATCCTACGTCGAAAATGTCGGTAACAAAGAGAGGAGGAAAGAGAAGGCGACAGATGGCATGCACACGCAGGATCACCGGAAGTGAGTATGTTGGGATCACCGGAAGTGGGAATGTTGGGTTTACCGGTAGTTACTGCAATTACCGACTCTAATTTGGATAACTGGAAGTGGACTCTTTTGTGATCGGAGCATTGCAACATGTTGAAACATACGTTACACTTCAACATGCATATGGCATAATGGTAATGAAACACTATCCAAAAATGCGGAGTGAGCTTATGCACAAAAATGAAGAGTTTTGCATGAAAATCAGGTTCACTCGTGAAAACAGCATTTACAGATAAAAGTAGTCTTGCAATTAGTATGCATAAAACTGAAGATTCATGAAATTAGCGTGTAACGAAACGAAACATTAGAAGCGACATTATAATGTAAAAAACAGGAACTGTCGTGAATGAAGCATATATGGCATATGGCCACACTATATATATTTTTTATAAATCACTTCATTGTCGCAAACGCATTGCCATCGATCGTTTACTGTAGTTAAAATATACATACGGTAGTAGTAAGACGTGAAGACATTACATCCATAATATTTTAACAAAGAGAACACAATGACTAACACAACACATCTGTTGCAGTGCCGATGCAGTGCCGTTTAACATATTTATTAGCTTCAACAAGTGCAACATTCACGCGAAACACTTATCTTGCATTCAGGTTATATTGATCCACAGACGAGCGTAAAGTATAAGAGCGCAGGCTTGCAATATAAGCCCTCGGTGTGGACGTGACCCGTGGGTGGACATGACACGAGGATCTACGTGGTCCGGGGGTGGACCTGACACGAGGGCGGACGTGATGTACGTGGTCCGGTTGTGGACGTGACCTAAAACTCACACGTTCATTCTTTTCCAATATCCCGACCATTCATAAGCGGCATTAACAGCCACAATCCCCACCACATATATTGACTTAAGCTGACAAGCCTTTATCAATTTATTTCCTGGCAGGAATTAAATGACGAAAGCTCAGCTCGTTGCTGCGCCCATCCAGCACAAATCCTCTTTTTGACCTTGACATGGTCGACTGTAATAAGTTGACCTTGACGAGTCGCAGTCAACAGCGCACCTCGGCTGTTCAATGGAGACTAAGATGATGGCGCTGGGAACGCTGGACATTGTTATGGATTCATCATTGCTGAGGGACGTGACTAGGTTGACCTTGAGGAGCTTTACACTCCAGACTTGGTGGTGACTGGGTTATTCGCACAGCGTCTCTCATTAGACGTCCAAAAATATGAGGGCTGTCTGTCTTGTGTCAGCGTTGCTCGGGTGGTCAAGGATTAGGCGACCGGAGCTGTAAATCTTGAACTGGACACCATGATGAAGAATCCGCAGGTTTATTTTATCAGTATGCATTGTCTTGATCTTGTTGGTTGTGCTGAGGTACGGCTTATCAGAGCTGCTGGCTGCATACTAGGCTGGTCACGGGTAATTTTGACAATTTGGAGATTGGTGGAGCGAAAGTCATGTAGTATGACGCTCTTATGGTATATAAGCGTCAAATGAATAGAGTATTGAAACAGCTCAAGCAAATTGCACGGGTTTGTGTTTCTTTTTGACGTCAAATCTCCTCCACTTTCGGGTAAGATGGCTAATTATGATAGATGCCTTTTACACTATCAAAGAACATATGGCGTTACAGTGAGCTAGAGATCGACATTTTCACTGAAGGTAAGCGCCTCATAATAACGAGTTTGAAGAACTATTTGCGATTATTTAATGAAAGTATTTACAATTACACATCCTCTGGTGAATTTTGATGATACTTCATCCAGCCGTTAAAGAAATATACTTTAGTTTACAAGGTTACCTCCATTTCACAAAATGATCAAAAGTTGACACGTACTACGTATATGTAATTTCCCTATAATTTTTCTCAATATTTAATCATTATCAACAACAATAGCTCTTTGGAAAGCATACACCTAGTGCAATACAAGAATGCAAATATACAAAACCAGGACAGTTTTCACCCACTTTGCAAATCAGTACCTTCACAAAATTAGCTGTAATTTGATTAAAAATAAAAACCTTGACGCAAACCACTTTTTCCGAAAACACAGTTCTTGTAATCGGAATAAAGAAAAGTATAGGTAGTCGTGCCAATTTGCATAGAAACAAGTCCTGAAGCATAAAAATGGTATTTCACAAATATTTTTCCACGCAGCTTATTTCACAAAAATTATCAATAATTTACGCTTCGTGTTTACTCTTTAACAAATATGGTTATATATAACGGTCTTCGATATAATTAGGATTTACACTAATGTTTGCTGAACTATTCACACGTCTTCTCGACTTGACAGATGTCTTTGCTTTGAATTTTCCGATTTATCACGAAGAGCCATTCTCGGGGAAATACCTCGCGCATGACGTCAGGAATTGGGGATTCCCCTGTGAATGAGGTATTGCAGTAACATCCAGTGATGTTTGCCGATGTTAACCGAGGTTTGCTCTAAATCGCCGAAGCTTATTATACGGTGCTCTATTCATGTCACCACTTCTTTCGCTGTGATTTATTCGTGATTTTTTTATCATTAAGACTGCGTAAAATCTCAGGGCTACAACCCGCTATTGTGTAGACGTTTGTATTCTTTCAGAGGGATTAGCTGCGATGATATCAAGATGGAATTTGTATTTATGTTCAATTCTGCTCAGAAAGTACACAAATCAACATGACCAGTCCTATGAAACACGTTGAAGCCTACTGTTGAGATTAACCATAAGTTTTACCGTTATGCGGAGTTATAAATGAGGTGCATCATAAAAGATGAATTACCTGCCATGAGATGATACGTGTTCCGGCTTTCCACCATTGTGACAATTAGAAGCGTTTACTCCCACAATGTACGGGTTAAACCACGGGTTTTTAATCCCTGTGGATTGAATATGTCTGTGGGACAGGCGGCAGTAAGCAGGATACCACCACCACTGACGGCACATGTCCCAACTACAAGCATGTCCCCAATGCGCAACCGGTGAATGGTGACATACCGACTGTGGTTGGCGTTGCCAAAGTACCGTTGAGCAAGCGAAATTTCCGTCTTGTCCATCTGGTTCGGAAATAGACAAAACTGTGTGAGTTGCACCATGGTTGATGTAAGAGTCCAACGGGGAAGAGGCATGGTAATTATCTCTCTCGACTGGGCGGTGACACTGTTTTCCGATACCCCAGAGCACATGAAACATCCAAAGAAGGCTGCATGGATCGTCGTAATAAAACAACAACGAGTCGTCTTTCTTCTCATTGAGCCCCCCCGGGGGTTATTCTGAATCCCTATAAAAGTAAACGGCAAAATACCAAGGCGCCTGTTGTTACTGAGGTTTAAACCCAGCTGGGTTAGTTTTGCTCCTGATGACGTTGGTTGGTATTGAAGGCACGTAGCACGACCGCTGTGTGAGTCGCTGATAGCTGGGCGCCTGGCTGACGCACGACGGCCGTGTGAGTCGCTGATAGCTGGGCGCCTGGCTGACACACGACGGCCGTGTGAGTCTGATAGCTGGGCGCCTGGCTGACGCACGACGGCCGTGTGAGTCTGATAGCTGGGCGCCTGGCTGACGCACGACGGCCGTGTGAGTCGCTGATAGCTGGGCGCCTGGCTGACGCACGACGGCCGTGTGAGTCGCTGATAGCAGGGCGCCTGGCTGACGCACGACGGCCGTGTGAGTCGCTGATAGCTGGGCGCCTGGCTGACGCACGACGGCCGTGTGAGTCGCTGATAGCTGGGCGCCTGGCTGACGCACGACGGCCGTGTGAGTCGCTGATAGCTGGGCGCCTGGCTGACGCACGACGGCCGTGTGAGTCGCTGATAGCTGGGCGCCTGGCTGACGCACGCCGGCCGTGTGAGTCGCTGATAGCTGGGCGCCTGGCTGACGCACGACGGCCGTGTGAGTCGCTGATAGCTGGGCGCTTGGCTGACGCATGACGGCTGTGTGAGTCGCTGATAGCTGGGCGCCTGGCTGACGCACGACGGCCGTGTGAGTCGCTGATAGCTGGGCGCCTGGCTGACGCATGACGGCTGTGTGAGTCGCTGATAACTGGGCGCCTGGCTGACCCACGACGGCCGTGTGAGTCGCTGATAGCTGGGCGCCTGGCTGACGCACGACGGCCGTGTGAGTCTGATAGCTGGGCGCCTGGCTGACGCACGACGGCCGTGTGAGTCTGATAGCTGGGCGCCTGGCTGACGCACGACGGCCGTGTGAGTCGCTGATAGCTGGGCGCCTGGCTGACGCACGACGGCCGTGTGAGTCGCTGATAGCAGGGCGCCTGGCTGACGCACGACGGCCGTGTGAGTCGCTGATAGCTGGGCGCCTGGCTGACGCACGACGGCCGTGTGAGTCGCTGATAGCTGGGCGCCTGGCTGACGCACGACGGCCGTGTGAGTCGCTGATAGCTGGGCGCCTGGCTGACGCACGACCGCTGTGTGAGTCGCTGATAGCTGGGCGCCTGGCTGACGCACGACGGCCGTGTGAGTCGCTGATAGCTGGGCGCCTGGCTGACACACGACGGCCGTGTGAGTCTGATAGCTGGGCGCCTGGCTGACGCACGACGGCCGTGTGAGTCTGATAGCTGGGCGCCTGGCTGACGCACGACGGCCGTGTGAGTCGCTGATAGCTGGGCGCCTGGCTGACGCACGACGGCCGTGTGAGTCGCTGATAGCAGGGCGCCTGGCTGACGCACGACGGCCGTGTGAGTCGCTGATAGCTGGGCGCCTGGCTGACGCACGACGGCCGTGTGAGTCGCTGATAGCTGGGCGCCTGGCTGACGCACGACGGCCGTGTGAGTCGCTGATAGCTGGGCGCCTGGCTGACGCACGACGGCCGTGTGAGTCGCTGATAGCTGGGCGCCTGGCTGACGCACGCCGGCCGTGTGAGTCGCTGATAGCTGGGCGCCTGGCTGACGCACGACGGCCGTGTGAGTCGCTGATAGCTGGGCGCTTGGCTGACGCATGACGGCTGTGTGAGTCGCTGATAGCTGGGCGCCTGGCTGACGCACGACGGCCGTGTGAGTCGCTGATAGCTGGGCGCCTGGCTGACGCATGACGGCTGTGTGAGTCGCTGATAACTGGGCGCCTGGCTGACCCACGACGGCCGTGTGAGTCGCTGATAGCTGGGCGCCTGGCTGACGCACGACGGCCGTGTGAGTCTGATAGCTGGGCGCCTGGCTGACGCACGACGGCCGTGTGAGTCTGATAGCTGGGCGCCTGGCTGACGCACGACGGCCGTGTGAGTCGCTGATAGCTGGGCGCCTGGCTGACGCACGACGGCCGTGTGAGTCGCTGATAGCAGGGCGCCTGGCTGACGCACGACGGCCGTGTGAGTCGCTGATAGCTGGGCGCCTGGCTGACGCACGACGGCCGTGTGAGTCGCTGATAGCTGGGCGCCTGGCTGACGCACGACGGCCGTGTGAGTCGCTGATAGCTGGGCGCCTGGCTGACGCACGACGGCCGTGTGAGTCGCTGATAGCTGGGCGCCTGGCTGACGCACGCCGGCCGTGTGAGTCGCTGATAGCTGGGCGCCTGGCTGACGCACGACGGCCGTGTGAGTCGCTGATAGCTGGGCGCTTGGCTGACGCATGACGGCTGTGTGAGTCGCTGATAGCTGGGCGCCTGGCTGACGCACGACGGCCGTGTGAGTCGCTGATAGCTGGGCGCCTGGCTGACGCATGACGGCTGTGTGAGTCGCTGATAACTGGGCGCCTGGCTGACCCACAACGGCCGTGTGAGTCGCTGATAGCTGGGCGCCTGGCTGACCCTCGACGGCCGTGTGAGTCGCTGATAGCTGGGCGCCTTGCTGACGCACGACGGCTGTGTGAGTCGCTGATAGCTGGGCGCCTGGCTGACGCATGACGGCAGTGTGAGTCGCTGATAGCTGGGCGCCTGGCTGACCCACGACGGCCGTGTGAGTCGCTGATAGCTGGGCGCCTGGCTGACGCACCACGGCCGTGTGAGTCTGATAGCTGGTCGCCTGGCTGACGCACGACCGCTGTGTGAGTCGCTGATAGCTGGGCGCCTGGCTGACGCACGACCGCTGTGTGAGTCGCTGATAGCTGGGCGCCTGGCTGACGCACGACGGCCGTGTGAGTCGCTGATAGCTGGACGCCTGGCTGACGCACGACGGCCGTGTGAGTCGCTGATAGCTGGGCGCCTGGCTGACGCACGACGGCCGTGTGAGTCGCTGATAGCTGGGCGCCTGGCTGACGCACGACGGCCGTGTGAGTCGCTGATAGCTGGGCGCCTGGCTGACGCACGACGGCCGTGTGAGTCGCTGATAGCTGGGCGCCTGGCTGACGCACGCCGGCCGTGTGAGTCGCTGATAGCTGGGCGCCTGGCTGACGCACGACGCCCGTGTGAGTCGCTGATAGCTGGGCGCTTGGCTGACGCATGACGGCTGTGTGAGTCGCTGATAGCGGGGCGCCTGGCTGACGCACGACGGCCGTGTGAGTCGCTGATAGCTGGGCGCCTGGCTGACGCATGACGGCTGTGTGAGTCGCTGATAACTGGGCGGCTGGCTGACCGACGACGGCCGTGTGAGTCGCTGATAGCTGGGCGCCTGGCTGACCCTCGACGGCCGTGTGAGTCGCTGATTGCTGGGCGCCTTGCTGACGCACGACGGCTGTGTGAGTCGCTGATAGCTGGGCGCCTGGCTGACGCATGACGGCTGTGTGAGTCGCTGATAGCTGGGTGCCTGGCTGACCCACGACGGCCGTGTGAGTCGCTGATAGCTGGGCGCCTGGCTGACGCACCACGGCCGTGTGAGTCTGATAGCTGGTCGCCTGGCTGACGCACGACCGCTGTGTGAGTCGCTGATAGCTGGGCGCCTGGCTGACGCACGACCGCTGTGTGAGTCGCTGATAGCTGGGCGCCTGGCTGACGCACGACGGCCGTGTGAGTCGCTGATAGCTGGACGCCTGGCTGACGCACGACGGCCGTGTGAGTCGCTGATAGCTGGGCGCCTGGCTGACGCACGACGGCCGTGTGAGTCGCTCATAGCTGGGCGCCTGGCTGACGCACGACGGCCGTGTGAGTCGCTGATAGCTGGGCGCCTGGCTGACGCACGACGGCCGTGTGAGTCGCTCATAGCTGGGCGCCTGGCTGACGCACGACGGCCGTGTGAGTCGCTGATAGCTGGGCGCCTGGCTGACGCACGACGGCCGTGTGAGTCGCTGATAGCTGGGCGCCTGGCTGACGCACGACGGCCGTGTGAGTCGCTGATAGCTGGGCGCCTGGCTGACGCACGACGGCCGTGTGAGTCGCTGATAGCTGGGCGCCTGGCTGACGCACGCCGGCCGTGTGAGTCCATGATAGCTGGGCGCCTGGCTGACGCACGACGGCCGTGTGAGTTGCTGATAGCTGGGCGCCTGGCTGACGCATGACGGCTGTGTGAGTCGCTGATAGCTTAGCGCCTGGCTGACCCACGACGGCCGTGTGAGTCGCTGATAGCTGGGCGCCGGGCTGACGCACGACCGCTGTGTGAGTCGCTGATAGCTGGGGCGTCTGGCTGACGCACGACCGCTGTGTGAGTCGCTGATAGCTGGGCGCTCGACTGACGCACGACGGCCGTGTGAGTCGCTGATAGCTGGGCGCCTGGCTGACGCACGACCGCTGTGTGAGTCGCTGATAGCTGGGGCGTCTGGCTGACGCACGACCGCTGTGTGAGTCGCTGATAGCTGGGCGCTCGACTGACGCACGACGGCCGTGTGAGTCTGATAGCTGGTCGCCTGGCTGACGCACGACGGCCGTGTGAGTCTAATAGCTGGTCGCCTGGCTGACGCACGACGGCCGTGTGAGTCGCTGATAGCTGGGCGCCTGGCTGACGCACGACCGCTGTGTGAGTCGCTGATAGCTGGGGCGTCTGGCTGACGCACGACCGCTGTGTGAGTCGCTGATAGCTGGGCGCTCGACTGACGCACGACGGCCGTGTGAGTCTGATAGCTGGTCGCCTGGCTGACGCACGACGGCCGTGTGAGTCTGATAGCTGGTCGCCTGGCTGACGCACGACGGCCGTGTGAGTCGCTGATAGCTGGGCGCCTGGCTGACGCACGACGGCCGTGTGAGTCGTTGATAGCTGGGCGCCTGGCTGACGCACGACAGCCGTGTGAGTCTGATAGTTGGGCGCCTGGCTGACGCACGCCGGCTCTGTGAGTCGCTGATAGCTGGGCGCCTGGCTGACGCATGACGGCCGTGTGAGTCTGATAGCTGGGTGCCTGGCTGACGCACGACGGCCGTGTGAGTGGCTGATAGCTGGGCGCCTGGCTGAAGCACGACGGCCATGTGAGTCGTTGTTAGCTGGGCGCCTGGCTAACGCACGACAGCCGTGTGAGTCTGATAGTTGGGCGCCTGGCTGACGCACGCCGGCTCTGTGAGTCGCTGATAGCTTGGCGCCTGGCTAACGCATGACGGCCGTGTGAGTCTGATAGCTGGGCGCCTGGCTGACGCACGACGGCCGTGTGAGTCTGATAGCTGGGCGCCTGGCTGACGCACGACGGCCGTGTGAGTCGCTGATAGCTGGGCGCCTGGCTGACGCACGACGGCCGTGTGAGTCGCTGATAGCTGGGCGCCTGGCTGACGCACGACGGCCGTGTGAGTCGTTGATAGCTGGGCGCCTGGCTGACGCACGACGGCCGTGTGAGTCGCTGATAGCTGGGCGCCTGGCTGACGCACGACGGCCATGTGAGTCGTTGATAGCTGGGCGCCTGGCTGACGCACGCCGGTCGTGTGAGTCGCTGATAGCTGGGCGCCTGGCTGACGCACGACGGCCGTGTGAGTCGCTGATAGCTGGACGCCTGGCTGACGCACGACGGCCGTGTGAGTCGCTGATAGCTGGGCGTCTGGCTGACGCACGACGGCCGTGTGAGTCGCTGATAGCTGGGCGCCTGGCTGACGCACGACGGCCGTGTGAGTCGCTGATAGCTGGGCGCCTGGCTGACCCATGACGGCCGTGTGAGTCTGATAGCTGGGCGCCTGGCTGACCCACGACGGTGGTGTGAGTCGCTGATAGCTGGGCGCCTGGCTGACGCACGACGGCCGTGTGAGTCGCTGATAGCTGGGCGCCTGGCTGACGCACGACGGCCGTGTGAGTCGCTGATAGCTGGGCCCCTGGCTGACGCACGACGGCCGTGTGAGTCGCTGATAGCTAGGCGCCTGGCTGACGCACGACGGCCGTGTGAGTCGCTAATAGCTGGGCGCCTGGCTGACGCACGCCGGCCATGTGAGTCGCTAATAGCTGGGCGCCTGGCTGACGCACGACGGCCGTCTGAGTCGCTGATAGCTGGGCGCCTGGCTGACGCACGACGGCCGTGTGAGTCGCTGATAGCTGGGCGCCTGGCTGACATACGACGGCCGTGTGAGTCGCTAATAGCTGGGCGCCTGGCTGACGCACGCCGGCCGTGTGAGTCGCTCATAACTAGGCGCCTGGCTGACGCACGACGGCCGTCTGAGTCGCTGATAGCTGGGCGCCTGGCTGACGCACGACGGCCGTCTGAGTCGCTGATAGCTGGGCGCCTGGCTGACGCACGCCGGCCATGTGAGTCGCTAATAGCTGGGCGCCTGGCTGACATACGACGGCCGTCTGAGTCGCTGATAGCTGGGCGCCTGGCTGACGCACGAGGGCCGTGTGAGTCGCTGATAGCTGGGCGCCTGGCTGACGCACGACGGCCGTGTGAGTCGCTGATAGCTGGGCGCCTGGCTGACCCATGACGGCCGTGTGAGTCTGATAGCTGGGCGCCTGGCTGACCCACGACGGTGGTGTGAGTCGCTGATAGCTGGGCACCTGGCTGACGCACGACGGCCGTGTGAGTCGCTGATAGCTGGGCGCCTGGCTGACCCACGACGGCCGTCTGAGTCGCTCATAACTAGGCGCCTGGCTGACATACGACGGCCGTCTGAGTCGCTGATAGCTGGGCGCCTGGCTGACGCACGAGGGCCGTGTGAGTCGCTGATAGCTGGGCGCCTGGCTGACGCACGCTGGCCAAACACTTCCTGAGGGTTACTTCCGGAGACATGGCGGTTCTCTCTCCTTACGGTTCCCCACTTTCGCGATATGACGTACAGCGGTTAATGCGTCTCACTTAGAGCAACCAACCAATCAACTCGTTTACAACCGTGTAACACTATTCGTACTAGAGTAGTCTGATAATGTTGTTTTAAATGTGTTCTTTTCGTCGACACAACGTACTCATACGCTGATTAATTCACTCAAATAATTGTATTTATAATGTCATCCTGACGTGGAATTTATAGTAGAATACAATTTCAAATGCCTACTTCGCTTAATGTAGTTTGATCGGGCATAGATGTACATGTTAACAGAAAAGACTAATGAATAATATTAATCTCAGTCATTAATATGACCTATGAGAGATCCAACAATAGTTTAAAATCCCAGGCTGATATCTTGAGGTGGATATGGGGCTTGATGTATTTGTGTTGATCGCTTATTATGGGATGGCTTCGTATCTTTACAAACACCGCGTAAGTATGCACAGTCGCTGGAACGAGAGATAATTCGGATTCGGAAAAAATACAATAAGACAATAATATAGAACAAACAATTACATAATAACGTGCATCCGTCGTAGTGGCCAGGCCGGTTTTCATTGGCTTGTAGACTTTTATTGACCTCAACCGGTATTTTACTATGCGTGGCTATGGACGACCATCCACATAGTGTCGTTATCCGTAATTACTTCCCGAAACACTTCCAGATGTTTTAGGTGCGCATTTCCCTTGTGTGCACATAGACCTATAATAAGGCAAACATGGGTGCGTTTATCGTCATGTTGAACCAAATCGTTGCATGCAATTAACATTTCCATTAGCTGCAGGTTTAATCGGTTTAATTAATTGGTTTACCGCACAGAAGAGGGTCGACCGCCATGATACATTAATCACATTAGAAAAGCTTTCAGCCATGTCCTTGACCCGTGAACGAGTGCAGATGCAAGGTCAACATAATACGTCACTTTGGTTTCCTCATTTCGCGGTCAATCCCCCCACATGGGGGGATTTTGGTGGGACACTACGGGGAAGCGTAGGCAATAGACATACACTATCGTGTGTGTCTCTAGTTCGTGATTCAAGCGCGTGACAAAGACTGAGCCGAGGGAGTTATCGTCACGTCGCGCACCAAGGCTCGGACGACATCTCCATGGGTGATGAAACGAGCGACCATCATATTCCGCTGTTCACGCACGCTGACGACCCCAGGAGCTTGACAAGCCGGTTCCCTACAGTATCATCACGGAACAAGAACTCCACTGTCTGATCTATCAATCTTTTGTTTTTGCATTAATGACAGACAACTGAACACATTGCCAGACGTGAGGACCTTATTTACCTTATGTCGTGCACGCAATGCCCGAATGTCGGGATTTAAATTCAAACTCTCCCCATAGATTTAAATAACATAGCTGCAAGAAGTTCATTTCGGTTTCAAGGTGTATTATCAGACGACAGAAACACCCTTTCGTCCGTCGCGGCCATGGAACCACTTAATCCGTTCTCCGACAAGCCTAGATTTACATTGAGGTTCATGGACGTTCCATAACACAATTATTGGACTCGGTATCTGTACCCCATTGTCAGCGCGGGATACAATTGTTGAACTTGTATTATAACGGCATTTGATGTATTTCGATGAAATAGAACACATCGCTAAAGTCATGGTGTACGAACATAAAGACATTCGATGATGGCGCCATGCACGCTGTCCGCGGGCGTGGGATACCTGGACCATAAACACATTCAGCGCTTAGTCATCGGCAATGCATCATAGATGATGTATCGCTAAAATGATGTAAAATGTGGTAAACCAGTTATTTAACCATTCAAAAACATGAGTATAATAGTTGATAGTTTGAATATTTGTCTATATGCTAAATTACATTATTGGCTTTCCTTAAGATAATAGAAAGTCATTGAACTGTTTTTCCGATTGAACGTATCCGTTAACGTAACCCGATGAACATCATCGTAACTCACGGTGTTAAAATACATAGTTTACGGCATTCGTTTATATATTTTAAAATGTATTTAAAGAGCACGATAAAAATACCTAGGTCTGTTTCCCTAGCTGGCCTCATATAGGGGGGAAAGGATATTCTAGTGAAGGTTATACATCTTTATGAAAGTCATTAACAGCATTGTTTTGTAACTGCTGGGTATGATCCGTCAATCAGCTGTAATATCGCTCACATTCAGATGTAATTATAACTAAGCTGGGGACAATGATTACACACCTTAACTAACATTGACTAATTAAAAATTACTGGCAAATTGTACAATATTGTTGGATCTTGCCTGTGACAGTACAAAACACTTAAAACATGTTCACTATATTACTTGCTGGGGTGATAGACCTAGAAAATGTTTTCATTTAGTTTGGGAAGAAATATAGATTAGTTCGAGGTCTTGTCATGTAGCCTTCCTTAGTCAACGTATTTGGTTAAAACTGTTATTAATATTATTATTAATATTATTAATAATATTATTATCAATAATATTAATAATATTATTATCAATAATATTAATAATATTATTATTAATAATATTAATAATATTATTAATAATATTATTACGTCTAACTAAAATATGACTTACATATCATAACGGATTAAACACAGTAGTTGAATACTCCATGTGACAATGACCTTGACGCGTGTAGTCGACCCCCAGCACCAGCGTTACCGGAGTGGTGAGCTGTCATCCGTAGCAAACCAATCGGTTCAAGTGCACCCGCCCCTCCCCCCTCCCGTCCACATCCGCACCACGTCATTGACCCTCTCTCAGCGCAGTGGCGGCCACTTTCGTGTCCCTGCTCGCTGATCCGGCCCATTAAGTTTCAGTAATTGACACCCCCACGACAATCCTCAAGAGACCGAAAGCCACCCGCCACCGGCGCCAGGGGAACGCCCACTGCGCCATCATTCAACAGTTGTGCCGTCGCCCTAGGTTAGAGGCTGACGGCTTTTCAATGTCAACCTCATGTTGCTACGGTTAATCTGACAACCAACCGTTGAGACATAAAAGTTACGAGCCCCAGGTGTGACCTTACCATGTGTCCTCAAGTGGAAAGGTGATTTACTTGCATCGTCGAACAAAGGACGTCTCAGTGACGCTGCCAGACCTTGTTTAGGGCCAGAAAGATCACTTCAGGCAACGATTAGTGTCTCTTTGTAAATTGATTTGACAAGACATCTGTTGCATGCTTAAATGATTCGATCAAATGCAAGTTGTCTACTAGCTCCTTGTTCCGAAATGGTGTTAGGCCAATTAACATCGTATCCCAAGAGATACCACCAAACCCCCCATTCTACATCCCAGTCGCCGGTCAGCCTCTACCCCATCGCTTGTTCCCAACCCACACCTTGCCTTACCCCTGTTCCAAGCAATACTCTCCCCACCCCATCACCCAGTTACCTGTTTCTGGGGACCGTTTCATCCAAGGCAATTTCGCCGTATTCGGTCGGCTTCTTGGCTCAGTTTACCCAAAACCTGCACATAAACAGCTGCCTAAAACATCACCATCTATTCGATTCATTGTAACTAATGTATCCTTGCAAGGTTGATATCCCTGTAGATGGCATACTTCGTCATGCATTGTGACAGGGATAACCACATACGAACATGAGACACAACCGGACGGATTATAAACGTAGGCGTGTTTTGTCAATGATTCTGTCGGTGCCGCAGACATCTATTTAGCCCCACGCGGGTGGGCCTATAAACAACTTGGCAGGGCTAATCTGTATATACGATACATGCCTGTTAAAGAAACCCGTTCGCTGTGGGCGTCAGGACTGCGTGCCAGTGACTATTACAAATCTGTGTCGATGTCGCTTTTTTGAGAGCCTCAGTGTCTGAATTTGGCGGTCAATGCCGAATGCCCCATTTTCAAGTATGTCTGTGTCCGCCGTCGCCATTTACCCTTACACACCTCTCATGACGTGTCCTGGTGTAATAGAAATTGATATTATTCATTAAACTGCGCACTCCATGTTTTGTCTTTCCATGCGGAACTCAAATTCAGCATGACGCAACACAATGATGTGATTACCTGTTCAGTAAAATTGCTAGGCAGTCGGGTAAGTACGTCAGAAAGTGGTGTTCGTGCGTACTACGTCATCAATTGTAGACATGCTGACGCTTTTTGCCCCTTAAAGTCACTTAGATATGCTATGTTACTTGGCCCTTCTTTGCGCTTGGAAACGCCCTCAGCCGCCTGTTTTTTTGTCTTTAATCTTCTTAATCAAGTTTACCGCTACGGCTCTCAGATGCACCAGCGCATCATTGACGCTAAGTGAACCCTGCCCACCGAGAACCATCCTCACGCTAACTTTCATCCCCCGACACTGGTTCGGGTTTAGACTACAGATGGCGCCCTGGGGTAGGACACGATAACTTTGTGACTATACAATTCACTTTACGAGCACGGGTTTAACTATTTAAGGGCACGCCTAAGAACATTCGAAGTGAAAACAATATCTTTGCTTAGCCTCTGGATTTACGTGGTAGGTAAGATACAGTCTCTGCTTAACAACCTTTTATCTTTAGTGGACATCCATTCGCTTACAACAGGCTCAGCATCCTGGGGTTTACGGAGAGGAAATAATAGTGGACAGGGGGATCGTTTCACAGAGATTGATGAGCTCGTATCCGTACCTTTATATGCTAATTTAACGACAGATCCGAATTTCTTGCAACTGAAATAAGTGTTATACTACGATTACTGGGGCGCATCCATATTCGTGAAATTTACTTTCTGCCAATATTATTCAAAGACGCGTGTTCCACATATATCCACATTTACGCCGGCCGCATGTCGACCATTCTACCTGAATGGCTCTACTGTACTTCTGTTGATGATCATGGCATTAAAGCAGTGAAGAAAAGTAAGGAATAGGTAAGTATCCTCACGTAACTTTTCCTTCGTGGCGCCTTGGAGGGTTCACGAGAACTGTTAATCGTTTATTTCATGGAAATATTTATGTAATGGGGTATCAAATGAGCGGATGACTTTGTCAACCCAAGATTAGGTTTGCACCATGTTACAAGGTGATGGGATCGCTCTCATGTGCAAAGATATGTAAATGTCACATATGCCCTCGTCACGCCCATCAATTGGCATAACGACTTGATCAGGTCCGACTCAAAATTCCAACCCTGATCAGAATGTAGTCTGAAAGGCATGCCATAATGGACGTAGAAAGACTCAAACAATACTTTCGCTGTCGTCTGAGCGGTTTGATTTCGACAGGGAAAAGCTTGGGCGTATGTAGTAAAATGGTCAGTTACGACCAACACATTTTCTATGCCTCCTTTCGACGCTTCCAACTGAAGGAAATCAACACAAACTAGTTCCAGTGGTTGTGTGGTGACGACATTGACCAAAGGGGACTTTCGTCCAGGTAACACCATTCGTCTGAGGCATCGGGGACACTTGGCAACGTAATCTGCTACGTCGGAAGACATGCCACACCAATAAAATCTATCTTGGACAAGAGCCAAAGTTCGGTCACGACCAAGATGACGTACTTCATCATGACAACCACTGAGCGCGGATTCACGCATGTTGTCGGGTAGAACCAACTGCAGGCGGTTTTCACCAAACACTTGACAACTTCTATGCAAAACACCATCTTTGAACACCAACCTCTTCGGATCCTTGAGCAACAACTTGACCTTAGGCCTATTAACCGAATCTGGACCTAGAATCCCAAGCTGGACTGGCCTAAGGCATTCGACATCAGCATCTGCCCCATGGGCTGCCAAAAGCTCGGAGGCGGAGAGTTGGGTCAATCGGTGGCTACCGTTGTTGACGGAACGATTGTAAGTGGACAGCATAGGGCGTCTGCTCAAGTTAGTTGTCGTCCAGGGTTCTCCAAGATGGCTTGCACGACCTGACAACTGACAGACTTTGGTAACTCATCGGGTATTTTGAGCCGTGACAGAGTCTCGTCGTGGTCGCCAATTATGTAACAGGAGTTCGTAAGGACGAATAAAAGCTTCTCCTTTTTATAATATCATTTATTCGGGTTCTGCATACAACTTAAAACACCTGTAACAAACACAATATGACACGTTAGACAGATACAATAAAAAGCTATTAATTTACAACTTGACACGATAATAAATTGAACGTTAACAATTCATTGCATTTGTAGCACACTTATTATATTTATATTCTGTATTAAGTAATCAGGCAATTAAAATTTACCTGCAGTGACACGATTATTAAATCTAACTCAAACCCAAAGCCTAGTCAAATGCTTCTGTCTGTCTGACAAAAATACAACACGTCTTGCCTAGTCGGCAACGTTTGTCTCTCTGTCCTGTTTTAGCGCCAAAAGAGGTGGACTGTTGCGCAGGCGCAATACCAGTCTTCTGCAGCCTGTGACCTTTTCACAAAAGTGCCATTACGCATGGACCATTTCAGGTCACGCCTACAAAAATATATGTAAACCTCATCAGCCCAAGCGCAACAGAATGCATTATTTTTGGTTGGGTTAGATCGTTTTTTTCGGCCGTGCCAGGACGCTAAAGACGACGATGACGGTTAGATGGGTCAGGTGGGGTGACGGAGGGGGGGTGGCAAGGGATGTATAATAATGTCGAGGGGCCGCATATGGTTTCGCCATCCGTGCATCCGTGACTTCTCATAAAAATTGTACACGCGACATGTTTTATGTGGAACAGTTCAAGGGTGATTATCGTATCATTAAACAACCGTATCCTGGTCGGCAAGTAACTCCGCCAAACCTCTTATATTGTCTAGTCGTGCAGTAGTGTCGCGGGCACTCCACGGTGCTTTATTCATCAGTACCGTTGTCAGATATCTCTTGGAAGTTGAAGCACATGTGAAGGCAACCTTTGTGGCCCCATCCAAGAAGTTGATTACCTTGCGTGTATGGAGGGAGATATATCGCGGGCAAAATAATTGCCGGATGCGAGATGCAATCCAAGAATAACGGGCCAGCCTTTCATCTCACATTACTACGGAAGAAGTGTACCGTTCGTTCTTTTGAGAAACACCACCCTAGACTTCATTCGCGTAATATAAACGCACGCCATCCCATCCCAGGGTATTGCTAGCGCAATAGAAGCCTTTTGTTTTATTTATCCACTTTCAGTACACCTAGGGCATCAGGTCATAATAAATCTACCGCACAGAACACTGCAATATGGCAAGCCAAAGTGGAATTTATTAGAGTATTTGCACATGTGTTCAAATATTTGCACATATGTTCAAATATTTGCACATATGTCCAAATGAATTACACATATGTGTAATTCAATTGCACATATGTCCAAATGAATTCAACATATCTTCAATTCAATTAAAGATATCTTTAAAGACCCCTATTTAGACATATGTGCAAATGATTTAGACATATGTCCAAATGAATGGCACATA